>JASVER010000069.1:68115-110539 GCA_030449065.1 Oceanodroma leucorhoa
CCTTCCCTTCCCTCCCCTTCCCTTCCCTCCCCTTCCCTTCCCTTCCTTCGCCTTGCCTTGCCTTGCCTTTTCATGTAATGTTCTCTCCCATAGAAGTGTAGAAGATTTTACCTACACAACTGCCTGTGGTTATGTGGATACTTAAAAACCTACTCCAGTTCATATAGAATATAAAGTAAGTATAAAAGCTGTTGGCATTTCTGTGTTTTATTCAGCAAATAGGAAAAGCATAAGAGTCACAACCTGGGAGATCAAAACAAGTTGTTTTGATTCACTTGACACCTTTTATTTTGAATTATTGAGGGAGCCACACCTAGCAGAGCCATTGTAATCAGATGAGGCTATCCCACGCTATTATTCTGTCTGGCTGATTAAAGGTAACAAGTATTACGAAACTGAGTACTTCAGAAATGAAGACTTGGTGATTTGACCACTTAATTTTAAGAGCACTGCTCCATTCTAGACAAGAGTAATTATGTCTCTTCTGCTGAACTCAGAAGTGTTAGAATTGTAAAGCTCAATCTGTTCCTATCTTTTAAGTAAGGTGTACTGTGTTTTGCAATTAAGAGAGAGCTTCATAGCTCAGGTCTTGTTAGCTTGGTATAAAAATTATTTAGCAGTTCATCGTCTTTTCACCCAGCTACACTGCCACGACAGTGTTAGTGATATAGTAGTCTCTAAGGCTCGTATGGCATATACCAGGAATGTGAATCTTCTTCCTCCTCTTTCAGCATGACTGATGTTCTCCCCTCTCCCACACACAGCTTCTCCCTCCGCCGTGCTGTGAGTACAACAAGTTCTAGAGCACCTAAATTGGCATTAATCTTGAACTTGGATTTTTTGTGTTAGTACCAGACCCATCAGACTGTCAGTGCAGCCTGTTCCATGTGTTGTACAGACAAGTTGAGATAACATGTTGCCACTTTTAAGAAGCAAGATTTTGAAACTGACTGATGAAATTTAGACAGGATTTTGTTTTAAGTCCCCTCTAAAGCCCCCATGGCATGGCTGGAAAATGGTATGGTATAATATGAATATCTAAAATACCTACATCCATTTGTGTTAGGGAGTATCATCAAAGGTTCATTGTTCCCTCTCCAGTCAGCTGAAGGACTCGTGAGTGCTTTTTCCTGTTTTCCTCCTGCATGAGTCAGTTCCCTTCACTTAAAATGTGCTGTTTTTTTGCAGTGGGTAGAAGGGAAGAAGGGAGGAAAAATGGTAAGTAAATAAAGTTGTCTTGGACATGAGATTCTAGTACATGCTAAAGGAAATGTTGCAAAAGGCAGTAAAGAAAAAATATGACTTCAAAACATTGACATTCTTTAAGAAAAAAGTATTTATTTAACAGGCAGAAATGTTCCTAATTTTCAGTTACGTCGTGACTACTCAAAGCATGTCCTGGAAAGCAGAAATCCATCACAGATATTTCAGTTTTATCAAATATGCAGTTTTCTGCCCAAAAAAAGTTTTGACAGCTGCTTCAGCCTCAACACTATTGCAATGACTGTTACACGTGGTCTGCCCCATAGGACCTAAAAGAGACTCCTTTTATCTCTGTAGGCACAAAATTATGTTCCTCAGTTGGTATATATAACTGAGAGTGCTGAATTTAGGGAAGCTCTGCTAATCTATGCCATCTAAGAACCTATCCCAACCCAGCAAGGATAAAACTTAAGTCAATTTTTGCTGTCAAAGAAGTCATACTTTATTAACCAAAATACTTTACTACAACTCACTCACTTTAGCTAGATATGTTTAATAAAGACCAGACTGAGTCATTATACTCATGTAATCATTATAAACTTTTTGGCTCACCCTCAACATTCGAAGATTCTAGCATGAAATGTGTGAATTACAGCATATAATTAAGGAAGATATCCACTCATGATTTAAACCTCTGAGTGTCAGAGTGTTCATCTGTTATCTGTTCCAACAGATTAATTGCTCTTTCATTTTTAACTGATCTCAGTTTCTGGTCACAGAATCTTATTGTATACCTTTATCTACTAAGTTAGAGCTCTCACATCACATGTCACCTCTTCAACTATTAAGGCTATGACAAACAAAAAATTCATGGGCAGGATTTTTTTTTCTTTTTTTTTTTTCCCCTAAGACCATATTAGAGAGTAAAGGAAAAAAGTATGTTAGATTTTCTAAAGTAAAAGAACTCATGATAAATAAGGGATTGTATTGTTCAGGATTATCAGTTTGAACTGAGTGTCTAATACAATAAAGAGGTATCTTAATGTAGGTGTTTGTTAATTTATGTTAGGAATAATGAAAAAGAACCTGTTTGGTTAGCACTATTTCTGGTTTAGCTCTCATGTGAGCTGATCAGGGGAAAAAAAGTAATTACATATTTTGGATTTACAGGGTTTTCAAATTTAAAATACCTTGACTTCCAAAATCATTAGAAGATGACTTGACCTTGCTACCATTTTTAGAATGTTAAAACTGTGTGATTTCTAAGGACCTGAAAAGCCAATGTTGACTGTCTCTGAAAATACTTCCAAATGCACAGGTCACCTTCCGGTTTGCTACCCGTGTCATATATGAAAGGTGAACATTTCACAGGAAGGTTTGAAGACTTATAACGGATAAAAAATATCACAGCTGTACATGAAGAATAAAATCTGATCACTGCTGTTTATCAGCTTACTGTAGCCCTTGAAGAATGAGGGCAGTCAGCTGTGCTACAGTCATTTTAGCCTCTTTTTGTTTAGATGATCTTACTTTTTCCTCTTAATCTCATATAACTGCTGAATGCATTTATAGTCTTTTTATATTCAGGAGAGGAAGTAATGTTATTTAATATTGCTTCCAGGCCTTAGAAGGAGATACTTCCTACTACTAAAACAAAATATTTTAAATTATTCTATATTTTTATTGTACCAATCTTATAGAGATGACTTTGCTCCAGCAAAGGAATTTGTATCAGACCTGGAAGTTTCTGTTCTGTGATTAATGTCATATCAAACTCTTCAAAACTAAAGACAGGCATTGATAGGTAATGGAATATTTGTAGTAATATTAAAACACATGAAATTGCACAGACTGGAAAAACGTGTAAAGCTTGAAAATAATTATTGTCATGCATCCATTTTTAAATAAATGCCTTCATTCTTAGACATTGAAATGCCTTCTCTTATTCTTAGAATTTTCACATGGATAATGAGATTAATATTAAACCCTGTTGTTTATTTGAAAGGGCCTGCATTTTAAGCAATACTGAGGAGTTTAATCTTTCTTTTTTGCTTTTTTTCCAAGTCAGAAGGTTTTTCTTCTGAAAAGTCATTTTTCCTAACAAACTTTTCCTAACAAACATGCTATGCCCCATGTGGTTTTAAACAGACCAATAGTAAGCCATGATTAATAGCAATAACTCTAGTAAACTATTCATCTAGGTGACATCATCACCCTAAATCTTCAGCTTCTTGCATGGATTTAGGAAGTGAAGCCTGGTTCACAGCAGATAGAAGAAACATATGGTGAATTTTATTAGTCTTCTGGGGCAACTTGAAAATCCCAGGGACTTCTGTGATTGCTTTTTTTCCTATTATATCCACAACATTATGGAAACCATACCTAGTATAGTAGAGTCATGAGGAAGATGCTGATTATCCTTGCATGCAGAAGGTATATTATGCAGTTAGACCTTGGTGCCACACTGAGAGGAAAATTCAGACAATAAATGCCACAAAGCATGTGAACAGCAGGGATGCATGAGTACAGTCCTGGTAAAGTGCTCCAAAGTGAAAATCAAAGTAAGCAGATAAAAGCAGACATTGGTCTGGGCTTTTTAATCAGGCGCCTGGAGCAAAGCTGAGGCAGGAATGATAAATCTGTGGCTATGTTATGGCACAGAGGGAGCACTGCAGTCGATCAGGTCAATGTTTATGTTAACTGTGGTGGAAATCATTGAACATTCACCTTTCACCCTTACAAATGAATCAGCAAGTTAGAAACTATTGTTAATTTATGAAATAGCATGCAATCTCACTAACTATGTAGATGGAAACAGAAAGGTAGGCAATTTGAAACAATCCCTGTTTTAGATGGGGCGTTGATATAGTGAAATGCATAATGTGAATGTGACTTGGCATTTTGAAACATCCATTTGCGACAAAGCAACAGGCAATTAGGAGGAAAATGCACAAATTTGGGCTGATGCTAGATAGCTTTAGTGATACTTAAAGCACTTAGATAAACAGCTGCATTTTGAGGAGCTGAGCTCCTGGTTCTGGTCATTGAACTGCAGATAGTCAAGCTTGCAATTTATGCTCTGTAAATAAGTTTTCATGAGGAAATAATAAAGCAAACAAAAAACAYACTGGTTTATTTTCAAATTGTCTTTAACACACCAGAGCAATTCTTGTCCTAAGACTCACACCAAGTGCTCAGGGAGCAACCTAAAAGATGGAGGCATACAAATGACTGTCAAAAGAGAGGTTTTCAAATGTCTCCTTCGTGTGAGCTCAGACCTTCGTCAGCTTCCCAAATGTGTAGATCATACACTGGCAGAGGCTAACTACAGAAGCTGCTATTCACCCCAGTGATGAATTGTAAAGAGCGTTAAGAGAGTGACCTGCAGGATCCCCATTATCTACTCTCACTAACACTCTGCGAGTGTTCTCTGCTGGGTCCTTCCATAAGACCCCTGGGGACATAACTCCAATCAGTCACTCAGCTACCTCAAGGACTTTCTCATTGCCACAAGACAAAAAAACTTCCCCAAGGACGGAAACAAGCAGTTTYGAATTATGTTAGCCCTCTTTGGAAAAAACTCACTTCCTTGCAGAGCTGGGGAAGAGCACACTCTTCACAGYGCTCTGTCCCTAAGGTGAGCAACGTCACCTTCAGACACAGGGAAACACAATTATTCTGCTAACGTTTGTGGGTGGCATTGCAGTAATATTTTGAGTTGTTTTGCTGGCTTTCCTCAGATTTTGTCCAGTTCCTACATCTAAAGCCAGTCAGCTCTTGGCAGTTCCCAAATTGGAAAAGCTGATTTTCACAACTGCGGCATGGTTTGCTCTCAACTGTGAAGATTTCCAGATTTCCTCAGAAAGAGCGCTTAAACTCCCTGCTGCGTGCCTTTTTAAAGGCCACATATCCACAATGTTTAGATGATAGTCACTACCTACTACGATCTAGTACCATGCCTGTGACTAACATAAATGGCATAGATGCCAAGCAGGAGGCAAAGAATAGAGGTGGATTTATGTTTATGCTGAGGAAATTTTCTAAACTGGAAAGAAAAGTCTACCAAATTTCTTGATGCATTATCTTCCATGCATCATCCTCCCCTCAATGTTATAAACCATAACATTAGTATACAAGCTAAAAAGACCCACAGAACAATTCATGTCAACAGAAGCAGCTGAGTATGGTTGAAGCTGATACACAGATTTCTTCGACTCATTTTGGATACTTATTTTTTATCTCCTACTTGAATTAAGGTTACACTCATTAATCATATCTGATTATGTTGGAAAACATAGAAACGGAAGGAGGGAAGAATCACCTGAATACAGCCACCGTGGCTACATAAAGGAAGTTCAATAGGGAGATACACACTTTGTAAAAAGCTTTTTACTAACTTAACCTTTCAGGAAAAAAATCAGCGGACAAAACACCTCCATTATCTTCAGGGATAAGTACAATGAAACATAGAACAAAGCACTGAAACTATTTTGAAAAAACTGTTGAGTACATAGAAATAGGGTTTAGCTCAATGAAGAGGTCATTGTGTAAATTACAAATAGCATGATCCTGCCAGATGCAACATAATGGTCCACAGGTTATTAAAGACAAGAAATGCTATGTCCTGATTTTGCAGATACATTCTGACATGTTGCAATGTTGTATACATATTAAGGCCAAGAGTAAGATAGCTACAACAACCTCCATACAAGTTTCCATCGATGTGAGTGGATAAACATTGTCACAGATTATGGAATTCACCTTTCTAAATCCTGCACTTGCAAAGAGGGTAAATGCAATATCTATCAAAAAGAAGACCTGGAGGGCAGAATGGCCTCAAATGAGAAAATACATTTTGATGAACATCCTCAATTGTTATGTGGGTTCTTTTACACAATCATGATGATTATTGGAGAAAGCATACTGCACTGCATGGACAAGAGACTTAATTTATTATGATTTCTGTAGGAAAACCAAACCAAACTAAATCAGCCATACCATACCAAACCAAACCAAACCAAAACACTCCCTGCCCCCCCCAATTTTCTATCATTTTCATTCTGAAGTATGATTTCAGATTTTACATTTACCTTTCTTTTGCATTCTTTGGGATGATTAGGAGGCCCACAAAACAGATGCAGCTGATAAATGAAGAAGCCCTTTGTGCTTCAGCCAGTGCCAACAGTGAGGCAGACGCTGACAGGCAGAAGGACCAACTCCTGCTGCACTCCAAGGACATCTTGTCAGGTGCTAGCCTCTGACAATCACATGATGTAGTTACATGTTTTATGTTATCAATATTGCAATAGAAATTCCTTACAATGTCAACTGCAGGAAGAATTGTAGGATTACAAACATAAAATTCATTATGTGAGTGTTGAACGAATAAAGGACCAAGAAGAAGGTGCCTAGGTCACCTAGGCTGGTATTGGCATCTGCATGTTTGTTGCAGTCTCAAGGAGCTTTATTTACTCATGGTTTTGAAACGGAGCATGTATCTAATTACTTTTTATTTTCCTCCTTTTGATAATTGCCTTCTTTCCCATCTCCATTTTCTTTTTCTTAGAAATTTCATGAAAATAAACAGGTAATATTAATACAGAAATTACGTTATGAATTTAAAATATACAACAATTAGGAAATTAGAATGTTAATATTTCCATGCAAAGACTGATTCTGATGTAATATGTATGCTGTACAATCTGCATGAAAGCATTTCTCAGTATGGCCAGTAATTCAAAATACCACAAACCGTAAGTGTAGTGTGATCATGTTAATGTTGCCATGGGAATTTTAACACTGTAATTTCTTGACCCATATGCATTTGATTTCTCACACAAAAATCACAGTAGATGGGATTCTTAACTGCTATAAAATGATATAGTTGGACTGAAAATATTGGATCTATCTTGACCCACATGAAATGAAACTGTACTCTAATGTAATCGGTAACTGCTCCGTCTTTCCTTATGCACCAAAGCACCTCTGGGCAAAAGGTACTCCTTTTACATTGTTGGAGCATACACATGCAAAAAATGACCTTGCTATTTCATTAATAAGTGAAAAAGCTAATAGACTATGTTCCAAGGTAGGACAATCTTAATAGCGTTCATGGCACTTAGTTTCACTCCATGAATGAAATTATAACATATGGATTCTGAGCCTAAAAATGTGTGGAAGGCCTAATATCTGTTTTTGCAATTAAGCAGATTAAAACGCTGACTCTCCAGAAAGTTCCTCAAATGTCACTGCTCAGTATTGGCATTGTGGGGAAAAGCAAAGCCTCTGCAGGATATAAACAGTGAAAATGAAATTCCTGTGGTGAACCAATCTCAAGATAATGCAAGGTTTGGCTGGATCTGGAGATCTGAGATAATCTACATTGAATTAGGAGTTTAAACTCCAATTCTGCATGTTCGAATTTTCCAGCTGAGGTGGCTTGATCTTTGACACTGGGCAACCACAACATTTTCTCCATGAAGTGTTTTTAGATCAAAAAAGAATTCATACCATATAAAAAAAGAAATTGTAAAGGGGTCTTTGTGGAGGAATTAATATTCTATGGCACATCAGTCCACCTTTACTAACTTTTCTCATTAGATATAGATGAGTGAAGTTCTGTTCAGAAGAAACAGGAATTTATAAAGCTCAAAACAGTGTCATACTTCAGTCATCCAGAAGGCAAACGTAGTACAGACCATGATCTCTTTAGTATCTTCTTATACTCAAACAGGGCCAGACTTTATTCTTCCTCCTGCTTCTCATATTGTGATGAAATAAATTGCTATGAAGTATGTTATTTAGTGCCTCCAGTGGTACTATACTTTTGTGAACTGGATACTGGTTGAGTGGTAATCAGCTAGTCTATTCATTAATTTGATACATGGTCAGCTGAGAAAAAGTTCATCTCTTACAGTGTTTTAGCATGAAATCCCTTCTTGGATTTGTTTTAAGTAAAGTAGATTCCTGTTTTGAACCTGTTCAAGAAATAATGTAACTATTATAAAAATATAACAGTATAAGAAGGACATCACAATATTAGAGTGTGTCCAGAGGAGGGTGACCAAGACGGTGAAAGGTCTTGAGGGCAAGACTTACGRGRRGCAGCTGAGGTCACTTGGTTTGTTCAGCTTGGAGAAGAGAAGGCTGAGGGTGACCCCATCGCAGTCTACACCTTCCTCAAGGGGGGCAGTGGAGGGGGAGGTGCTGATCTCCTCTCTCTGGTGACCAGCGACAGGACACGAGGAAATGGAATGAAGCTGCGTCAGGGGAAGTTCAGACTGGACATTGGGAAAAGGTTCTTCACTGAGAGGGTGGCCGGTCACTGGAACAGGCTCCCCAGGGAAGTGGTCATGGCACCAAGCCTGTCAGAGTTCAAGGAGCATCTGGATGATGCTCTTAGTCATATGGTTTAGTTTTAGGTAGTCCTGAGAGGAGCAGGGATTTGGACTCCATGATCCCTATGGGTCCCTTGCAACTTGAGATATTCTATGACTGTGTGAAATATTGTAACTACAATAAAGCTGACTCAAGACCTTCTGAACTACCTGTGAGCAAATTATAAGGACAATAACTGAAATTACTTGCCTAAAAAAAAAAGGAAGATGAATTTTAAATCTGCATTCAAAAAGCTTTAAAGAGGAATAAATCAGAGACACCACTCAGGTATCATAAGTGTAAAAATTATACAGTCTGAAGGGGACAAATTAATTAGAACTTATTCAGACAACCTGCTCGGCTTTCAGTCCTTGTCAGGGACTCAGTCCTTTGCTCCAAAAAAAAAAAAAACCCTTTACAGCTCAGGTCTTCTAAAGGTGCTTATTCATAATCAGGCAATAGCCACAGGGAAGAAACAGCACACTCCCTTGTTCAGAGGAAAGGATGAGTTAAATGAATTCATGAAATCCAGACTGAAAATGGAGTGGAACATCTAAACACCAACTTTGGGCTGAATTATTTGGTATTTATTAGCACACATACTGCTAGCTACATACTGACTCCATATAATTATATTTATTAATGGAAGCAAAGCTGAGGAAGCTTTCTCTTTGGAAAATATTTGTGCACATCTGCACTCATATACCCACAGATCATATCATAAATTTTATTTGCTCTTTCCTTTCTTGGCAGCCAAGATTGGTATGAAAGCATCTTGCTTGCATGTGCTAGAGAACCTTTTACTCTAACTATGAAACTTTAGATTTATTACTCCGTGGCTAAATATACTCATATTTTTTTACCGTATAGTGGATTCACCATTTTTGCTTGCCATATGCAATACACCAAACAAACAAACAAAAAAACCCAAAATATATTTTTTGTTTGAGTAAAKAATGGGCAAATTGGAAGAATTTTCAATCATTATTTAGAAGAACAAAGCATTAATATTGATTCTTTATTATTAATCTTAGTTTACATTTATTTTAGGGGAGATTTAGCTCTTAGTATTAAAATTATTTTAAAATAATGCATTATTCCTTTGAAAACCTCAGCAGAAACCAGTTTCAATGACAAATGCAAGGTAACAGTCTGAAGAATTCAGAAGTATTTAAGTGAGAATATTCTATTCTAGTTACCTATTATGAGGGTAAATAGGGCTGTAATTTCATCCTTTCAAAAATAATGCCAAATTTAGCAATCGTTTGCAAAAAGTTTAATAATTTTTTCCATAAGTAGGGATGGAAATAACACTAGCTCACACACACGCACACACAGATGCACATGTGCACACACACACACATCTGTATTAGAAGACATCCTTTTAGAAGACATCCTTTTGTCCTCTTTGTTTCACTGAGTGTTCACAGCTCCTTTCACCAGGAGAGAATTTCTTTCTAATGCTCTGAGTGTTCAAAGATAACCTTCAATTAAACCAAAAGTAATGTGTTTGTTTTTTCTTATTTCCTGCCTGAAAGTGTTGTTTGATCACTGAGCCCAATATCTCAGTATGCATTGTGATATGTGTATCAGGCAGTATATGGTTTTTCCTCTTCCACGTATTTTAAGGTCAGAAAGAACCACTACAGTTAGCTGTTTTGTCCCCAGTGTATCTCAATCTCATTCAGTAAACTCTCTGTAAGACCTAGCCTGAGCTATAGCACAACTAGTCTTGATTTAAGACTATCCATAATGCTTCCATAAGAGCTCTAGCAGTTAATAGCCATGGCTGTTTATAATCTGCACCTTATTTCTTCTCTGCATCTGCCTCAGTGCTTTGTGGTAATATTTATACTGGAGGTACCAAGATTACTTGCAAGAATACAGTATAAACTCATAAAGTGAGTTTTCATCAATAAGCTAAACGTTCCCAAAATATGGAGGATCTGACCACAGACCTATAGTAAGTTTTGTTTCATCCTACTAGAGATTCAATACTTTGTGACTATATAAATACTATGATTTACTCCTGAGATATGTGCTGCAGATTTCCCTTTGCATACGGGATGAATTTTCTAAGAATTTACTAATAAGTCTGCTAGTTTCTGGATCCTTAGAAAATAAAGGACTTTCTCATCCTCCTCCTGGATGTTCTAAGCAAAGAAATAACGTGAACAACATAATATGCATAAAGTTTAAATTAATTGCGTTGTTTGGTTGGTTTTTTGTTTTCTTTAAGAAATCAGTTTGTAGCGAGGGCATGATTATGTTTATTTACTTTTTCTGTTGAATTTCCTTGCTTTACATTATTATGATTATCAAAGTTCTTTCCATAACCTGGCACTGTGGTGGCACTGAGAAAAGACCACATACTCCCCTGCGGGACATACAGACGCTGAGACTCAGGAACAGAATCCCCACTCTCTGGTGACATTTTATCATCAAAAGAATCAGTAAGTCAAAACAATACATTTAAAGAAACTGCAGATTCAGAGTATTTTTAGCAACAGACTGAAAACACTTCACGGTTATTTTAATTATGCCAAAGGAAAGCTTTAATGTTAATGAGTAATATTTAAGATACCTTTTCCTCCCATCCCCAACTCAGGCAAAAATATGGTAACATCCAGACATCGTTCTGTAAAATAGGGATATCCTATTTTTAATAAAAGGGTGGAAGTGAAATATACACAAATATAACTTTTTGAAGCCATTTTAATCTCATCTGAAGTGAGAAATGGTAAAAAACATGACTGCATGTGTCTTGCAAAACATCACCACAGGTCTGAGTAATAGTTGTCTGTAAATCCTAAATGTGTAAGCTCTTCTATGAGATGTCTATATTTGTAAAAAAGAGTTATAAATGTTCCCTTGACAAATTTAATATTAATAATAAGTTTAATATTATTATTACTTTTAGATTTCTGATACACATGCTACATTTTAATTCAATTCTAGCATATTTCCTACTAGGAAATTCTACATCTGCAATTACAATTATTTAGGGTATGACAAATGAGTCATGTCATGTAATTTATATGCCACAAACATCACTGTGTTTTATTCTAGTTGTATCAGTAGGTAGTAGCTAAGTGTATACTGAGGCATTTTGTTCTGCAGGCTGGATAACCTCCCGGTCTGTGTGCTGGTTCCAGAGCTAGCCTTGTTATGCATCCCCAGCCACAACTTGAGTTAACGTTCCAGGTCCTTAGTTTCTAGGCTGCCAGAGGCCGAACTCATTGTTGAGATAAGTTATCACACACCTCAGGGACAGAAACAGGCTACCTGTCACTTGTCAAAGAACCAGCACTAGCGCAATGGTACTTAATGTCCCACCACCCTGCCTGCAGGCAAAGTGGCTGTTATGAAAGTGTAGCCATGGATAAAGGTGATGGAAAATAGGCGAGGATGAGAAGGATTTGGATAAATGAGATCAGGTACAATTAGTAGCAAATTGTGCTGGCAATGGCTTTTTAAAGAAAGCTTTTAAAGCAACAGTGACCTTCATTTTTCCTTACTGAATTACAAAGTGAGGCACACAGAGAGACTTGTGTGTTTCATATCTCTATGAAATCCATAGCTTACCTTTTGCAAGTCAACCCTCTGTTGTTTATTTCAAGGCTGATACTCATTTAGTTTGTGTTTTTCTGAGGTTTGGGAAATGTGTTTTTCAGTCAACTGCAAGCAATGAATCAAGGCCGCACTACCCTGAAAGTAGACATTTTTTATCAGTTTTTACAATTCATCAGATCCAGAAGATTAGCAGCCACAGGAGTTACAATGATTGCACTATGCTTTATTGGCATTATGAGAAGAGTTTCAACAGTGCCTCTTCAAATTCAGCCCCATTTGTGCTCCACATTAATAATGACTTCAATTGACTGAAACCAGCAAAAAAATATCCAATTAAGTGTCATTACATGACTTCAGTTAAACGCCCGCTTTGAAAGGTCTCTCAGAAGTTATTAAGTTTCAGTGAGTTTACTGCAACATGCTGTGACTGAATGTTTAATTCTTAAAGATGCACTGTCATTTTAAAGCAGTAGCCTGTGCAGTTACAGATTAATTACTAGATTTTAGATTCTGTGCTTTCTGTTTCCCTGAAAATTAAGAAACTTAGTGCGACCAAAATTGCCAGAGCACAAAAGAAAAAAATTTCTTGAAAACAGATTATTTACAGTAGAGTCTGTCTGTATCACAGCTTCAGGGAGAGGATATGTGAAACAAAGCATAAGCTTTATATTTTAACTTAGACATGTCATGCATCTCCTGCCTTCACAATGTACAAACACAAGCTTACAGTGTAGTACAAGATGAGATAGTACATCCCAACATAACACATTTTTGTCTGAACAATAGTTAAATATTTGCTTGATCTTATGTTCTACCACAGAAAAATGCAAATTTGATTCTCTGAAGGTGATAATGGCTCTAAACTGGTGAATGGCAGGGCATTAAAAACAAATAAAGATAGGAAAATGACTATACAATAAAGCTGGAAGGTGGTGTGTCTAAACAAAATTGAGAAGCAATTATATTATAAAGCAAGTCAACGGTTAGTGTCTTCTAATTCAAGAAGAGTATAGTTAAGCAGAGAGAATTTTTTTTTAATTATTTTACATGTTAATAAATTATCAAAATTAGTAGGTTCAGTATGTCTGATTCTAGAAAAAGGGAATGAACGTGAACGTGAACGTGAAAGTGAAAGTGAACGTGAACGTGAAAGTGAACATGAACATGAACATGAACATGAACATGAACATGAACATGAACATGAACAGCCTAGGAATAGGGAAAAAAGAAACAAAAATAACTCCATGATGTTATTGATGACATTCACTGTTAGAGCACAGCCTTCTATTCCTTCTGTATTGTTTTTCTATTTCTCTTGTGAAAGATACAAGCTAAGTCTCAAGGATCTTTAAATCAAAGAACAAAATGGAAAGGAAAACAGATGAGTTTACATGTTTTTCTATTTAACATCAGGGCCAACTGTCCTCATCTACTTCTCAACCCACCCATTGAATTAATTGAAAAGATACAGTTGTCAAATTGAAGCTTAGTCTTTGCAATGGAGTTTGATGGAAAACAATGAAAACATCTTATTCTTCTTGGGAAAAAAATAAAATAAAAAAAGAAATTTTCATGAGAAGCTGACAGACAGCCAATGACGAATTGAACATCAGACAAACGGGAAGAGTCAATTTTGAAAGACCTTTAAAGGGAAGGCCAAATGTGCCTTGCAGTTTGTTCAGTTCCTGCCAAAGCACAATGAACCATAGAGTTTTCCCTTAAAAATGAAATGTGGTGCATCATAATTTGCTAAAATATGCAATTAAACTTGATGTGTTTAGAGGAGCAGATGGCTGTGCCTCCAAGTGTTCTCCCCTTGGGTTTCCAAATAGCAGAGGAAGCAGGAGGGAGAAATACAAAAGACTTTATCAGTGTGCACTCATACAGCTTAAATTATGAGCTTCACAATCAACAATACTTCGTATTGGGTAGAAATTTTATTAATATCTTGTATTTGTAAACAAATTTTCGAACTATATTCATCAGCTACTTAATATTTAAAAGGCGTCAAATATGTTGTATTTGCAGCCATTTTTCTCTTTATTTTGGATTTCTCCATCATTGTCCATACATTTGAGGAAGACTTATACATTTTCCATGGACCTACATTAGCGAAAAAACATGGCTGGCTGCTTACTTTGAAGTGCTTTTGTAGGGAGATATAACATCTTCACGGCTGTCCTGGCTTCCAACTGATTTCTTACTGACATTAAAAGTGACCTTTAAAAGGTCAAATGGTTTGGTTCCTTGTTTCCCTAGAAAATGCCACTTTCCCAGCATGATACCTCAGCAGCTGCAATCAGATTAGTCACTCAGGTTTCTGTTCTGTTTCACAGAAAGACAGACTCCTTAATTCCAGAACTCACCCTGTTTTGCCTAGAAGAAGACACCTGGCCTGCTCTTTTCCTGAAGTGAATGTGGGCATGGTGAGTGAGTAAGGACGACTTGGACTGTCAGCCATTGAATGGGCAGCAGAAAGGATTAATTCACTGACAATTAGGTTATTTACTTTGCACTGTCAGATGTTTCTTCAGCAGCGCATCACTCCAGCTCCAGAGATTCTTTCCAACTCATATTACTCTACAATTCTATGATGTTACTTTCACTAGGAATTTCAGATGGGTGCTTTTTTAGAGCAGAATAAATACACAAATTACCTATAATTTGGTTTGCTAGGTTTTGGAAAGTGTGAAATGCTGTACTTTCATCAGTCCAGGAATGGAGTGCTCTTAGTTTGTGGTATTCTGTCTTTGCAGTAACATGTAACTGTATGATAAATTCCAGAGCAATGATCCTGACTGGTGGCTATGTGCCTCTCAGTGGGTGCCTGGTCACTCTCATCTTCACTGCATCATGTCTCCAGAAGTGATCCCAGGATTTGTAAAAGGAAGAGATGTCTACAAAGGGAAATAGCAAGGTGACCAGTTTGGGGAAATGAAGTTCTCCAGCTATGCATGTCAGTTCAGCTTGATTTATTATCTCCTACAAACATAAACCCAGATTTGCAAAGGCAGATACTTTTCCAACAGAGATTTTTACTTATTGCAGTCTGAGTGGATCTTCTAACAACAAAATGAAAATGGAATTTGGGAATATTAGACCATCCGTACAGGCAGAAGTAAAAGGGTTTATAGGGCTGTGCTCAACCTGGCCATTAAACTTCGTATGGGATTTAGGTCTTATTTTCCTCAGTTTCATTCCTTGTGAGTTCACATGTTCTGAAATTTACTGTGAGTGCCTCATTCTTGCTTCAAATACATCTACTGCAAAAGACATAAAAGTGTCCCACAACAGCATGACCTACTGACTCTCATCTCAATTCACGAAAAGCTTTAACATTAGAATGTCCCCCCATAAACCCTTTAAGAAAGCCAAAAAGAAAGAACTTGTCACTGCCATCCCAGACAGTGCCCTGGTTATGCTGTCCCCTTGGTTAAGTCTTTGGTCACTCAGGCTTGCACTCTTTGGAGATCATGATGGCTTGTCTCTGTCTTTACTTTGATACTTCCTTGACCAGCAGCTAAACACAGGCTTCCAATACTGTTTCTTTAAAGTACACTGACAAAGTATGGTGCAAAAGACTAGGATCAACCGAACACATTGCAATTTATTCTGGGAGGACACATGAGTCGTTCAAGGATGCTACAGAAACCTATCAGTGTGAAATCAGATCTGAGAAAGTGGAGCAGAAAAGATGTGTCTCTTGGAATAATTTCAGCTAGAATAATCAGTCCCAAGGTTTACAGGATTTAATAAGGATTTAATAGGGCTTCTCTACTGCTGCACCTCTGAAAGGTTAGCAAACCATTTGAAGAAGTTAAGCTGGACAAATCTCTCAAAGCTCCGAGTTTGTAGTGCATTAACCCTGGCATATTCCACCTGCTTTCAGTATGTATTATACCATCCTTGTACAATTCATGGTCTCTCCTACTAATGAGCACACTTCTGAAAACTATGTGAACATACTGTATAACAGTTTGTCCTAACTCAGTATACATGTAGATGATATTATATGAAATATTAAAAACAATTTAAAAATAACATTGAAAAATAGATCACCAAATCTTCCTGGACCCAAGATAATGCATGCTTATTTCCTCTCCCTACTGGAAGACATTTAGCCTCACTGATTGGCTCAGAGATAATCATAATAGTCTTCCTCCTGGCAAAAAAGTCTTATTCTGTAAAGTACTGGGTCACACTAAATGTCTCTAGATTCAAGTCTGTGTGTCATTCTACTGAAGGCTTTGCCTTCAATAGGCTACCCAAGTCATGTGTTGCAGCCTCATTTCCTCTGTGATCCTCCAGTATGGAAAGCACTTTGGGCAATAAAACTGAAATTTCAGGTGTGACTCGTTTCTTCCTTTTTTTTGTCAGTAATTGCCTTTTAATTCAGAGAAACATTAGTATTTTTATTTTCCCCTTTGTAATTAAGAAAAGCTATACAATTCTAATTTATGAGTGTTATGTTTTTCTGTAACAATCAGTCACTTTCTCTTGGAAAGGAGGTTGCCTATATGTTTTCTTCTGCTCTTTGTTTGTTGAACTGTCTTTTCCATAGAAAATATTTACCTTAGAAAAGGTTATAATTATAAACCATCACGCTTACTTTGTTTCTCCCTGTAGCTGTTAATACAAAGTTTATATAGTCTTCCAGATCTGTCAAACACAGACACACACACACAAAAAAGAAAAAACCAAACAAAAAAAACTAAAAAAAAAAAAAAACCAACAAAAAAAAGAACAACCAAAAAGTGTGTATTTTTGAGAATTCAAAAGGTCAACTTGGTCACTGCAAGCCTGTCTTATTGAATAATCCCCCTGAAGAATAAAGCAAAGATAATCTAAAATGACATTTTACACTGTGCACCAACAAAACAAAGTACACAGGGGTAGTCAATGTGAGAACGGGATAGCAATAATGGAATAGAGGAATAAGAAGTGTGGTCTTACATTCCAAATGGAATTGTTCATGTACGAATTCTTAATTTTTTTTCTTTTAAAGAAAATACTTTGGTCTGCAATTATGATACAGGACTGATTAACTGGGGGGGTGTTGATAACATCAACATGAAATAAGCAAGGTAATATAGCTATAATRATATAGTGGTGTTCTCCAGGGCTCAGTTTTGGGGCCCGACTTGTTTAACATCTTTATCAACGATCTGGACGAGGGGATCGAGTGCACCCTCAGTAAGTTCGCAGATGACACCAAGCTGGGCAGCAGTGTTCATGTGCCTGAGGGTAGGAAGGCTCTGCAGAGGGATTGGGACAGGCTGGATCAATGGGCTGAGGCCAATTGCATGAGGTTCAACAAGGCCAAGTGCCAGGTCCTGCACTTGGGTCACAACAGCCCCAGGCAACGCTACAGGCTTGGGGAAGAGTGGCTGGAAAGCTGCCCGGCAGAAAAGGACCTGGGGGTGCTGGTCGAGAGCCGGCTGAACATGAGCTGGCAGTGTGCCCAGGTGGCCAAGAAGGCCAACGGCATCCTGGCCTGTATCAGGAATAGTGTGGCCAGCAGGAGTAGGGAGGTGATTGTGCCCCTGTACTCGGCACTGGTGAGGCCGCACCTCGAATACTGTGTTCAGTTTTGGGTCCCTCACTAGAAGAAGGACATTGAGGTGCTGGAGCATGTCGAGAGAAGGGTGACGAGGCTGGTGAAGGGTCTGGAGCACAGGTCTTATGAGGAGCAGCTGAGGGAACTGGGGTTGTTCAGCCTGGAGAAAAGGAGGCTGAGGGGAGACCTTATCGCTCTCTACAACTATCTGAAAGGAGGCTGTGGAGAGGCGGGTGTCGGTCTCTTCTCCCAAGTGACAAGCGATAGGACGAGAGGAAATGGCCTCAAGTTGTGCCAGGGGAGGTTTAGATTGGATATTAGGAATAATTTCTTCACCGAAAGGGTTGTCAAGCACTGGAACAGACTGCCCAGGGAAGTGGTGGAGTCACCATCACTGGAGGTTTTCAAAAATGTGTGAATGTGGTACTTCAGGACATGGTTTAGTGGGCATGGGTACTGGGTTGACGGTTGGACTCGATGATCTTAAAGGTCTTTTTTAACCTTAATGATTCTAATTAATTAGTTAAATAATTCTGATTAAAATTAATTAAAATTCTAATTCTAATTAAAAGCTTCATTTGCCAAAAGAAGTAATTGAACAAATTAGCTAGATACTGTCTTTTTACCAATGACATTTTCAAAGGCTTAGAAAATGTATCTTTTTACCTTGACTCATTTGTGACCACAGATAAATAGTAAGAAACACAATAATGCCAATCTGGTAAAGCACATACATACACATAGGCAAAACTTGGTGTAAGAAATTTCACCTATTTAAACTGATTTCTAATGTTCTTGAGTATTTTCTACATGCACTCTTAATTCAACACTTCTTGATATGGCAGTGAACACATTCATAACCAATTTAAGAGAAAATGAGCTTTGAAAATCTTGCCCTTAAGTGAACCTGAACGAGCAACATTTATATTTTTCAGAAAATGTGTTGGAATATCAAGCTCTTGCATGAATTTCCTTGCTTTCCATTAAGACATTCTCAAGGGATAAGATGAAATACACTTCCTTAGGACTCTGACCTACATCCAGCCCAGCTGGATAATCAAGAGAAAGTTCTGCATGCACTGAACTCAAAAGCATGTGTGCCTACATTTATGCAAGTAACTCGCTCATAGCAAATCATTGCTTCATTACAATTGAGCAAAACAGAACTTTTATGTCAGACATGAAATTTAGTTTCTAGTTGTGTGTATTAAAAAAGCCTTTGGTAAAAAGAAAAAGGAGAAAGAACATGGATTATAAAGGGGATCATAAAATGCAGAATCAGAATTTGGTCTCAAACTCTCAAAGACTTACGAGTGCACACAAAAGAGAGATGAAAATATAGCAGTCCTTGTCATAACAAAACAGCTCTCTGAATGAATTATATATTGTATAAATGGCCACAGTATAGAACATGTTTCCGATGAAACACAGTCCGCTCTATGATTTAGTAGACTTTTTTCCTGCAATGTAAAACTTCTCTATTATATCTGAATGGTGCACAAATCCAAGGAAGAATAAAGTCAATTGGGGGAAAAGAGGGAAAAAAACTCCTTTCTTCACTTTAAAACACACAGTATGTCTATTTAGTGAAGCAAAAATTCCCAAGAGCAGCACATGTAATTACTATATTGTGTCCCTATGGGCAACAGCTACAAACCTGTGCACCAAAAAATAACAAGGCAGTTATACACCTTTTTTTCAGCAATTCAGTAAAATGTGCAAGCTCCCTCCAGGAGATCCCCAATGTCTTACGTCTCATATGCCAGTTCTAGGACCACAGATAATCTTTTTTACACAGTCATATTCTCACACCTGCATGGAAAAGCCTTCTGAAAATTTTAATAGTGTTTCAAGGGGAAAGTATACATTATATCACATTGACATCTTTCCTCCAGGTGCTTTTTAATTCCTTGTTTCAAAAGCATTTCTTTTTCTACTTAAAGGAGATCTCTTTTCCGCACATACAAGACACACAAAAAAGTGTTAGATTCAAAAGTCCTTTTTCAACCAGGTAACTGTTTTCAACCTGGTGACTTACATCACTAATGAGCAAAGACACATAAAGTGAGTTTTTACCTTTATTTTGTAATTAAACTCACATGGGCTGACCTGTAGGTCAATACAGACACCACATCCAGAAACAGTATCCCCAGACACTTATGTGGAAGTTTTAATTCCAATAGATTAAAGTGAGACTAACATTTCCCTGCTTTTGTAACTTCTGTAAATCCCTGTGTTCCCAAAAGATGCAATGGAGAGGCCAGAAAATGTAGGCTGTATGGAACATGTTTTCATAATTTCTGAAGTCCTACCTGTTGATTATGAAGAATTTGTTTATCTCATTAAACATCAAAAAGTTTTAGTCTATTGATGTTCTCTGCTACAAACAAAAAAATCCCATGCATGCTATCTCTGTATGTTAGACAAGAGTTTGTAAAGCCCACCTTACTTACTGTACTTCACAGGTACTCACAGACAAATGCTGCATTTTGTGACCATCCAACTGTCATTACATTTAGAGACAATCTGAACAAYGTAGCCTGTGTGAAGTGTGATTTCTTATGTAATCTAAATCACTCCTATTCATCCATAAGCACACCTAACTCCTCTATTTTCACTGTCATTATATCAAGGAAACTCATCTTTCAATATCCATGTAGCTGAGCTACCTTTTCACATCCAGTCTTTGAAAGGAAGTTTGCAAGTCAGATTTGCTGGCCATCCTCACAGAAAAAGTTAATACAGAAAAAGAAACAGGAATTACAGCAAGAAGAAAATCCATTCACTGAAAGAATCTGTAAGGATCAGAGGAGAAAAAAATAGGTATCTTTGAGGATGAAAACGAAGTATCCAAATAAAATCTAAAAACCATAAATATTTTTATTTTATTTATTTTATCTCTAGCACACACAAAAGTAACCTAATTTACTAGAACTTGCTTAGTTTTCTAACAGTACCTCCAGTGTGAAAAACACATTCAAAAATGACAAAAGAAAAAAAAAAATATGTCTATCAAAAGGTGTCTACCAAATATAAATTGCTTATTAAAAAGGCTTAGGCTCTAATGTGGTACAGCTGATTCAAGAATAATTTCTACGCTCCTGTTTACATCATCAGTTAAAATACGCAAGATTTTATTCTTCTCAACTGCTGAACTTATCTTGTTCTTGCCAGTAAACATAAACTCAGGACAGTATCTTCTTCCCCAACTGTTGACACTGTAATTCCTGATACCAAGAATTCAGTGTAATAGAGAAAGCAGTTGAGGGACATCTTCTTGGAGCTAGTACTATCTGTACGGTAGGGATCCATATTCCCTCAGAGATATTACAAAAAAAAAAAAAAAAAACAACAAACAGATAGCAGTGCAACCCTTAGTCTTCAGTCTGCATTCTCATTCTGAAAAGATAACAGAAAATCACCCAGCCTGCTCAGGGGTGTTGTATGAACATGGTTTATCTGGACCCAAGACATGACCCTGATCGCTAGCTAGCTCCAGAACGGAGTTCAGTATCCTATTACAATCTTCTGAGCCACGCAGCTCCAAAAATGTTTTCGACAGTGTGAAAGCTTTTCTTTTTTTTCTCTCTTCTTTTAAAATTATTGAGCTGTTGCTAACCCCTGCACATAACATTCCTTTGTCCTTTGCAATGAGAGTTTTACAAGTGTTTAAGGTGTAGAGTGAGTGAATATGCACAGCAGACAAATGGCCTTTGGATTTAAGAGTCTCCAAGTACACTCAGACATGAATGGCTGAAACATCTCCAAAGAAATCATTGCAAACTATTGGATTACAAACCTCCCTTGAATATGGATAAAATTAAGAAAATTTGAGAGTGCTGAAATATAAAGTAATATCTCTTTTAAAACACCCTGAAGTAAGAGATCCACATCTGATGTTGAAAACACATAGGTATTTTCAACTACAAAAAAATGAAATTAAGTGAGAAACAAATTTGTTATTCCTGCTTCCTACAAGGGTTATAATTTTTGTAGTAAAAAAAATAATATTTTTATGAGTTATACAAGACTATTTTAAAGAAAAATAATTAATATTTTTTATTCATTTATAGGTATACCTAGTGTTTTTATTTCTATTTTCTTTTAAGAAAAAATAGAGGAACTGTAAAAGAGACTTTTTAAATTAAGCTAATCAAAGTATATTAAACCAGATAGAAAACTCATTGCTAGCTTTCCTCACTTTAAGTTTAAACTGACCTTTCTCTCTTTTATCCACTTCCATTCTGAAAATCAGAATTGAAAATATATTTGCCTCACCTCCTGAATATCAGCATTGATCACAGATATGTATGTGGTATGTTTTCTGTGTCTCTGGTATGATCAGGTACCAGAGACACGGTCTCTGTCTAGAGCAGAAAGCCTTCTGGATCATACGATCTGCTATACAGACGCATGACAGAGTAAGTTATATGCAGAGTCCAAGATTAACTCAGAAAGTCTTGGCCTTTTAGCATTTAACCTAGACCATTAGCATTATTTTTAACAGAGCTCTTGTGTGTGAATAATCTACACCATCTGTTGAGTGTGAAAACATAGTGGAAAAAATGTAACCTGGACACAGAAGTATTACTTTTACTGGTGTATTTTATGAACAGATGCTCAGAATAAATTTCAATTCCTGGAATAAGACCTTTATTCAGATAGAATCTAAAGATCAATAAACTTGGATTGTTATCCCGCATCCTAACCCTTCAAAAGGCTGAATATGAGAAAAACCCTTATCAATTATGTTCTTTGAACAGCTAAATTACATATGAAAGAATGTCTTGTTTTGCTGTGGTGATTTTAACAAATAGCTACAAAAATATGGAATGTTAGAATGGCGTTTTAAAAAAATGAGAGATGTTCAACATGGTAAAAGTGCGGTAGATAAATACATAATGGAATAAGAAGGGAAAAGAGAAAAAAAACAAAACAAAACAAAACAACAAATTTAGTGGCTAAACTCTGTACCTGGATGTTTACYATCATTTGCACCATGGCTGACCAGCCTGTTGCTCATCTTAAACAGACCCAAAGGTGCAGTGAGTTTCCTACAACAGTCAGATGTTTCCATATGAGGAGTTTTGTTATTCAGTCACATGTGAGACAAAGAAAAACAGGGGCAGACAGCCTTCTACGTTCTAAAAGATAACGGTTAGACACTTTAAAAATTTCATGACTCTTTCATTGTCTGCTCTTTCTTCCGTGGTTAGTCTATAGAAAGCTGTGTATTACATGTGGGATCTGAAAAAGACACAAGCAACTAAAATGGGCTTCTGTCACCAGTTTGTGACTGCAAATTTTAATTCCAATCTGTTCGCAGCTACATAGGTAATTTGAGTTTCATTGAAAGATATCCTGTTTAATTGCATTTCTCATGTGTTATCCAGTGTGTCTTTGCTCTTATTATGTTCAAAATGATAGTGAAAATGTAGGCTCATTGTTATCATCCTTTTTCTCATAAAATCACTTGTTCAGGTTTCTTACTGAGGCTGGACTTCCACCCTGCTCCAACGACTGGACTTTTACATCTGGCCATGGATCTTACATTCCAGACTGAGCTGTGCCAGATGGAAGATGTGTGGTGGATTCAACCCCCCTGATAAAGCAGATGAGGGCTTTATCAGTAATGGTGTAAACAACAGAGTACTTGGGGACATATGAAGTGATAAACATAGACAAGCTGGTTAAGTACTGCAGAACACTTTACATGGACTCAGTGGTAAAAATGCATTTGCTTCAACCATGTTCATACCACTTTTGTGTTGTTAACATTTGAATGAGTGAATCATAAAAAACAGAGAAAAAGGTGAAGTTCTCGCACCTATGTACTTACGCTACTAGTCCTCAACAGCCTCAGAAATGAGACACAATTTTCAAACCGTAATGGTGACCTAGCACATATAGCAATAAACATGAAAGCAAGAGTTCTGGCTACTTCCTTTGTAGATAAAGTTTCACATGAACCACTTCATATCACAGCACTCTAGAATAACTAATGTATTATTTATGGGACAGTACATATCTCAAAGCAGAACAAGAAGTTCTTCTCAAGGTTTCTAGCTACTACAATGACAGAAAGTAATGGATTTAACAGGCAAGTTTTGACTGCATCATTAAAAGTGGGCTTTTGCAAACCATTTTTGGGGTAGGTATAACAAGATAGTTTATGTACTTTGTCATGTTAATCTAATTTCTGTTCATCTCATCATGATACCTAGATCCTTTGATCTAGAAATGCAAAGGTTTACCTCTTAGTAAAAATCTATAATCCTGTTCATAGGAGCCATTTTGCTTGCTCTCTTTCTTGCCCCAAGACATTCTTGTTACACTCTTTTCCTTTCCCCAGACAAAGTTAGACAGAGTGTTAGGAGCTTTTTAGGGTATTTTTGTGCTATTCGTCTAATATTCCCAAAGTTAGAGATACAAAGAGAAAACAAAATATTTATATGTATAATCACTAATTTAAAAAAAATGAAAATATGTTGACAAGATTGACTGATAGAGGACTTAAATACATGTTTTTGTGCAACCAGAAAAAGGCTTTGTTGGATTAGTCTGGTCTAAATTATTTTCCAAAAATGAATGTTCTTCCATAAATACTACCAGTGTTAACTCTTTTAATTAATTTTTTTGCTGAAAAGCATATTCATCTAGGGAGTAGCTAAATCTTGAACCTCTAACGTTCATTGTATCAAGACTATGGATGCTTCAGAGAATTTTAAAAATAGTGACATATTTCTATGGTATACTTTGATCTGATAATTTTCTACAGATTCTTAGAAYTAAAATATATGTCCTTCTAATGCACAGTCTTTGGAGCTGGCTTCCTAAGGAGGTCAATATTTTGGGAAATATTTAGTAAAGTTAAGCAATTCAGTCAAAATCCTTGCCCGTACAATATCTGCTGCACAGTTTCCAAGCTAAACTGTTCTTTTTAAAGCCTGACTAGTTGAAAAACTGTGATTTTTTTGATTGCATGCATACATTCCAACAATAGCTAAGTTCTTTACCTACAGTCCAGTGTTTCAGATAAACAGCTTTTGGAAACAGAGTTGCTAGAGAGATTTATATAATGACAAAATAGTTTTCCATTTGAACTCCATATCGTAATTTTCTCATGAAAGCACTTTATAAAAATAAACTTTCCTAAAATTACTAAACAATAGCTTTCACTATCAAAGTAAAAGAAGTTAAGAAGCCACACAAAACAACACTAAAAAAAGGAGTTAACAGAACACAGAAGCATAGAAAAGTCCTCACTCTAGAAAGTGTTCCTGAAGATAAAACACACTAAAGCTTAAGTAAATCATGTAATGCAAATGTAATGACTTTGTTGTTGTTTTACAAAGAATGTGGCGAGACCCTTGTGGCTCTTCTACAGACCATTTGAGGATGGGTACTGCTGCACAGAAGTGTGCAATAAAATGGTCTTTTAGTTAAGAAAAGAGGTTTTCATAAGTGATAATCCTGTGAAAGAATACAGCTTAGAAAATGCAAGCGGACATCCGTTTCAACATGGTTCTCTTTAAATGGGCTGATCTAAATGTGTTGGTGTCAAAGAAACCAAAGTGCCTAGGTGGACTTTTAATGAGTTTTATCCATACAAATAAATCCCCAAAGGCAGTGGGATTTCCAAATAATGAAGCTAGAATTACTAGAATACATTTCTGGACAAAGAGAGAGTACTGATGGAAAAATATTATTGAATTGGGAAGCAAACAGTATCCTAGGAAGTAAGTTAAACCTGTTTTATTTATGTATTTTTATTTTCCAGAAGATGAACAATCACAAGCTTCGTGTGGAACCTACAATTTCTAAGTAACAATACTACAGCCAGAATATAATATATTTCTCCAGGTAAAAGTGAAATAATAAAAATGAAGTGATTTTTCAATAAGTAAAAATGAAATGAGTTGTCAATAAGTGAGCCTATTGATAGTGAGGCAGCACAGGGAGAATCTTAACTACATCTAGTTTGAGGTTATTGCTAAATACAGTTTTTTTCAGAAGTACTTTTTGGACGTCTGACAAGTTCTCATAATGCATTACCATCATTTTATGAGGATGTGATAATGGACGTTGAAGTGCTCAGCATCTTCCAAACAACCTACAATAACCTGCAGGGATGGATCTTTAAGCAGTCATCTGAGCAGAAAGTTGAGAAGGTTTGATTCCTGAAACAAACAAACAAACAAGAACACCCACCCAGACTCCTACCAAATATTTATATTGAAAGTTTTATGATTTACTAGTGTATTCTTTAATAAACGATCATCTACAAAAGCCACAAACAGTACCTCACTAACTCCCCAAGAGTAAAGCAAAGCAGTGAATGAGACAGAGAAGCTGGGGTGGATAGAGGTGAATGTCAGGGCTGTATAAGTATCAGAGTTGTCAAAAACATCAAAAAATATTAGTTATGGCATCTCTGCCAAGGATAAAACAAATAAGACTCAGCCAGTGGAGAATTACCAGATGATTAAAATACAGTCCTATTCTGATCTTTATGGCATTCAGAGCTCTCTGGATTGCCCCAGATATTACAGTATGTGGAGCTTGACATGCATGAATTATATTATACCATATTCTCACTTGAAATGACCTGTTGCCTACTACAAGTCAGTAGGAAGGTGTCTCTGTCTCTGCATTTTACAGCTAATAAGAAACATAGATATGGGAAAACACTGTCTGTTCACTTTGAAGTGCAAATTTATGTGCAAAGTTTATATAAAATTGACATAATATAGCCTACCTTCCATTTTCTTTAAACATTCCAAAAGAAGTCTAATCCAGAGCAAAGGGCAGTATAGGATCTTTCATACCCATTTATACCAATTTATATACATCCTACAGCCAGTGCTTTTACTTTTTACAAACAATATTCATTTTTTTTCTTTTTATAAAGTCTTCAATTAATAGCTAGTCAATGTCTGGCAACGTGGAACACTACTGGCCGAACAGATCACCCAGGAGCATGTAACAAAATTATCAGAAGTTGAACATAATAGGAGATTTGCAAAATGAAGTACAGAAAACCTCAAAACCCACAAAAAGTAAAGGACACGTAAATTGTCATCATTGAGATGGAGTACAGCAGAAAGCCATGAAAATTAAACACATCAGTAATCTTTGTGTTAAACATTTGGTTTGGCCTATGAAACAGAGTAATCACTTAAAGTGTTGAGCACCTCCAATTCCCTTGGGCCCCAGTTCTTCCAGATATCATCCACTATCTTGCATGATTTCTTTCTGCCTAATTCTCTCTCATATTTAGTTTTGTACCACAAATGCTTGCTGATCCTAGCTTGCCAAACCAAATGCAATGACAATTAATCCTACAGCTTTTAAACCATCCTGACCTGAAAAATATCTTTTCGTATAGAGAAAAACTTGAAACAGTTGAAGGTCTGGGTTGCAMAGCAGTTAATATCTCAACAAGGATGTACAAAATCTAAGGGGAGAGGGAGACAAGGGGACTGTTGCTGCTTTTTTAATGACGCGCTCTACAAATGTCTTATAACCAGAGCTAAAAAGCTATTGACCATATCTGTACTTTATTTTTGAATACTTGGTATGTTACATGCAAAAATACCAAAATTATGTATCAAGCATGCACTTTGCAACCACAGCTGTCTGTAAGAGTTGTGTCCACTCCAAAGAAAATATCAGATTCAGCACAAGCATATGTTTTAAATAATCCAGGGATAGCGTGCAGTCAGGAATAATTTATTATGCACATCTGTAAGAGTGCTATGTTTTAAAAGACACAGTTTTTATTATAGCTTAACATTATTTACTTAAGGGGAGGGGAGAATCCTGACAGTTTTAAAGAATCAGTTTGCTTCTTTAATAAAAAAGAAAAGAAATCCTCCACACTCAATTCAGTCCAGATTGTATTTGATCATTCTGCATGGTTTTGTGACTTTCATACTTTTCAACACGGTGAAACAAAGGATTAAAGCTCAAAATCCCCCTTTTTAAATGGAAACAGCTTTTACCAGGAGCAGACAGAAATCTTTGTTCCAAGCTGACAGCAAAGGGCTGCATTCTGCCCTTGACATAGCCACCCACTACCCTTCGGGGTGGGGGGAGCAGTGTGCATGGACTGAGGGACTTGCTAGTCCTTGGGGTCTGCTCTGGTTTCTTTTATTTTTCTTTTGTGGTGTGAGGAGATGGATTCTGTTAAAAAGAACGTCTCTAACTTGCTGCCTGGAAATGTCACCAGCAAAGGCTGCTGGCAATCTATATTGCTTCAGTGCATCGCCTTGGCAGACCGCTGCCAGCACCCCGCATTCCTGGGGCGGTGCTGACTCACTGTGTGTTTCCCCTCCCAGTGCTCAAAGCACTCCTGGCCAGGCAAGGGCATGGACATCTCAAGTAGGATTCCTCTGTGCGCACCTAAAACCAAAAATAAATCTAAGCCGTTGGTCACCTTTCAGAAGGTGAGAACCATGGATTTTTCTACTCGGAGGTAAGTTTTTCCATGGTATGACAGAAGAGGCAAGAACTCATTACATTTTGCAGCCTACAGAATAAGGAAAGTACACTCCAACTGAAGCTATCAAGTTACCTTCTGTAGTTCTGCATAATCACAGCCTTCCAGTCCTTGTTTCCCACAAGTCACAACCCTCAGCTTGCTCCTGGCATGAGAAAACTGCAGTTTCAGGCCTGCTGTTTTGCTCTTGCCCACAGATCCTGGATGCTCATATCTCTCCAAACGTGACATTTCTAAAGCAGTGGTGTTAGTCTATTTGGGTAATATTTCCATCTCTCTACATTTGTTTGCACCTCACATCTGTGTGCAGAGCACATGTTGAATAAAAGTTTTGAAGCCAGGACATATTCTCTAAATGGGACATTCTTTTCTTGAAGGAGCCATCCTTTCTACCAAATTCCAACTCTTATTCTTCCCTGATGGCTATGAAGGTCAACAGCTTTGCCTTGATTGGAAGTCMCCCGACAGATTGGTGGAAAAGCCTGGAATAAGCACAGGGACCAAAATCCAACCCTATCTTGATGTTTATTTTTACTAGCTAATAATAGTATTATTTTCTAGTAAGCATCTTTACTTAATCATGCTTTCTGGTAGAGCATTGTGAGTGGGATTTGGAATTTCTATTGATTGTGCTTTACCTTCTGCTACCAATTTCCATGGAAAAGATACAAAGAACATGTTTCATACCTTTCTCCTGTTTTCCAAATAAAAATCAACTTTTCTATACTTTTGTGCTCCATGTTAATTCAATGTATTTAAGCAAAAAATAAAGAAAATTGTGTATTTCATAAATGAAGGGGTTTGGAATCATCTTACCTAAGTCGAGTACCATAGAAATTCAAAGTTGATTATTATTAAGTACAGTCATTAAGTAATTATTGGATAATAAATCCATGAGAAGGTGTAATCATCCTCAAGTTTCTTCCTATATTATTACAGGCAAATAAAGCTTTCAAACAACATCTTGGCAGGATAATTTGACAAAAGTGCAAAATTTACAAATAACAGCAAATTTAATTTGGATATACTCAGATTTCATAGAAACTGCATTACACAAAACATGTAATTTTATGTAACTATGAGTTACATACTGCATGGGAAAAACATCATCAGGGAATTATGTTGCTGAGCTTAAATAATAAACACATGAGCAATTTATGGCATTATCAGAAAGTGGAGGATATAATAGCTACAGAACTGCAATTTGACAGAAAGTTTTTGTTCACAGAATACACTGGTAAGAAAAATAGAAAGATTAATTTAAAAAGCAATTATTTGGACCAATAGTTGGATGGTGTCAGCTGGTATATTATTCAAAGGTTTAATCATACATATCGATGTGATCATTAACAGCTGAGTATTAAAAACTTAATGCATTGTATTGTGTTGTACTGAAATAATGTTGTTGGACATCTTACGAACTCAGCATGTGCTAGAGGACTAAATCTTGAATTATATTTTTGCTTGAGAATCTTGAGAATAATGGTAACATATCAGATTTTGACCTTCGCAAATACTGCACAGGACTCTCTGTGATTTGATACAATCTATATTATCCATTAAACTAATTTCTAAAGGGCAGGTTATAAGGACACTCCTCCTGCCCCCCTCCTTCTTTGAGAAGAAATGAAAATAGAGAATTAGAGGAAATGGGAGTGCAAAGGATCTCAAGATATCATTGGGTTCCATACTTTTCAGACTGTGCAGTCCAGTAGAGATGTGCAGGCTGCCACAAATAGTGACATATAAAGTTCTCAGCAGAGTAAAGGGGTGTGCACTAAGAGTCCAGAGAACAGCTGACCCATTTCACCCTTAAACTGAAACAAACTCAATGTATGGAGACAAACATACTAAGATATAGAATATCTGGAAGACAATGGAAGAGATGTTAAAAGATGGTAGAAAGATGACAGCGAGAAATGCCAAATCATAAGTCATTGCGGCAGCAGGGACAAAATTATCCTCCCTAATGCAATATGTGATCATCTCTGTTAAGGAGATATCCCAAGCAAAGCTCTGATTCTGAAAGTAAAAGACTGCAAGGGTTTGACTACAAGTATTTGAGAAAACAAAGTACTGCCAGAGAAGTCTATAGCCAGTGGATACCAAACTATTGTATTCCGAACAATACTCAATACAGCCTTTGTTCGGAATAACAATCTTTGACAGGGCATATAGTACTAAAAAAAGGCATATTAACTGCCTTGTGGACTCTGCACTGACTTCAGAGTTTTCACCCTGTGCAAACTCCATTAATCACAGTTTCTGGACTGAAAAATGAAATCACAGAAGCTAGATTTTAATCACATTAATTATAGTTTCTATATTTAGCATCTATATTTATAAGCATTACTTAGATTAATTTAATTTTGATAACAAAAATAATTAAGGTAAAAGACACTAAAATAGCTGAATAGTAAAAACCTTATAAAAAGATCTATCAAGACGAAGATGTCAGAATTGGAGCCCAATGTAATTTTCGTACAATTTCAAATTGATTAAAACAACAAATAGAGAACTTTTAGCATTAAATCCATTCTGTTAATCATAATTTAAAGGTAATAGCCCTACAGCCTTCACTGTAAGATAAGAAAATCACATATACATCTTATCTTCAACCTAATAGAATCATAATCATGCAGACTCTGTAGATACCAGTAAGGGTGACTTGTTTGTGACATACATTACCCCTGCTATTAACAGCAACATGTACCATGCTTCAACAAAGTCAACAGGCACCAGTAATTTGAGTCTCAAAACTGCACTGTGTGTGTTAAAATGCTCTAGATTATATCCTGCAGTTTGGTTTAATTTGTATCATGTGTGCTCTTTAGTATGACACCTTKTATATGAGTGCCCATAACCTTCAATCTAATTGTCAGCACAACTTTTCTACAAATTGGAAAGTGCTTTATCTTTATTTTATGTATTAGGAAATGAAGTACAGAGAAAATAACTGATTTGCAAAGAATACTCCAAAATTCTTTCAGAGCAAAGAAATAAAAGTAGGATCACATTGCTATCTAAAAGACTGGGCCATTTTCTTCAAGTTCTTTTTCCATTGTTTATTATTACACCTGAACTGGGGGGAAAGGAAACAAGTATAATTCCACCTAAAAAATCAAATCAATTGTAATTCTAATTTTAAATGCAAGTTTTTTTTGAAAAAATAACAAAAATACAATAACAGTCAAAAGAGCGATTAATATGGGCACATCTACATTTATTTCCTTTGTGATATTCAAATGTAGTGYTTTTTGGTTTTCTCTCCATATTTTTTGTTTTTCTTTCCAGCATTTTGGGTGGTCATTGCTAGAGTGGGACTTTTCTGCTAGAGTTGCATTATCTTTCTTATGGGACAACATTCAGTTGCAGAAAGAAATTCCCAAACCAGAAGTCAAGATCTTCTACAAAATGGAATTGCATCTGCAAGAATCGTAGAATGGTGCTATTAAGGTCACTGATGTAATTCGGATACGTGATCCTGATTTCTGTCTTTTAACCTTGGTTTATAAAATAAACTAATATGCGTTCTCTCAAAAATATTTTTTTCATGAATGCAAAAATATTCCATTCAAAAAAAATCAGGCTGCTATATTTCGGTAACACTGAGCTGTTCGTTATTGCAGACAAAATGTTTTTCAATGCAAGATGTTTCTCAAAATATTTAGATTTAGAAAAATATTTCCATGTTTTCTTGTAAACACTTTTTAAAAARTCAAATAAATACAATAAAATATTTTCTATTGTTTTTGTTTGTTATTCCTTCTCCAGGTAAGCTAAACATACTTGGATGTACTTACACTTTACATTTGTATTCACAACTATTTTTGAAGGCTTTTGATGAGCTGCTTTTACAGCCAGCTGTGAAGGCACTTCAAGGAGCAAGACTGAAAGTGAGTCATATTAGTGTGACATGCTACAAGCTTCCAGCTTTCAGATTGTTATTTTTGCATGATACTCACTACATCAGTTACCAGCTGTTTCAAAGGTAGTATGACATCTTACATGGGTTCCTCTGCATCCTTTAGGAGATTAAGGTTACTGTTTTTTCCAAGGACAGTCAAATATTTGTAGTTTACTAAAGGGAGCAATTTACTCCCACAGAAAATATTCAACATTTATAAAACAGTAATAGATGACAAGCAACACTGTTTTTGAACACCACTTGCAAGTGTTTGAAATGTGGGGTCAATTCCTGCTGTTGCCATTGCATAYATCCAAGAGATCAAAATATTGACAGGAATGATAGAAAGCAATGTAATGGAAGATACCACAGACAGGTTACTATATTCTTGCTATAGGTACAAATTAATTCCTCCTTTTGACAGCAAGTGTGTAATAATTTCCTGGAATTTTTGTTCCTCTGGAAATTTTTTAATAGACTTAGCTCATTAGTTAATGATATTTGCAGCTGCAGAGGATTCTTTCAGGGTCTGATTCCTTTTGTTCTACTGCTGTTTAACAGGAAGGTTAAGACAAAGGAAAGATAGAAGTCTTACAAAGCTTGCAGTACAAGAAAAAGAAAATACGTAGTTTTTTTTGGATTAAAGACTCAGCTCTAGGACTAAAATATCAATAAAAGAAAAGTTTGAGGAAGGAAGGAGGTAAGAATTTGCAATTATATAGATTGGGCATTTTAACTAATAAAAAGCCATACTGAAATGGCAAATTTTTAAAGGAGAACTACATTTCAGATTATTTCATTGCAAGAATACTATCAATTTTCAGTGTGGTTTATACATCGTCAAATGCCAGTTGCCAGCAATGACATTTCAGAATTATTTAATTCTTTCAATTGGTATTCCCTGCCACAGGGAATCCCTCCTCTGTCACAGGCTGATGTTCATACCATGAACTTTTCATTGCTCCACCGGTGAGACGTGACATGAGACTAGTATCAGTATTAAGATGAGCAATTTTGCCTGCAGTTTCCCATAGAGTATTGCAGTCAAACTGTGTAACACTCCGGTGACGTAAGACCCACTGATCACGTTGAGGCCTTCAGCTGCCTATGTTCTGCCTTGTCCTTTAAACAACCTTTTCCATTTCTGTTGCTTTTGTGCAATTTCTTCCGGCAGAGAATGTCTCATTCTTTTTAGATTCAGCCCATTTCTAACGGTCACAGAAGCTCAAATATCTGTCTTMAGTCCCATTCCAAAGCCACAGCTGTGACACCCCTACATGCCCCTATTAATGACACTAGGTGCTGAGGTACCACTCAGGACTACATCTATTCCCCTGGTGTTGCTAAACTTCCATGACATCTGAAAGTCAGGCATATGTGTATGTATAAATTGTGGTCACCTTCACCTACATCTTTTTCAAATCAATTTTAACAGCTGCTGTGACTTTCTGTGCATTAGGGGATGCCATGATCCTATTTAAAATTCATTCTCTAGAATTTTATAGATCTTTTTCCCTYTTAGACATGATGGAAAATTTTTTTGTAATGTGCCCACCTGCACACTAGTTGCAAGCTGTGCTTGAAGTAAAGTCATTTAAACCCCGTTCAAGTGTAGTACATCAATACCGAGGAGTGGCTTATCTTTACTCACACTTCATTCACAAACGTCCTCTAGTAATATGTTTTTATTTCTGTTTCCTTCTGCCTCCAAATTTTTCTGTGACTGTTCATTATTGATTAATTTTGAAATATTTTAGCAACTCAGTCATCCTACGTAATTTAAATGTAAGTGTCCTCACAACTTTTCTGCATGCTTTTTTTCCTATAAGATACAAAATCAGACCTGTTCAATCTCATGTTGGCCACCAATAACTCTTTCTGTTTCTGTCATCTCTTAATTACTTTTGCCTTAAGTCTTTCACTTATGTGTGATAATATTAAGTAAAGCCTTTCCATCATTGTTAATTATGAGTGTGACTGTGACTAACTATTCTACAAGTTTGCAGGGTTTATTTCACATTTACAGTGGAAAGGATATAATTTCTTTTAAAACTGTAGTTAGACCTTAATTCACAATAAATAATATAGATGAATAAAAAATGTGGAGCCTTCTCCTGATAATACTCATATATGTGGAAAGATCACAAATCAGTTTCCCTGAGATCAGCAGAATTATTCCAGATTCAGCCTACTTTAATGAGAGTAGAAATAGATACAACACATAAAACAGGCAATTTCCAATGCAGGGTACTTGATACAGCTCAATTCACCTAGCCAGTGACTGGATATTTTTGGCATCCCAGGTACATTTGCAGACCATCTGAGTCTGGTAATATGTTTGGCTTCCCAGGTACATTTGCAGACCATCTGAGTCTGGTTATATTTTTGGCTTCATTTGTGTGTAGTAAGCAAGTATGCTACCAAAAAGCAACCTTGATAATTAGTAAAGTCTGTAATAACATCTGGTTACCAGTTGGTAGACACAACATCACACAGATGCAATTCTGCCTCATTCTGCTCATAGAATACATCATTAAGAATGAATCCTACTTATGACACTCAGGGATAAAACACACACTTAATTTTTTACCTGTTCTAAATGAGTTCTAGTCACTTGTATGATTAACAAATTATATTTATCCAATGAGAGATTACTATACATACATAATTTAAACTAAGGAAATTAGGACTAATTGCATCCCTGTGGCCATCATCTCGGGAACCATTTGCACATGCCTGAAGGTGTTCTTTAAAAAATAAGGGCTTCACAAAAAAGAAAGGGTAATACAGGTGTCTTCTCCAAAACTCTTCTGTGTGGAATGCAAGAATTTGAGTACAGGACGAAAGAAGGGGAAAGCTCCAAAGACATGGTTATCTAAAGATCCACTAGATCTGTGGTATCCCATTGCAACCCATCCACAGGCCAAGGTTTTCTAACCTCTGTCCTGAAGCCAAAGTACCTGCAAAAACAAATCAGGTGGGCAAAATAAAGACTATACAAGTTATTGATTTTCTTAAGAATACAAGGAAGTATGAATAAAAGTGTTTATGGTGCTCTAAAACAAAAAGGGCCTATCACTGATGAAGCAGTGAGAAGAAAACTAAGGCACCTCTGAGAAGAACAAATATTTAATTGTAATATAGAGTCTGAAGGTGAACAGAGGGCCTGATTACAAATTGGATTTTTGAAAAGTAATTTTGAAGAGCACAGTGAATGACCCTGGATGGAAAAGACAAAGAAGTCTATTTGAATCCAGACAAGTTGGTTCTTTCTGGCTTTGAGAGAGGAAAAAAGGAGAAAAGACTATGAAGTATTTTTTCCTAGAACAAGAAAACTCTGAAAGACAAAAGAGAAAGATAAATACTTTTTACACGAGCAATGGGTTATTATCCTGAAAGAGTTAAACTTCTACAGTTGCTTAGTGAACCAATTTCTCAGCAGAGATAAATAAAAATGAACATCATCTACTGATGTCAAATGAAGAGCAGACCTCAACATTGTTATAATTAATTTCATACAATATTTTAATTGTCTATAGTCTTGGGCTTTTTACTCTTTATTTTTGCTGCTTTAACTAGTTTTCTTTTGTACTTCTTTTGTAAACAAGAAGTAGTCTTTGGGAGAAATCAGCGTGAGGAAGTGGTTACATAGTGGACTGTTTTGGAAGAATGTTATTGACACATAGGATAGATTGAGATACCTTGCGATGACTCCTGTGGAAAAGGAGTCCATTTGCAACAGGACAAGGGGGCTATTGGGTTAAAATGGATTTACCATTGAGGAGAACATAACCATGGTACTCTATGACCTCTGTTACTAGAATATTTGTATGCTTCACTATTATTGATGTATTTACCCTCACAATACCTCTGTGAGGCAAGGAACTACTACAAACTACATGTTTCACAAAGGGAACTGAGACACAGCAGGATTGTAAGCAATTTGCCCATGGTCACACAGGATTTATGTGATGGAACAGGTAGCTGAACCCTTCTTTGTCAATCCAATCAACATTTTAAAAGCACAAGGCTGTCTTACCTCTCTAGGCCTCTAGCCAAAACTCCAACTGAACTCCATTGGGGATTTCTTGTAAACTGTTCAGATGAATATTTCCTTCCAGGTATTCTTTCTTTATAGGCAGTGGGAGGTGGGAAAAGGGTAACAAATAAAAAAAAAAAAAAAAAGAATATAATGTATTTTAAAAGTATGAGTTAAAGGAGTTGTATCAACAGGGGTTGTGGATACCAAGCTTCCTTAGATTACTAACCATACATTTACTGAGCCTCTTCTCTAAAGCTCTTCAGATCAGTTTTTTATGACATTTTAGATTATATCTTTCAAAAAAAAAAAAAACTACTGGAAGACTATAAAAAAAAAAAAAAAAAAAAAAGAAGACTTGGGATTCAGATTTGGTGTACTCCCATTAAGTTAAGAACTGTTATATCACAAACATCATGGTCCTTTCCAAAAAAGATATCAAAAAACTAATTCTGCTGCTGACACGTTTCCCCAAAAATGGCATTTTCAGGCACTATTACTTGGACAGTAAGAATGCTCCCTCTGGCTGGGAGCATTGGCATGTGGCTGGCAGTGGGTGACAAGCAGGAGGGAGGAAAACTTGATTTTCACCTAAGCTGAGCTGACACTAACATGATTTGGGCCATGCAGTTAGCTAGTATCAGCTATGCAGCTTCTGCTTGGGATTAGAACTTTGTTGTCTTTATTAGGTGTAGTATCTTTCTAACGTTATTTATGGCCCTAGCTCTAACCACATTCCCAGAAGACAGTAGTTCCAGAAATAATGTTACTGCTGGAAGTGTTCGGTTCAAATGTACTACTTCTGGCAAGGCTGTGACAGCATGGTATGTGTGTGGTTATGTGTATATATGTCACTGCCTCCACTTACACAAGAGTATGTGATGTTAAGTATACTTATCTATTAGGAAGGCTGGTAGCTTTTATTCCAAAAGCATATACAACTAGAATAAAATCACTCTAGASGTGCAAGGAAAGGAATAAAAAATGTGAACTAATTCTATAAATCCAAGTCATATTTTCTATATGACAAATAACTATTATCAATCTCATGCTAAGTGAGTGTTTAAAATTTTAGAAGTCAAAACAACTGAAAAATTGAATCCTTTATCATAAAAGTCAGCATGACAATTCATCCCTCTCAAGTGTCACACAGCCCTAAATTCCCAAAGCCAATTCATTCTGGAATAATAAAATGAAAAAAGTTCTAAAAATATATAAATGTCATATTCTCTTCTCAAGTGATTCCACACTCTGAAGCTGCATCTTATATGTCTTTTTTTTAGTTTAACAAACTACTTATGCTATTTTTTTCATCTATACTCTACATTGAAAAACAAAAAATGTTGAGAATTAGACTATACAATCCTATCTATTCCAAAAGAAAAGTCAATCAAATGATGATGCCACACTCTTGCTTCTTTCTGAAAAATAAATATTAGTTGGAGAAGTGATTCTTAGCCTGCATATCAAATTGCCCAGATCTCTTGGGTTTTTTTTTAAGATTAATTCCTTGAAAATGAATGTCAAACCATTTTAAAAAAATAATATTGAAAATTCATTCCTGTCTTAAACTCCTCCTTTGTGGATGGTATCTCTCTGAATTTATTTATGGTTTTCTAAGAAAATTTCATAAAACTGAGATTCACCATTTTTAATAATTTCTTCTGTGGATTTTAAATTTATGAGGCTACCACAATACACCAGAGATAATCGATGTAGACACTTACTTTGTCAGAAGCATTGCTTACTTCCATTGTTCTTTAGAAGTGTCTCCAGTGTGCCATGCACAAATATGGTTTCCCTTTGAACATTTGTTTTCTGTCATCATGCATTCGTATTTTAACAAAGAAAAAGAAGAAAAAAAGTCCCTGTATGTTGGCATACGTAACGCAGTGAGGTCTGAGTGGCACATTTTCTCTCTTAAAATGGACAAAAATACCTTTTAGTCAAAAATGTGGTTCTGCTCTTTTCTTTCTTTCCTTCTGTGCCACTTACAGATTTCAATCTTATGGAGTCACGGCTAATGTTCAGTGACCTGCTTTTATGCTCCATCTTTCAGGAAGAGGAGTAGGATTTTTTTTGGCACAGAATGCCAAAATGAGCAACACTGCTCAACTTCGCAAAGTGGCAATAGCACTAGTAAGCAGGTGCTTTTCAGGGACCACTGGCAGCATCAGGATCATCAGCATAAGCAAGCTGTTCTCCCAGGCGTTTAGTGGTGTGCCATGCAGTAAACTGCTGCTCCACCCAGCTTTAACATGGTAGTGGAGATTGATGTATGACATTAAGTATCACACCATACCAGGATTTCAGAACATACCCACAGACAAAGTACTTTTCAAAGCCTGAGTAGGTGACAGCCGTCAGGAAAGGTTTTCTTTTGACCTACAGATAGATCAAAAACATCATAAAAGGGAATAATATTGACTTGCCATATCTAAGTGTTAGTGAACAAGCAAACTTGTTGTAAATACTAGTTCTATTACACTATATTGCTTSGAATTGAAGCCTGTATACTTCACTGCCAGTTGTCTCCTCTCCCCTCATTTCTTCTGAAGTAACTTTTGCATTGACTAAGTTTTCTAAAAGGCCAGGATCTGGACAGAAGAAAGTGATTCAAGATAGCATCCTAGGTAAGAGAAAAGCAAATGAATATATATATTCTATAAAAGCCAGTCAGCACATACAAATGACTAGCTAATTGCAGGTCTATTTTGGTTGCCTGGTAAGTGTGTGCACAGCTTCAAACGAGCTGTGACGTGAACTATTTCTTACCTGGACATGGGTCTTGAGGGACTGTAAGCTAGGGAAGAAAGAAATATGTATAAAAAAATGGGATTTAAGTTAATTTGTAAGTAAACAAAGGGTTTTTAAACAACAACATTTTCCATAACTCTAACTATAGTGTTATATATACAGATTAGATTTTGCCTTACAACATATAGAAGTATGAAAAGAAAATACAAGAATGCTTCCCACTACAATCTCTGGCATGTCCAAAGGACAGAGGATTTTGCTGTAAGAATGTCTCTCTCCTTTCTCCTGCTTATATATATGTACACAGGCTGCCTCTTTGATTTAAATCCCCTCGGTCAGAATGTGGAATTGAACCCCTCATGTTCAGTAGCTCGTCGAGAGCTACCAACATAAGAGGGGATGCCAGCCCTTACTCCCTAGAAAAGTGTCGTTTCTACAACCTTATTAAAATTAAATTTAATTAAAAATGAATTTAGTACCTGATAAGGAAATCTGCCTTCAATCTTAAAGACAAAATAACATGTACTTGAATTTTAAAAGTGACTCATTTTTTTGTAATTATCATGCAACCAGCAGAGATTATTTTTGGTTTATGATTATCTTTTTTACAATTTTGAGTAATTCAAAATACTAACATTATTTGCTCTCAAATCCTGAACACGAGGGTGGGTAAAGAATATTATACACTTATTAAACAAGGCAGATTTTTCCACTTTCAGTTATGAGAAATTATGTTCAGAATTAGCCTCCTGTATTTCAAGGAGATGCCCTTTTAAATGCCATAACCCATGAGAGAAAAGAGGTCAAGCTAAATAACCTCAATCTCTGCCCCGTTATCCCAAATTTTGGAGATTAATTTTAGCACTCAACTGCCAAATAATACAATGTCTTTTAATGTCACTGAATCTACTCAGAACAGTATTTCCCGCATTTCAGACTGAAGATCTTCATCCTTTAAAAATATGCAGACAGATATTCAGAATCAAAGCATACTTGTAACTTCATTATAAAGACTTCCTGCTGCATTGACAAACCAGTGATAAAACCATTCAGTTGGTCCTCAGTCACTCATCCTGTATGAGAGGAAATCTCCAAGACACAAAGTGCCCGCCAAGAAACTTTACCTATTGCAACACGAAGGATAACCTGACTGGGATTGTGGGGAGAATAACCAGTCCATGGGGAGTCTCCTGCTGTCAGTACTATCTGGCTGGTCCTCTGGAAGGGTGAGGACTGGAATATCAGGCACTAGAATCATGGGTAAATAACCCTGAATGAAAGACATTGCCCTCTCATTAAGTTCTGCTCTAAGCAAAGTCCACTTAGACAAGATCGTTTAATTCTTCTCTTTTAGTTTAAAACCAAAGAGGTCAGAGAAGACTTAATTTTTTTTCTTTGTGTATGTGCATGTCTATGACTGAAAATTGATGAGAATTGCTATAACAGAGGTTATATCAGTGAAGCTATGAAGAATCATTGGAGATTAAAAAAATAATTATTTTCCATAGCTTTTTAAGTCATAACTGACATTTGTGTTGTTCTAATTTTGTTTTAATAGTAGAGTAGGTATATAGAGGGTTAGAGTAGAAGCAGGGTCACTACAGCAGACCAAGATCCACTTCAGAAGAGTGGAAGATTAGTGGAAGTTCTTTACTACAAATGAATTATTACAGAAAAGATAATGATTTGCACCATTCAATTCACTCTCATACAATTCCTAGATAAGTAAAGAAAATTACCTACTTATGATCATATTGCTGACATTTTTGCTGTATCAGTTAAAATGAGAAAGAATCCCTGATCATGATGATGTTCCTTCTGTGACTTTTCTTCTGTTCCTTCCTTCTTTTCTTATGAAAAGAAATTCAGGTCCTGAAAAAGCAGGGTATTTAAAGCTCATTTCATCCCTTAATTGAGGAAGGAAACTGGCATCAGAGGAGCTGGGAAGAATTCATACCTAGAATTCCACAGGCAATTTCTGTGTTTTAAATGACACAAAAAGCTAATTTTAAGAAAGGCCAAGTGAAATGCATGCTGATTTCCTATTATTTGGAAATTTCCAATATACACAACAAACTTCTTACTAAGAGTATTTTCCCTGACTTTTATACATTGACAAGTTATTTTAGTTAGTTAATTTCATAGTTTTCTCCTAAGAAACTCTTTTCCTCTACTGCAACACACCTACCTGTGTACAGAACCGCAGGCTCATAAATAGTCCTCTTTGTCAATGGCAGTTCTGCTGCTAAATTTATTTCCTTGAAAGTTACTTCCTTCATTCCCTTACAAGCCAAAAAATATATGCCACATTATCCTTGAAATAAACGGAACTGATTGAACATAAAGGTGGTTCTGAAAAAAATTGACCTCCAGCAGTGATAGGTGATAGGATAAAACGAGCAAGTGCTTTTTCTTTGTGTAAGAAAGAATTCATAAATGGGTTACTTGAGAAAGTGAGTAATAACCTTGGGCTGGTATGAGTCCTGTTAACAATCACTACAAAGCGGTGGACTAGACATAGATGCCCCCACACTTCAATGGGAAATGATTGGTGATTCATCTTAGTAAGAGCAGGAGCAAAATTAGAATAGAGTGGGAACAATCATACAGAATAGTCACTGTCTGGTTCATCCTAATATGCAGCAATATTAAAATATGATATAGCTGGAACTCATTTGTTCGCATCACCCTACCCATGTCATCATCATTCGTGATCTTAATAAGCACCAGCACATGCTATTTAAATCATAGCAGTAAAATAGCACTTGAAGAAATCCTCCCAAGTAGTCTCTCCTCCTAAAGCAACCACTGAATCTTAGATAGATAAATGTGCACAAGTGTGGTAGATGCTTCTTGCCTGTTTGTATTCATTTTGATCCTTTCCCTGTTCACTGCCCACCCCAAAATATCCTACAATCCCGCTTCTAGTGTTAGTTAGTTAGATCTSTAGTTTTCTCCTGTAAAATGTATTTTTCGAAAACAGATCTTTTACAAGAAAAACTTCTATTGCTTATACTTGCATAACATTGTTTGTCTAGTCATTTGTCTTTAGACATTATCTGCACAAAAACAGTCTCTCTAAATCATAATTGCACATTTTTCTCTTGGATATCTGAGTAACCATTTGAGAAATCCCCCTGAACAGACCAATTTGAAAATCCTTTTCTGATTAGAACAGAAAAACATGGGATTCGAAATAAGATCATGGTTTGGGGTGTATATTGCTGTGGAGAATTAGATACTCCATGAAGCCATCACAAGAGATTTCATTTCCCAAGAGACCACAAAATGAAAGCGAGGGGGAGGGACAAAGAGAGGAAGTGAGAAGGAGCCGAGAAAGAGAGAGAGAGAGAAAGAGAAAGAGAAGACAGAGAAGGAGAGAAAGAGAAAGAGAAAGAGAAAGGGAAAGAGAAAGGGAAAGAGAAAGAGAAAGAGAGAAAGAGAAAGAGAAAGAGAAAGGGAAAGAGAAAGGGAAAGAAGGAGAAACAGAAGGAGGGAAGGAGGGAAGGA
>JASVER010000069.1:110598-172839 GCA_030449065.1 Oceanodroma leucorhoa
AGGAAGGAAGGAAGGAAGGAAGGAAGGAAGGAAGGAAGGAAGGAAGGAAGGAAGGAAGGAAGGAAGGAAGGAAGGAAGGAAGGAAGGAAGGAAGGGGAAGGGGATGGGTACAGGGGAGGAGAAGGGGAAGGAAAGGGGAGAGGAGGGGAGCGTTGTTCAAAACTGCATTAAAAATAGTGATTTGTTTGGGCTGCAGGCAGCTTCAAGAAAAACCGACAGGGAGTTAGATTAAGGGAAGAACGAACTGTCTTCTATGTGGGACTTGTCAGTCATCTGTGGGTTTACAAGACAGAAAGCTGTTTCAGATGTTACTATATGTGAAAGTAGGGTCCTTTAAAAGCATTCATTAACATAGTATAACTGAACTTTGGATGTGCAAATATCTATAAGAAAGTGAATGTTGTTCTCTTCTCCACATCTGACTGAATGCCCACATATATTGCCAAGCACACAAAAAGTTTGTTACATTCCATATTTTATCCTTTCTATATGTATCTATTCTTYTTATTAGTTAGCGTTGCTGGCAGAAATGAAGCAATCCAATAAAAAGATTGACTGTCCCACATCCTTAGACTGGACAGCGTGGAAAATCCTGACAAAAAGCTCTCTAAATAAACAAATGTGACAGCAGGGTTGAAGACTGTTGTCTTTTCTCAAGCGAGTGTGGGCTCGTAGACTGTCCTCCTGAGGAAACGCTCAGCGTGGAAACAGAAAAGGGAAGGGTCTCTGGGGTTGTCCCTGGCGGTGCCCTCGGCCCGGGGCCAGCAGACACCTGCAAGCCGCCCTCTGCTCTACCTCCGCGGGAGCTTTGCTGGAGTGAGGGGTGCTGGAGGGAGTGCAAAAGGCTCTGGCCCTGCTGCAGCCCCCGCTCAGCACCAGGGAGAGAAGCGGGGGACTGCTGGAGCTCCCAGCGCCCGATGAGTCCTCGGTCAAAACAAGGCTTCGGAGTTAATGTTTCAGCAAGATAGATGGAGGAAGTTCGTCCCTGTTTTGGCACTGTAGCACGTTGTTTCAGTCTCCAGCAGGGACAGCAGAGCATTAATTTACAGTCTGAAGGCCAGAGTCACAACAAGAAAAGCCTGAAACATTTCAGGATTTTTTTYCCCCCATCTTTCCCTCTTTAAGGAAGTACTGCTTCTTCAGGTCACACAGAAAAAATGAGATTCTTTGTACCTATTGGATCCAGTCACGCCTGATAATATGAAAGTAGTTTCTGTGRAATAAAATAAAACCTTCTCTATCTGACCCCTCTAAGTAAAAACATGATATGGGGCTTCCATGGCTTCAATAACTTTAAATGCACATGAAAGTGTCATAACATAAAAGCATAAAAGTAGGAGTAACAAAATCTTCTTTCCAAAGTGAACTATTTCTGAAGATGTTTGCATATACAGCATGACACTTAGAAGTAAAGCTGATGAGAAAATTAAATGCCTTCTTTACAGATTTCAAACACTAGACTTAGTGTTTAACAGCAAAACACTGTTTTGATTTAGACTTCTATAGATCAGAATAGTKCAGTACTATATAAGCACTTGTGTAAATAAGTATAAAGCATATAAATAAAAAACCACATGTCAGAAAGAAACTTAAAGATATAATTTTAATTTTATTGATGAGATAATGAGAATGTTGCAACAATTTTAGATTTATTAGCTCACATATTTTTTCTCTTTTAAGTAAACTGTGTTGTTTGAAAAATACTGAAAAATATTTTAAAATGCAATTTAAAAATACTTTCTAAAAACATTATTTACAATTTCATCTTTCAAGTTCGATAGTAGCAAAATAATTCAGTTAAATATACTCACAAGAAYGCTAGAAATACATCTGATGTGCTTGTGTAATACTTCTTTGAAAAGTTTGCTCTATGTTTATTCCCTCATACACCATGGCATAAAGTTTAGAACCTATGGAAACTGAAAAGAAGGTTAAATACTATACTCCATCACCCAATTGCATGAATCTATCAAGTAAGGAAAACCTCTATGTGTATATGAATTTACTTTGTTTGAGTTAGACATGAGGATCTGAACTATTTAGAGGAACTCAAGCAAAGAGAAGGTTTGCCTAGTAGAAATATTTTATAATTGAAATAAAACTAAAGAAACAAAATTATATAGACAAACATTTTGGCTAAATGCCTTTTTAGTATTTAGCTAGGCACAGAGCCAAATTTTTTTTCTGCAAAATGGTGTGTCCTAAGTTATTCAGATGCAGTTGAGTGTTTTACAGTGATGGGTGTTACTATGACATTTTTACAGTGTTTGCAAGGAGACACAAATGCCAGCAGGTCAGTATGCCTACTTAAAACTCGTTGGCACCTTTGGGCCTGGCACGTGTGTTTTGCACTCAGGAGGACTGGCTAATGGGGAGGAGGGGTCTGGTAGTTCACGCAGCTCCTGCTCAGGTTTTGGCCAAACGCACASCTCATGCCAGGGCATGATGTGTGCTGGGCGCAGCACCATTAGGTCACAGCCAGAGCAACTCCTAGGCAGGACACAGTGGACAGGAGGAGATACGGGCCCTCTTGTAGCCGTTATCACCTGCAGCCTGCTGTGTCCCACAGCTGTCATCTCCTGCATCTTTGCATACTTACTGACAGTTTCTTCAGAGTTCATTAGCTTATGGAAATGGTTTAGACCAAACTTCCAAACTGGAAGGTATAAATACGTTGGCTTATCCAAAAAAAGCTTTTGAAGTGGATCCAATAGCAGCCTGACCAGTGAGGCTTTCGTGCCTCCCAGACACCTGCACCGTGACGAAGGAGGAAGGATGAACACTCTCTCTACCTGCTAGGTAACTGTTTTGCTCATAGGTGCGCACATTACTGAATTAATGAATTAATGAAGTAAAAAATTAGAGAATTCATGTAAGAGTAGTCTGCACAAAGGAGATTGAGCTCCTATTTGATTCGTCTTTTTTTTTAACCCAATGAGCTCATAAATTAAAGCTTAATTTACAAAATAGATTGTGGTGTAAATTTGAAAGATCCAAGCTGATCATGACAAGACAATATCTAGAAAAAAGTGAATTAGCCAAAAACCCCTACAAAGCTCTGAAACACTTGTGAGAAGAGTTCCATGCACATGTGTAAATGAGCATCTCACAAGTCTCACTAGGTCAGGTATCATCTCCCATTACCAGCAGATTATGGAAACCATAGACAGTAATTTATTTTATCCATTATGCACGCTACTTATAAATGTATGCAAAGACACCATCTCTGTTTCAGGAAGTCCCTCAGGGGACTTGACATATGCTGAAGAAATATTACTGCGGAGTTGCCTTGTTTTCACCATCTTCCCTAGGCCTTGGTCCTTATGGAGTACAAAATACTTGGCTTATGGGCCTTTTGTCTGACCCTGTAAGACCAACCATGTTTGTATTCTTCTATAAACAGATGAATGATTTAATTGCCCTGCATAAAAATTTGAAATGGAAGCATATATTTTCTTTGCCTTTGATCAGATGAAATTAAGGCATAATGACTGGATATAGATACTTGCTTTAGCTGGTAAACAGGGCTTTTTTCCTCTGGTTCATTTCATTTTGTAGCAACCTTATTCACCTCTTAACAGTGAAAATATAGAACACAATATATAATTAGAAATGCAAACCTTTTGGTTCTATACATTTCACTAGGAAATTGCATCACACCTTAGATACAAGACACTGATAAGATCACTTACAGCCCATTCTTTATGACCCAATTCTTTAATGAGATAAAACCATTTGAAATGGAATAGAGCCTAGTGTTGTTGATTCACTGTTACTGGGAAGGCTTATTCTGAAGCAAAGGATTCAAAGTCAGATGTTTAAATGAGGAAAGAAGGCATAGCTTTACAAATTTTTATTGAGTGCCTTCTAAGTTCTGAGGCAGAATATTCTCCGAGGTTATTTGTTTCATACAAATGCATATACAATATATACCTGAGAAAAAAAATGGAAAAATATAATCAGTCTTTTTTTGAGTACTAGTGGATTGCTGGGTCACATCACAGGAGAGACAGTACTGTTCAAAGAAGATAAATTGTGGGAAAACGGATGTTATTTGTTCTCCATCCCCATTGTAACTTTTGCTCTATACTTATTACTGTGAATTAGAATTTTTGAGCGAAATCCAATCGGTATAGAAGGCTTTCAAATGGCATTCAAGCTTTTAATGAACTGATCAGAATGAGTTTAGCAAATCCTTCATGTGTATAGAGCCTCTGATTACAATGAAACCATTCCAGCACATCCCTGGGGTATGACTGAGTCTTTGAGCAACAAAAATTAAACTGCTTGATTACACTGCAGATACAATGAGCTGCTTCAACCACAACTACATTCGGGCAGTTTCTCAGAGTCAGCCAGATTAGCTAGCTGATATTTATCTAAAATGATTGTAATTTACTGACCTTACGTTTCAAATAGACATCAAATGTGTAGGGAGCTGTGTAGAGTTAATTCATACCTTGATGCTCCCTATTTCAGACCAGACACGGCACAAATCCTCCATCCTTCCTGTAAGTGCCCATAAGAAATGTGTCTCTGTATTTTGCCAGAAAGTTCACAGCTGATATATCTTACTGAACTAAAATGCATCTACAAGAGAAACAAGCACTGACTTCTGTGTGTTGAGAACAAAAAAAAAAAGAAATCGAAATTTTATTTTTGTTGTAATCTTGTAGTTCTAAAGTAAATCTCATTTTATTGGTTCTTTCTGTGTGCCCTTCAAAATAATAAAAGAAGAAGGAGCAAGTAGCAATTTTTGTGAAGATCCAGAAAATTTTTCATTTACAGTGATTTTTAAGAGGTTCATTTTGCTTGAGAGCAAGTCTAGCTCCTGGATCTATCAAGCGAAGAGGAAATTAGGATATGCCCTTTCCGATGCAGTTTTCATGAGGATTATTCACTTTTTCATAGAATCATAGAATCATAGAATTATTTAGGTTGGAAAAGACCTTTAAGATCACCGAGTCCAACCATAAACCTAACACTGCCAAGTCCACCGCTAAACCATATCCCTAAGTGCCACATCTACAAGTCTTTTATATACCTCCATCACCTATAATAATGAAAAATGCCTAGTTTGGGGCTACCTTTCAGGACAATCAGGAAATCTAGCTAGGACAAATTATAGTTCACACTTTTTTTGTGATAATATTAATTTATGTTCTGAAAACTTTGCGGCCATTCATTTTTATGTCTAGGTTTAATCTGTTAAGTCCTGCAAGATCTGTACTCCTACTGAAAAATTATCCTGACTTTAGTAAGTGAGACTTTTGTGGACATAGACATGCCATGAATTTAAGCACTGAAGTAGACAGCCGTGCTTATGTCCTGGATTTAGCTGCAGGTTAAACCCTATGTGCCAAGAGCACACAGAGGCAGATTCTGAATGTGGGCAGTAGAACCAGGACAGGTTAGGAAACTGTATCTGTAGAGAGCTGCCTGTGAGATGGGACAAGTCTCAGAAAAGTGAAACCTCAGCTTTACCAGCTGCAGAATAGTTGCAGTGAGGTAACTGGTGATACCTATCCTTTGTGCAAGGCAGCATCTCCCTGCTTCTGACAATTTGCCTCCGATTTGAGAAGAAAAATACAATCAGGCATGGAACACTGACAACCCCTGTTTCATGTCATTTTCTAAGTCATATAAAAAGGGAAAAAAGGAGACTCGCAAGGACTTAAGTAACAAGTATCACTACTTTTTTCTATGAGAGAACCAGAGGTGTCCTTGTGTATTTATCAGACTTTAAGTAGAAGTAAATCTTGTTACATCCTCTACAAGTGTACGTTAAATTCATATAACCTGGAATATCAGCTTTCTTCTTTCAGGTAATTGTGAAAGAAATCATGTATTTTCAGAAATGTAGGAATGAACTTTCAGACTACATATCTTGCAAAAAAGTCTCTGTAAGCATGAGAAACTCCTCTTTGATGGTTTTCCATTGTTTTCATCATTACTGTGTTGTTTTTAAGTATTGCAACTAGGCAACTACAAAACCTAGTGAATCATAGAATCACAGACTATACTGAATTGGAAGGGACCCACAAGGATCATTGAGTCCAGCTCCTGACTCCACGCAGGGCAATCTAACAGTTAAACCATGTATCTGAGAGCATTGTCCAAATGCTTCTTAAACACCAACAGGCTTGGGGCCATGACCATTTCCCCTGGGGAACATATTCCAGGGCTTGATCACCCTCTCACTGAAAAGCCCAAAACTGCATACAGTACTTGAGGTGAGGTTGCATCAATGCTGAGTATAGTGGGACAATCACTTTTTCAACTGGTCAGCTACGCTGTGCCTAATGCACCCCAGGATACAGTTGGCCCTTTTGGCCACCAGGGCAGATTGTTGCCTTGTATTGAGCTTATAATCAACCAAACCCGCCAGACCCCTTTCTGCAGGGCTGCACTCCACCTCTTCTCCCCCAGACTCTATGTACCTCCTGGATTACACCATCCCAGGTGCAGAATCCGTCATTTGTCCTTGTTAAATTTCTTACAGTTGGTGGTTCCCAGCACTCCAATCTATGACAATCTCTCTGAAAGGCCTCTTTACCCTCAAAGGAATCAACAGCTCCCCATATTTTAGCACCGTCAGCAAACTTAGTGTGCACTCAGCTCCTGTGTCCAGGTCACCGATAAAAACATTGAAAAGAACTGGCTTTAAAATTGAACCATAAGGAACGCCACTGGAAACTGGCCACCAGCCAGATGTTACCTCGGTTACTACAACTCTTTGCTCCTGACCCTTCATTCAATTGTTCACCGATCGTATTTGTGTACATGTCCAGCTGTATGCTGGATATTTTGTCCAGAAGGATACTGTGAGAGTTAGTATCAAAAGCTGAAAAATTAAAATCTGAATACTTTTTCACTGCCACACTCAATGATTGACTCTTTAGTGTCCTGATCAAGTGTTGCTATATTTACTGTCCTAAACCCTACATTAACAAAGATATACCTGAATTAAGGTAGTTTCTTTTTTGTTCCTCATTGGGATATGTTGTCGTGTGGTTATATCTATATTAATGTACTACTCATCTGTTCAACAAAAAAAGGATTTCCTGCATCACCTCTCATATATCCATATCTTCTCTGTATGTCAAACCACAGTTTTAACACTAACACTAGTGTTCAAGATAGCCCACACAGACACATATGTGAGGTTCTTATTCTTCCATATTTCCTAGCCTGTACGTTTGATGTGGGTCACTGTTAAATAAAACCAAATCTATTTTCTGTATAATTTCTGTGAACTATGCCATAAGTTATTTCTCAGCAATCCTATGTAGATCAGTAGCACAAATATCTGCATAAAGTGGCTTGGAACACTTATTTCATTGTCTATGAAAGTAATAAGTATTTATCAAGTGTTTTTTTTTTTTTTAATTTTGTACATGACCACCTTTTTAATGTAACCAGATGTGTAAACAATGTTAATTTTTAGAATTTAGCYCTCTTCAGACACAAAAATTACCTATCTGATTACATTACTATTATTAAACACTCTTTAAAATATGTTTTCCAGTTGAACTGATCCACTCTATGTATTCTTGTGGTCTTAAAAATAAGCTTTTTAAAACTAAAATTTAAGTAAGTGTAAACTAATTTCTTATTTTTGCAGTGTCCTGCTCTACTGTGACACAATAAGCATGGATCCTATAAAGGGGAAATATGAAAGCAGGATTGCAGCTGAAACTATCCTGTAATGTAACATAATAGGTTGCAGAACTCAACTTTGATATTTCTTAGCTTTAGGCTAAGAAATCTAAAAATAAAACTCCAAACATCTTTGGATTTTAGCCTGAGGATTTCCAACACACACAAGGTAAGTGAAGCATCTCRTTATCAGCATGTCCTACCCTTTTGATGAATCTGATAATTTCTTAGAAATGTTCTCCATTAGCTATTTCTTTAGAATCTTGTACCATGACATTGTCTCTTCTTTCCAAATTTCAGAAGACATGCATCCATTATTGATATATGACACAAAACTCATTTCCTTCTACCATCAGTGTTTTTTCAGGAAACAGTATGTACCTTTCTATAATGTTTCAATTCATTGTTGCATAAATAAAATTAAATCTTTTTTCTGATATTCAGAGATGAAGTTTTGTTCAGAGGTGAAACTAAAATAAATTCCAAATGTCAGAATTCTTTGTTAAATAAATTTCCTGTTATCTACCCGCTTTCCCAGGACTGATAAAATGAAATCCTTCCCTTTCTAAAGCTAAACTATTGAAACACCTCACTTTATTCAAAACAAATCAAACAACAACAGCAAAAAGAATATTGTTTCCAATGAAGTTAAATACCTGGAAAATGTTCTAGCGTTTCTTTGGATGAATGATGGGTAAATTCAACCTTTTAAGAAATGTGATTCAGAACAGCACCTAGAAAATTAGGTACTGATACAACAGCTGAACCATCTGAACTGACTGAAAATGTCAACAGACCAATCCTCCTCACAGAGTTAAGGACTTCTGTTTCTCTAGAGATCTGAAGGTTATGTTAAAAAAAAAAAAAACAAAAAAAAAACAACAGTCCTTTCTTTTGAGCTCAGTAAAGGATTTGATTTTGGCCTGGTTGAAAAGATTTAATTCATGTTTCAAATGAAGTTTCAGGTTTATTTGTTGAGGGACAGGGGGTGTGAATTTAACCAAAACTGACTCATCTTCATGTTTTTTGTGGATTTTCCAGTCCAATGGAAATCGTTAGTCCTTGAAACTAACTCCAGCTAGCTGAAGTGATAGACACCAGAAGTGAGAGGATTATTGCTTCCTATAACAAGAAGTGTCTTTGGGTCATACAAAAGTATGCAAATACTGGTCTGTAAATTCTGAGGGATCAGAATATGCAGACAGTTATGCAAACATCGTTTTTAAATAGATTTGATCAAAACAGAAAATCAGGCACCAGCATATAGTTACTTGGATTATCAGGATCGAGTGTAGCCTTTGGGGCTATATTGCACAGCTGATACTAACCCTGTGTTTCAGAAACATTTGCTTTATGAGCACAACTTAGTCTGAATTCAAATCAAATTCCTCTGCAACTTCTTTCTTGGAAATCAGAAACATTCTGCTGTGTGTACAAACAAATAATAGGCATTCCTATATTTTCTAATTTATTTTTAATTTAAAAGAGTCCGATAACCCCCAAGTTATTTCCTTCCAAAGTCTATGTTACTTCTAGTTTCCTATATACTGAATATCATGGTAGATTAAATTATGGTCCAGATTTTAAAACATGTGGGTTCAATTTAATTATAGTGACTTACTATATTGTATACGAAATAATACAACACAAGAGCAAGAATGCAAGGAAACTACCACAGCTTGTACTTGTACTTCTCTTGGGTAGTGCTGAGGCTAAATATAAGAAATGGGCAAACTTCAGGTACATGTTTGGTTAACTTTCAGTAATTCGCAATGCATTGTTTATAACTATCGGTCTCTTACTGTTCTGTGTCACTTGACATTATTTATGTCAAATCACCAGTGTCTGACATGTCATTTTGTAGTCTGACATCAGGATGTAATGAAATAATGAAATGTTAAAGTCTGTTTGTCTTGGCAACCTAAAGCCAATTCAAACATAGATAACATCTAAGCATCATCCAAGAATAACATTGTATGGAAAATGGTACATTTCTCTAGCCCTTTGTTTTCTTCTGAAGCAGTTTAGAAATGTGCTACGACTCAATCTGAGTGGACTGCAATCACATTGAATTTTGAGACTTCTTTGCCCTCCCTCCTGTTGAAATCCTCCACCTGAAATCCAGGCATGCTGTCACAAGTCATACTAGACAAGTTGAATGTCCATTATGTGTTGAAATCTCTACGTAATTCCATTATGCAATCTATATGTAGCTCTAAATTGACAGCAGAAATGTCAAACATAATTAAATGTAGCAAATCTTTTCCCACAATCAGAAACTTTAGGCACAAGTAATTCAGTGTATTCAAAACAGAGCCTTTAAAGTTTTTTCAGACTGAGGATGGCATACTTGTGAACTGAGGGAGACAAAGATAAAATAGTTTTGAACACACAGATGGCTTCATTTTAAAATACACAACTCTTAGATAACTTCTCCAGAGGAAAACTGGCTTGATAAAAAGATTTTGTGAAAGAGATCCTTTTTGATTGGCATATTATAACAATCTTCAGAGTAATGCTTCTAGGTAAACTAATATGAAGTCAAAGACTGCTTTTACTGAAATGAGTGCATTACTGTGTTTCATTCAAGTGAAAGAAAAGTGCAACTTCTTATTATGCAAATATACAAATTGTATCTATTGTTATGCTAAAATGTATATAATAATTGTGGTAGTGACTATTGCATAAAGGTTACATGCTGGTTTAAATTTTAGCCTTCAATTTCAGTAACTCTGAACTTTTGAAAATCTTCAGTTCTTCAGTTTTAGCTTGATACTAAATCTAGTATCCTTAGTGGAAGTCTTTCAACAGAACTTTTGGAGAACTTAGTGGATTTGAGGTCAGCCCACTGAAAAAAATCATATTTTTAATTTAATCCTTATTTTTATTTAATCCTTATTTATATTCATGGAATTTACACTCTACTGAAAAACTACTTTTTTGGGCAACAAGCATTAAATAAATATATTCATTCTCATCTGCTCGTCTTCACTTCTTATATTACATGGCAGGACATTGAAGATACAGAAGAAAAGGCCAAGTTCTCTTCTGTCTCCTACATCATTAACAATTGCTGAATGTATATATTCCTACATCATCTTTATTCAAGCTAATATGTACTTCAAGAGCAAAAAAACCCAAGTTAATTAATAATATATACTTGACCTGAAAGAGCTGATGAGTTTATTTGCCTTGATTTATTCTCTTGGAGGATGCTTTATTCTGTGACAGCCAGCTGTACCAAAGTGCCTGGGCCAACTTCCACAGTCCCAGAAGTCCTCAGAGCATTACTTCATATACATCAGCTAAGCCATCAGGGCTTCCATTATCGCAGGCCATCAGCTGCGAAAAGAAATGAACAAGCTCACTGTCCTTGCGTTTGATGGAAGACAGATGAATTAGCTGCAGCATCCCTTCACTCAGAGCTGTAGTCAGGGCTTTACTTCTCTCCAGATCCATGCACAGTTCTTGAGCAGGCAGACAGTGGAGTCCAGCTTTGCTGGAAGCTCCAAGTTGCCACCTTGGAGTTATCCTCCAGGTTGCCACACAACCAGAGCTCTACTGAAAATAGCAGCAGTAACTAACTGGAAATGCTATTTTTCACTCAATAAAAGCACCGAAACCTGACAGATACTCAGAATCTTTACCACGGACTGATACCTATGTGCAGATATTGACAAAAAATGCTTCCTATTTCTGAGGGTAGAAAGTTAAAGAATATTTGTTTTGTCTCAATTTACATCTAATAGAATTTCTAGTGGTTGCAATGTCTCATGAACTTGAAGCAGTATGTTTTAAATCTATTATCAGCTTGTTGATGTCTTCAAGTCTGGAACACTTTTCTAAAAAATACATTTCATTTCAGTCAGATGTTTGAGATTTGTTTCAGAAATTATCTGCTGAGAGTCCTTGTATTCAGCTGTATGTCTAGCTGATTATAACAGTTCCTTCTGACCTGGAAATCTAGGAAGTTTTTCACAAAAGAAATGAGTCAGGCAATTTGAGAAATTGTATGAAAATAATCGCACTATTTGTCCACTGAGCAGGTTTAATGTGAGAGCATTGTGTTTGTCATTCTTTCAGGGGGGACTGTGTTGGAATACATAAGTGTTATTTACTTTGGTACAAACTGATGAACTAAAATGGCCCTGAATAAAAACACCATTATAACTATAATGAATTAGTGTTCAAATTTATTTCAGTTTGTCAAAGTCTTGAACGTGACCAGACCCAATTAATGACAATATTATTGCCAGGAGTAAAGTGTGCTTGCTGATCACATAATGAAAACAGTGCAGTGCTTACAGTTAGGACACTAAGTATTTTATACATGTTGTTACATGAAAAGTTAGCTTCTCATACTTTGTTTTCCTAAAACTTTGAATGTAGAGAAGTGTGCACTTCCAGATAGAATAACATATTCATCTTCACCTTTAATTTAGAACAAACCAGATTTCTTGTATTAGTGATTATTTTAAGCGACTAGTATTTCTTGCTCTTGCTGTTACATAATGCTCTGGGTCACTTCTTGATCAAAAATACATAAAAACTTCATAAGGAAACTATATAAAACCCTGCCTGGAGAAGGAAAATGACTCCCCAGATTGCTAGCTTTGAAATGACTGAAATATATTTTTTGGGAAAAAGAACAAATCTGTTATGATTTATCTCACCTGCTTCCAGATCTCCCACAACTTCTTTGATTTTTCTCCCACATGCTTGTTCCTTCCTGCCTGAAAAGGTTGTTGTTTAAATATCATAATGATTATAGGATACCTTCATGGAGCCTACCACCTGCAGCACATGTGGGTAATGCACATGCATATCATATAACTAGATTACAAATTGAAATATTAGCATCTGTAAATGCTAGTCCTCATCATTTTGGAGCATAACCTTTTTATAAAATGCCCTGTGTACGTTACTTTGATTCCAGCAACACTTGTAAAAGCACTTAGCTAACAAGAGTACTTCATATACACTGCTTAAGTAATTTAAGAGTTTCAATGTAAACAAAAGCATATTGTGCAATATAGTATCCATGAAAATCCCATTTTGCATTTTTGGACAGCTTATTAGATGATAAACTTTTAGCCAAGTTCTAAGAGCTTACTCTGCTCCAGCTGGATCTCCAGTTCCCTTCGGAGATGTGTTTGCATTTTTCAAGCAGGGATAACACCCTTAACACATTGTCCTTTGCACAGTAGCCTTAACAGACAGGCAGAGTTGCCAAGCAGCAAAATTCCTTTTTTGTCTGTTGGGTAACCACCAAAAATTTCACAATCGGAAAACAGTCCCTGTGTTGAAGAGATAGCAGAGACTCCCCATATTAATCTTAGGTTTCCTTTCCTTCCTTTCCAGTGATTAAAGTGGTTGGGGGGGAGGGGGGGAGCGGGGAAGGAGTAAAGAAAAGGCAAGAGGGAAGCAAAGCAGTCTTTATAGAGCTAAGAGGTTTCTGAATATGGGACGTATCAGCAGAACAAAACTTGATCTGAAGTGCAATTGTGGTACATAATGTGCAATAATTGTTGCAAACAGTCATATAATAATTGTTAATAGCCAATAGCAAACCTGCTCCCTTGTGCTGCCAGCAAAATTATACAATGATCTTCAAAATCCTGTTTTCTCAAAGACCTAGAGAATAGAGTTTATAAGATCATTTTTAAATAGTGAGTGATGGAAAACTCACTTCCTCTTTGAAAACCAGCTCTTTTTACAAACATTACGTGAACTATTCTCTGTAATTTACTGTAGACTTCAGCTTTTATGTCAATTGGACATATTTGGTAAAAAGTGTCATTTCCAAAAGCAAGAGAATCCCAGCATTTAGAATTCAATATTCAATGTATGTATCTTTATGGAACTCTATTTCTTACCTTATTCTCATTCCAGTAATACTACCCAATCCTTCTACAGAATATTTCTGTTTGTTTTGCTTTTGTTGGATTACACACAGCCCTTTCTCTTAAAACAACAAGCAAAATTGCAGATGCTGCTGTCTCCATCCCCTGCCATTACATGCATTGGCACATCCACTAATTCTTGATTACACAAACAATAAACCCCCTCTGTGAGCTACTGAGCCAGCCTGCAGCCTTCCTTACTGTTGTCCCAAGTGCATGTCTCCCTAGTGCCTGCTTCTAAGGCATGACTTTTTTTCAAGGCTAGAATCTAAAAATTAGAATTTTAGATCACCACATTTAATGATTTGTGTTCATTTAACCCTCCTTGTGTCAAAATTCGTCTATAAAAATAGACTTGATTTCAATAATTAACAGAATACTTTTGTTTGGTTGGTTGGGGGGTTTTTTGTTTCTTTATATTATAGGTTGTTTGTAGGTACAGTGGAAAACAAAAAGACTGACAAACTATTTTGGAAGAAAACTGTTCATGTGTTTGCTTTGTCTAAATGAAAATCACATGTAATTTGAACTATTTTAAACTGAGTTCTTCTAAGAGCCCAGCAATTTGATGTTATGTTTGTTTTAGAAGTGTGATATAAAGCTTAAATATGACCTGTATTTTCTGTTAACTCCAGATACTTCGTGCATCTTCAGTTAACCAGCATTCCTCTTTTTAAACTTCATTTAAACAATATCTGAAATTGGTTTTAAAATTTCCTCTACTAAACTCAAATAAAAAAAAAAAATCTTTTAGTGAAATGTAAAAAATTAGTTATGTCAGTCCAAAGGTTGTTTTGGAAAAATCAAACTATTTCACTTGCAAGTATTTCCAATTACACATTTTTATTATCTAAACTACTGTCCTCAATCTGTAGTCAAAGCTAACTTTTAATCAAAGCTCAATTGAATTTAAATTGTGAAGTTGTTTTCTCACTAAAACTGTATTATTTAGTAGCTGAAAAGTCAGTCTTTTCTGGTTCTGAGCTAAACCAACACTTGGTTTATATAGCTCTGTTACCTGAGGGTGAGAAATAAAACTTCTACATCACGTCTTGCATTGTTCGTTTGACTAGTTGTGTTAGCATTCTGTTCGAAACCAAATATTTAATTAAGGACAGAGGGCACAACCATGCAAAACACATTCTGGGTTTCAGTGTGAGAAAGCAGAAGACTGTAGCTTGTGGGATCCAGTCCAAAATACATATTTCTATTTTCTAATTTGATTGGGTTTGCTCTTAACTAAAGAGCCTTGATTGTGCCTTTTTGAACTGCCTAGACTGGCTTTGAGTTGAAGCAAACCAAGTTGAAATCTCTACAGCCAAAGCTACATGTCCTGTCCTATTTTAGTGATATGTATTTATGCAGCATGCAAACTGTAACCTTTAAGCATACAAATTTTCTTGAACTAGAAAATTAATAGGTACCCCTCAAAGTAAGCAAGGCAGTATTTGCTTACTTACTGAATTCAGTGGAGTCTGTCTTTTACCCACAGTTAGCTTGTAAATTGCAAGAAAAGTACTTCCAGTTTTTGGCTAGCCACATATTTACAGTGAAGGGTAAAGGGGAATCACCCCTCCTATTAGCACCATCTAGAGCAGTAATTCGGCCTGTAGCAGTTAAGCAAGTAAGAAACATACGGCTTTACAGCTCTCTCCCTGTTTCCTTCCCCTTCTTCCATCTCAGCCTAATCAGGTAAGGGCTACATCCATCCTGACTTTGTATTATTGTTCTCAACGGTAACTATCATGAATTATGTGCAATACAGACTAATCTCTTTTCATTTATACTACTGATGGACCAGATCTGGATAGGAGGATTTCCAGATCTCAAAAGTGATCCTAAAGAGACCATTCTTGATGTTCATTATGCTGCATTAAATTCAAGAAAGCTGAAAGTTCTCTTCTTTGGAACTATTTTTAATTAGCTGTTTGACTAAGCATTAAAATAAAATCATCCTTAGTGATAGGATTTATGCTTTAGACATAGAAAAAGGGTTATAATATTTGGGACACACTGACAAAATTAAGACATGAAATCAAATGAGACAAAAATTCAGAAGGCAAAACCTCTTTTGCTTCATACTATACTTGTTAGAAGAAACAGTCAAACAACATCATACTACTAAGTTATTACTTTCAGTGAATACAGTTTCTTTTAGGTGAATTCATTTTCCTGAGAGTTAGTGACTGCAAAAGCTATGACAACAGATTTACGTACTGAAAAGGTCAGCTGCAATTAAATAGAAGAAATGCTTTTAAGCATATGAAGCTGCTGACTTTCTAAAGTTAGTTTACTTGTCAATAACCAATGAGTTTGCTTGTATTTATGTTTTTGACATCTACAATAATTATAATAGATTGGCTTCTCTTTGTGCCTGTTCACAGCACTACCTGAGTATGCAAAAATGAAGACTATGACCTACATCACCTCAAAAAGTCCTGGGGAAAAAAAAAAAAAAATTTGCTTTGCTAACTGAGTTTTCAATTGTCAAGTTCCCAGACCATTACTCCCTCAGATGTTAGATACCTAGAATCACCACAGTTCAGAAGTAGTGTTTAGGTAGAGATCACACCTTGATGAATCTGCTATGCTTGCACTATGTGCACTTCTTCCATTACAAAAGGAAAAGATATCCCTGATTAGAAATCGATGATGCAAAACTAACATTAATGTCTGAGACATTTTCATTATGACGATTGCTTCTTCTTAATTCTGTTCCCAAAAGTCACCTAGAAGTATATACTGAAATTGAGTCTACAAACAGAATACCTTATACACTATATAGTTATGCTGGGTTAAAGGCTCACTCAACGTCTGCATATAATACTACTTATAATTTTTACTTAATTTATGGCATTTCCTAGAAAGATGATGAGTAAAAGGCGGAGCTTGGGAGTTCCATAGGATAGTCAATCCCTAGAATATCATCACTCATGTTAAAGAGTCTATGTGTTGTTTTAATCACCTTCTGAATTATAAGACCATTATTCAAGGCTGAAATATTTTATACTTTGAACTGCAAGACATTTATATGCTGTAAGAATTCTCACATTTTAAATTGACTCTAAAGGAATAATGTCTGAAAAGCATCTGTTGTTTACTTTTGAAAAAGAAATCTAACATTGTGTTTACCCACAGATGGGATGGATTGAACACCATTTTCTAATGCAGCTCTGTTACTGCCTTTCAACAGTGAAAACATTTATCTTTGGGGGCAAAATTCTTCCCAGGAAACTAAGCAAGAGGAAACATTGGCAGGAGGATCCCTGCTTCAACATTGCATGGTTTATGTGCCTTGTAAGGCCCAGCATGATGAGGATGCTGGAATCTCTCTTTAGAGAAGTGAATAGTCAGAGATGGGAATGAGTCCAAAACACAGAATTATGAGAACAATAACATTATTGTCCAACTTAATCTTCTAAACAAAACTGAAATAACAACAACAACATAAAAAAGTGGAGGCAGTCCCTATATTTTAATCTTTGTTTTTCTCAGAAAGCAGAATACCTTCAGCAGTGTATTTGATGCACATTGCAATGCTCTGATCCACTGATTTTAACAACGGGTGATAGAGTATGTAATAAGCTTTCAGTGCGTGCTAAGTAGAGGATTTTTAAGGGTTTTTTTTCAGATCAGTACAATTTTTTTCAGATTTTTCCTCACATTCAGTTCTCTAAAACTGAGGTACCTATTACTCAGTTTCACGAATAACAAAGGTGATATAAAGCACTTTTTCCTGTACTCATTTTCCCACCTTGGCCAAATCTGAGGGTTGGAGCCAAAGTCAGGCCTGGGTCTCAGAAGAGTGAAATCAGGGTTTTGCTCATGTGGCTGGACCATCTCTGGTTCATAAACAAGGTCATTTAAAGGTAGCTTAGGCATAACAAAGCAGTCAAGAATAACTAGCTCTGATCTTCAGGTCTGGCCACCCAGTATTGCACATAGAGATAAAGCATTTTCTGTGGCTTTGCTGAGTTTCCAGAACCCCAGAGTGCAGACGGCTGCTTTTGACAGCTGAAGTACAAGTCAGTATTGCATTTATGCCAGCCAGAAACTGCTGTATGCCTGGGGGATTTCTTAGCTGCCCCCAGCTGTGCAAATGGATCCAAATGAAAGTGAGAACGTGGCCAACAAAATTGCCATAAAATTGCCATTAAAGAATTATACAATTCTTCACTAAATCCTTGGCTTCCTATTCATAATTAGAGATCTGTGGGTAAGTAGAATAATTTGAGAATTTACAGCTAAGTTACTCCAGGTGTTATTAAATTAATATGATGTAACTGACATGTAGCATATTGCTTATTGTCCCCTAGGACTTGCATGGAGAAAACATGTTGTATCTCCTGAGGCCAATAAGATGGGGAAAATATTTTAATGAGAAAACAACAGTTTTAAGTAGCATTTTAACACCATAATCCAAACCATACTTTTGTATTTTATGGCCAAAATCTCTTCCTTGGTGTGAAACAGAAAATATAATTAGGATAGTTGAACTGTGGAGGTTTTGACAAATACCAAAATATAAAATAATGCAGACAAATGGGCACCTGAATGAAAGCAATACAGCTCCAGAGAGAAATACTCATAACATGGAACAGTCAGCCTGTTCACAAAGAGCCTGCCAATGCACACCTCCATAGATGCACTTCACTTATTAAGAAGGAGAAGAGGTTTGAAACTGAGGGGAACTAACAGAACAACTGAATGCCTTGTGCTTGCACTGAGGAATGATGACAGCTCAAACAAATACTGTGCATGCTCTGAAGGAAGCTGTAGTGGCTGCAATGCAGCACTGCTGGCATTCCGTCCTTGAAGAAGAGCATTACATTTTGAATCTCTACTGGTATCAAAGTGCAAGAATTATTACTCAGTCTGTTTCATAGCATAATATCTGACCCAGGGTTGGGTAAGGTTTGTTTGAGGAGCTCTGGACAAGATGTAGAAAGAGAGGTAGTTGCATTAAGAAAAAAAACAATCCAAGGGATTGAACCTGAAAAATATTCTGCCACAAGTCATTGTAATTACCACATATACCAGTTTCCCAAAGCATAATTATACTGACATACTTCTCAACTTCGCACAGAAGTATTTTGGATTTTCATCATTAACGTTAATTGAAATATTACCATACCATTTTGTAAGCATAAGAACTTACCATGGTTCTTTGAACAGGGTCCTAAGTTCATGTTCCTTCTATGCCTTCCCAAGAGAACAGTGGTGATTTGCTGGTGACAACTGCACACACCTCTGCATCCACATGCATACATGCTTTTTCTGAGAAGAAAGACAGAAGACATTTCATGAATCAGCAAAGGTCTGCAAAAAAGTTTCCTGTCTTTCTAATTCAGCAGCAGTGGTAGCAAAAGACAGACTAGCCAAATTACACAAGTCTCACATACATACAGGAAGATATGTCAGACTCCTGGCCTGCGCTCAATCTTTTCTGAACAGAGTAAGTTTGCCCTGAGAGTCTGATGCTAACAATAAACCAAATACCAGACAAACTTCTATTTCTACGGTGAGTACTGTCATGATCACAGACTGAGGTCTGTATTTCAAACCAAAAAATATAAAGTAAAAACTATATTTTACTTCGTTGAACTTAGGAATGACACATTCAGAATAGGAACAGTACAAATTACGTCCTTTATGGATTCAGCATAGAGAATTAGTCACAGGATTGATTAAACACTGCCATGAACTTCCATGACTTAAATATTACCAATTCCAGTCACATCTTGGTAGATCACTACATGCCAACCTTCTGTAAGGATTTTAGTGTAAAATAGACTCCTTAGCAACAAACCCAGACTTCCTTAATTCCATTTACAGAATATATAAATAAACGAGGGTATCTGCTGAAAAGTTGGCCGAAACAGCTAGGGGTGAGAAGTGTTGTAACTCTAAACTAGGGAAATTTTGGGAAATGTGTCAGTGTCTATTAAAATGTCAATGGCAAGCCTGGGAATTCAGAGAATTAAAAAACAAACCAAACCAAAACAAAACCTGCAATACTTCTGTAGGCAGCATCTATACACAGGAGAAATAAATAACATGAATCCATGTTCCTACTTTCAGTCAATCAGAATAAGAACTAATTCAGTCTCTGAGTCCCACATAAGTACCAATGTCATCAGCCTACTAGTTATTCTAGGACTTACTTCCCTCCTTCTTAAAAAAATTAAAAATGACGGACAAGCAAATAAACAGAAAAGGTGGACTCTTCTGTGCAAATTGGCATAAAGGCAGGTTACGAAATCTCATTTTTGACACAATGGAATTTCTAAAGGAAAAGACCTTAATCTTTAAACTCTTTTCTCCAAGCCTATACAATACAAATGCAGAAGATAGGGAAAGGGTGAAAACCAACAGCTAACAGCTTCTGAGTAGAGCTATTACACTACTTAGCCCAGCATGCATTCCTACACAGTGCACATAACTGCATGATCTTTATTACAACTTCTTGTCATTTGTATCCAAGTCTCTACGTTCTGGCATTTGGTTGATTTGTTTTCTTTTGGTCATACAAATGTATGTGTGAGTTATTTATTTCAAAACAGATTCTAACTTGTCTGTCTAACAGACAACTTCCTTTCACACCTTTATATAGGGCCACAGTGTTTGTAGCCTGATCTGTGTTTTTGTGAAATGCTGTAGTGCAAATAAATAACAAAATTTAGAACAAGAACTGATTGGTAGTTTTCCCGTGCAAACCAGCTGTAAACCTGTTGCAAGAAATACAAACTGGTTGGCATTTCCCAATACTCCTCCCGGATTATTATTTATTTATTTATTTATTTAAAATTAAAGCACAGAATATCCTTCATCTTTTATAAGGACACCCCACAGAGGATTTATCAATCAGCTTTATGGTCCTTTAGCTTGGATTTTCAGAGAAACAGAGACACTACTAGAGCACTAAAAATGAATTTTTTCTATTCACTGCTGTTGCCTGCCTTGTTGTACTTGGTCTCAGTGGTTCCCAGTCAAAGAGCAAAGCATCTCCTGTGTGGTTCAAGCACTCTAAAGGTAAGGCACAGCCTTGAGCTTAAGATAATAGGTGCTGAGGTTATCTGTACTGGGTTTGTGAAATTTAAAGAAGTATGGAGCATTGCCAGCTTCATCAGGTGAGGCTAAGCCACAAAAAGGTTGTGAACACCTGATCTACACCTATTTCCAAATGTAATCTCTTTCTTCCTTTCTTTCTTACTTTCTTTTTTTTTTTTTTTTTCCTAAAGATCATCTTTCCTGCTCTCTGTGCTTTTAATTTTGCTGCCAGAATTTTGCTGCCTGGTAGTGAGAGCTCTTTCAGGAACAGAGTGGTATGATTTTATTTTGATTGTGCCAGCAAGATGACTCTCTTGTTCCATTTGCAACATACAATCTCCATTTTATTTTTATCATGTAATTATACATTTCTAATGGAGAAAAAATGTGTACGGTAATATTTTGATTCAAACATATAAACTGTTCTATAGCCAAGACATTACTGTGAACCTCAACAGAGATTCAATCTGTTCATTGTTCTTTATTTTTATTGTAGTCTAATTTGCCAAAGTATTTTTTATACTAGCATTCTGATGCCTTTCCAAATATGATCCACAATATCTCAAATATTTGCTATCACATTAAAAATTGTTAATTGTTTTTTGCACATTTAAAAATAAATCTCTTTAAGAAATTTTTCACCTTGAAGTTTCTGTATGTCGTCAGTGCTTCAGGAAAGTCTACATTTCCTTACAATGATAAATGCAAAATATTTCATGTGCTCAGAGATCACATTCCACATTATTTAATATTTAATAGGTTCCTAAACATGTACAAAAATAAAACTTATAGTGCCTGCTCCAAATAATTACACTATATTAACTTCAAGTACAAAACATCAATTTTACAGAATGGTTTTACTGGAGAATCAGGTTCAATAAAGTATTGGCTTGCAACTTAATTGGTTAACTCCAACTGTGATTTTAAAGATTTCTGTTCAGTTGCTTATTACTTTGCTGCCTTCTGAGACCCACAATCAGATGGTTGCTACATGTTTTCTGAAAGTGGTAACCACAATTTTGAAACCATGCAGGTGGACAGGAGATATGAACTTCAGTCTCCCCCATCACATACAACAAGTCTATAAGCAATAGAATATTATATAAAAGATGGAAGCAGAAAAACATCTCATTTTGCCTGGTTACATTTTTTAAATAAATAATGACTCCAACTTAATTTTTGAAAAGTAAAACAGACAGCTGTGTCCCAAAGAGGTTTATAGGTGACATGTGTCTGGTAAGTGGAAAGGCCACAGCTGTCTGTTGTCCCCTATTCACTAGCTTCCCATATTTCTCTCCAGTCGAGGGAACTGTCATCTGAAAATTTAGCACAAAGACCAAAAAACGTTCTCAGTAGTTTCACAGACATAACTAAGATGCCTTGGCTCAGACTGTGCTACTCCCATTACCAGCTTGGATCTGAACTGTCCTCGAGAATTACCTCTCTCTCTGCATGGAGTCCATAGGAGCACTAGGGTGAAAGTTCTCCTACGTTAGTGCTCATTTTGGTGCATTGATCAGGGTGTACACCACTGGATCCATCTCCAGGATCTCACAGATTGCTTGTATCAGCTGAGATCATCAACTAGAATAAGGATGTGTTGAGTCTGCACCAATGAAGCTTCATTTTCAATACCTGGAGAACAAGTATTAAAATGACAAAAAACCAGTGAAGTACTCACCTACCACAAAGTCAGCCCAGATCTGGCACATACTTGACATGTTTGATTTTACTAAGATGAGAAGGTCCCTTGAATGGGTCAAGATTGGTAATAAAACATTCTTTGGAAATAAAAACCTCAATTTGTACAACAACCTATCAGCACAAGCAAACTCTGACTTATATAAACCATCTCCACCTATGACAATTTCCTTCCCTAAGGTGACTCATGGAGCCCAGCCCACATCAAAAAAGCCTGAACTAAGGTCCTTGAAGACTTCGGTTCTCATAAATATTCTCCTCACTCACCCTCTAAAAGTGGGACCCGATTAAGATCCATATAAATTTTATATATGAAAAATAAGTCACCTCGATGCTTTAGCCAAAGAACAGAAAAAAGATGCCACTTCTAATGCCTCCTAACATTAGTACCATCATATTGGTAATGCAGGCAAGATAGTGAAACACAGATGCTACAGGATGTTAGAACAGCTGATGTTCAGACAAAATAAAAATTTGCACTTCTTCCACTGACCACAAGACTTGGCTGATTAAACTTTAATTTCTTTTCCTATTATAGCATACATGGGTTTATAACAGGTTATTAATTTGCTTCAGATAAACAGGGAACCAGAAAACTTTCCCTTCCAAATTTTGGCCACATTTCTGAATATATTATCATCCATTATGTACAATGGACCACCTGAATTATCATCTTTCATTCTGACAAATACGTTCCTAATGCACTGAATACTGCATTTGTTGGTAAAATAGCTACACTCTGAATCTTCTGTTTTATGAGGATTTTAGGTATATTATTTTGTCATTACAAACCCACCTCTGTCATTTAAACTACTATTCCTCTTTTGTTGACAGTGGAATGCTGAAACAAAGAGACAAAAGAGGGGAAGCCAGATTCATCTTTAAACCCTATGTTAGGATGAAATGTCAGATTTTAAAGATCTTATGTTGGAAAAGGAAATAAGTTATAATTTATATAGCTATTATGGCAAGGGATAATATTAAAAGCATGTATACATTTATACAGACACAAATCCATGTGTTTAACATACTTTTTATCATATACACACAGGGAGGAAGAATATGAAAAAATGACCATTTTTCAGTTGTATAGAGTCCTTCTGCTGTACCTTGTTTCACTGTAAACTTTAAAATATGAGATGGACTAAGAGATGTTCATTTTCTGAGAGCCTTTTTTCCTAAGGAAAGAGATTATCACTGTGAAGGTATAGAATAGTTGCAACTGTCCCTCCCCATATCTATTCTGTCTTTATATAAGTAGGAAATGTACTAGTTTACTTCACATAAACACAAAATATTATCTCTTTTTCTTTCCCTCTCCTTCCTCTTTTCTTCCCTTTTCTTTCCTTTCCTTCCTGGCTGTGTGTGTAGGATGATTCTCTTTGTGTGTGTTGTATCTCACTATCTCTTTGACAAGGACTCACACTTTTCTGGGCTTCAATAACTCAAGGAAACATCATTCATTCTGCTGAGATTTCCCAAGTGAATTCAAGAGAGTTACATAAACCCCAGTGTTTAAATCCAAACCTTAGTATGTGACAAAAGTGCCGAATAGCTATCAGATAATGCTGTTGGCTTCATTCATCTGCTAAGCTAAAGGAAGTAAAGAAATGGTAAGCAAACTATGGACAGTGCAATAAACATCTGCCACGCGACATTCTGGAGCTGCTTATCTTTTGAAGATTTCAATTTTATCTATAATTTTTGTTGTTACTCAGATTTGTTTTTTAGAAAGCGTAATCCTCACAATATCCCAATTTGTTGAACCACAGGGACTGCCACTAAATGCTTGGGCCAGTCACTAGTAAGTCTACAGGCATCTGTCATGTTGGCTGGTTAAATGCATTGCCATGCTCCTTCTGTCTGGCCGCTTTGTCTCTGAAGCTGTATGGGATTCAGGTTCATGAGCCATCCAAGTGATACTCTTATGACAGGGCTTTATCACATGAGGAGCACTTACCCGCTGAAAAATCCAAAGCTGTAACTATGAAGAAGTAGCAGATGCTATGGGGGAAAAAAAATAGATGTTTCTAAGGTCGATATCACAAAATTGTCCTGTATCTCAGATGAAAGTCTAGCCCACTCCTGTCCTGTAGTGGACCATGAGCCACAAAAGAGCTATTTTCATCTCTGTCTCAGTACTGCCCAATACGTGACCATGAACAGCAGGGTGATGGACCACTCCTGATCTATTGTCCTGTGTATTTTCTGAAATACAGAAGAACAACATACCTTTTGTTGATAGACTGCACTATTTGAGAACAACAGAACAGAAACTGAAATTATTAGTTTAAATCTACATCCTGAATAGAAATGTGCCTAAACAGCAGGTGCATTTCTATCCTTTTGCTTACAGGTCCTCTCATCGTGATTTCCCTCTGCCTCCTGTGCCAACCTGATTGCTGCCCTTATCCCCTTTTGCTGCCAGCTCGTCTCATAGTTTTTCATCATGCCTCCTCTTGGCGACACAAATTCTGCCTTCCCATGGTTCACCCAGCAAGCACCTCACTGACCAATAAGGCAGCCAGCCTCCTGCACAGGATTCACCAGACAGAGCAACCCCGATAAAATTCCAGTGTAAGTTTCCCCACTCTCAGTATTATACTGCACAGCATCTCCTGGCAACCTAGAAGGAAAGTTACAGAAAAGGCCTTGCTTGTCTCCTGAACAGAAAATGCCTGCTTCACCCAGCCCATGGTAGCTCTGTGGAAATTCAGCATGCTCATGACGATTGGCATTGTAAAAGAATTGAGCAGTCAATCTCTGAGAAGTTTTTCTGATGTTGTATGACCTGCAATTTCAGACAGTTATACTTTGTTAAAGCTGGACAAGGTTTCTTATAATCTCAAAGGACATTTCCTCTATACTTGGTAGCTTGAATATTAGCAAACACCACCTTTTTTTGTAAACTAACGTCTGAAATGGCATAACCACATGGAGTTTGGGTGTTCTCTTATGCCCTGTAAAGAAAAGCATGCAACCAGCATGAAATTTCTGTCCAAAATGGCTAAAGCTTGGCAAGCTTTTAAGCTGAGGTCAAGGGTCCCGCAATAGAGACCATTACCAAACTAACATTACGTATCATTGCCAGTGCCATCCGTTGATTAAAGCACTTTCAGGAAGAAAAATTTGTACAACGCTGATACATCATTATCTTTTAGAAGAAAATAGATCGTGGTAGAAATGGCAAGTAGGAACAAAATGTTCGGGGGTTTTGGTTTGGTGTTTTTTTCTTATTCTGTGGAAACATCATGCTTTGTACATCCGTACATCTGCCTCAGGAATTAAATCGTGAAGTTCCCTGCCTGCCACTGCACCCTTGCACAGCCCTAATAGTATACTTTTCTACTAGAGATGACATTTAAAGATAGAAGCTCAAGTTCTCTGACCTCTGCAACTTCAATTTCACATGGACATCAGATTTACCTATCAGCTCCAAACTCCAAACACAATGTGCCACTTCAATGTCATCCAGTGCTGGACTTTGCATGATCCAAACAGATCTAATTTACTTCTTTTTGTCTGTTTGGTAACTGAAAATGRCTTGATTACAGCCAAGTAAGTCAAAGGCTTAAAAACTTGGAAATTAAGGGAGAAAAAACTTGCATTTATTTATTCATTTTCTCACAATTTTATAATTTTCCTTGCCATTTCAAACTATTTTTACTGCCATTAGAAACTGATTGTTGGACTCTACATACATATATACATACACAACATATATACAACATATATGAGATATATAACATATATCAACATACACAACACAAATAGAGATATACAACATACACAAAACAAAAGCCATCTGAAAATATTCCATTAATGGAAGGAAGTGATGGTTGGCAGCGTAACTGCCTAATGCGTGTTAGGACAATTATCACTAGGATGTATAGCCCCATTTCTGCTTTTTCCCAAAAAATCTAAATGATCCTATAGAGAACAGACAGTTAAGAATATTACAGAAATAAATGGCCCAATTGCTTCTACCTGACATCCTTATTAACCATATGAGTCTAATCAAATACAGAAGATTCTTGTAAATGAACTAGCACAAACTAACCTGGGGTCTTGTTTTAATATTCCAAACATAATGATTAGCAGCTGCCCAGAGCCTCTAGAAAGAAAACTGCAAGAAACTGAAACCTTTCTTTAATTCTGCATTTTTCTTGTGAAAATTAAGGTAACATGCTTTTATCTTTCTGTATCTAATCAAATACAGGTGGAGAGGACCCAAAGGGGGAAAAATTAAAGTGAAAGAGATACTATAGTTCTAATGTTTATTGGGAATGTAAGTCAGTCTCATAAAACAACAGACACCAAGTCACTGGGCTTTCATAAATTGTCGCATTGTCGAATTAAAAATATTAAGCTTTTACATTACTCCCCATTGTCTTTTAAAATAATCCCATATAAAAGGATGTAGCTAATGTCATATGTCTGTGGGAAGACTGTGTTAGTAAAATAGCTTAGGTTACTCTGTGTCGTGGTTTAACCCCGGCCAGCAACTAAACACCACGCAGCCGCTCGCTCACACCCCCCCTCAGGTAGCATGGGGGAGAGAATTGGGAGGGCACACGGAGGAAAACCTGCGGGTTGAGATAAAAACAGTTTAATAATGGACATAAACCAAAGCAGAACAGTAATAACAACAATGATAACAACAACAAAAGCAGAATATACAAAACAGGCGATACACAATGCAACTGCTCATCCCCCACATGTCCAAAGGAACGGCRTGACCCCAACCCCCAGAGCTCCCTGGTTTCGATGCTGGGCATGATGTCACATGGTACAGAATACCCCATTGGCCAGCTGGGTCAACCGCCTTGGCTATGCTCCCCCCCCAGCTCCCCCTGCACCCGGCAGAGCATGGGAAGCTGAAAAGTCCTCGGTGCAAGCACCACCCAGCAACAACCAAAGTATCAATGGGCCATCAACGGGCCATCAACGACCCTTTTATTACCAAACCCAAGACACAGCACCCCCTCCAGCTACTGGGAAGAGAGTTAACTCTGTCCCAGCCGGAACCAGGACACTGGTTAATTTCTGAATGACACCTACTATGTATTTTTTAAAAATATTATAAAAATTAGGGATGCATATTTTTTCTGGAAAATGGAAGCTCTTCTTTTAATTGGAACCAAACATACTTCAATATATTTGTTGAGAATGAGAACAAATTTTAGGTAGTATGTACAATAAAATAACAAAAACAAAAGCCAACAAAAATTTATTAAGAAAGCACTCTAAACCCCCTCTATTTCATATTTATTTTTGTTGGCATGCAGAAATAAATATTTGTTTCTTTGCAATGAACATCCTACCAGTTCCCTTATATTTTACTTAAGTTCTATACAATGATACTTTTTGCAACCAGTGAGACACTTATTATGTCTTTATTTTATTAAATGGGCTTTCTTCCCACCTCCTTTGTCCAGATATATGTTCTGTCTCAGCCCAGTCTTCATATTAATACAAAGCCCAGACAAAACCATCCTTCTCCTAAGCCAAGCCTGCTTCTTAGAGTAAAAGGAGAAAAAAAATGTGGGAACAGAGGCTAGAGAAAAACAATGCTCATTCACATCAGTGGATGACAGGGAAGACACCTGTCAAGACAGTCTTCCATGTGACACATCTCACGCAGTTCCACCCCCTTAACCTCTGATTAACAGGATTCTCAAGCATTGTGTTCAGTCTAAATTCTAAATACCCTTCTACAGTTCAAAATCCTCACTCCCAAGTCGGATAAACTGGCTCCAGGTCTGAGTGAGCAGAAGCTTCCAAGATAACTATATATTGGACTTTTATGTCTAAAAACACAAGTACAGCAGATTAAATATCTAGCCTGTAGGAGACAGTAGCCATTTCTTACATTTAAATTCTTATTAGTATGTTTCCACCATAATTACTGTAACAAAAATTACTGTAAGCAAAAAAAAAAAAAAAATTAGGTGTCTGGTCAAATGGTGCTTCAAAGTGCCTTCTTTCTTTATGATTATCTATGAAGTACAGCACTTATACAGCCAGAGACATTCCCTTGCAGTAGATGAGACTATGCTTCATCTCTGGATTGCAACAAAGCTTAGGTAACAGATATATCCCTAACCCCCCCAGATTTGGACATTTCAGGCAAAGAAATTTCCACAAAAGAGCTTTCAAGTCCTAACATGGGGCATCCTATGAGTTTTGGACACAGTGAATGTCAGGCTGGAAGACAGCTGGCTGGTTCACGTACAGAAGAACCCCTTCCATAAAGAAGCTCCACCTGAAAATAACTATGCATCTAGGATCGCAGTTTAAAATGGACAGAAGTACAGTGTAGAAATCTTGCATGTTAGCCAGTCATGAGCCAAATTCAGAGTGCAAAACCCACAAAAAGATAAGCAGTTTAGAAAACTGTGCAAGTCACGGGCACAATATACACAGATTGTTTACTCTTGAGAGTACATATAAATAAAGATAATACTCTTGATCACTGGGCTGCAAAGAAGTGCAGTGGGAAAAGCAAGGAATAAAGATGTTGAAAATAAATTTCCAGGATCACAGCGTGCTTAAGAGAGGCCTGAGAATTTATCTGCATTTTCTGTGAGGTTTCTTTCATAGAAAGTATTTTCTTCCTTAGGAAGGATAAATACCACCACTCCAGAGGCAGAACAAAACCCAGTTAAATAGATTTCTCATAGCAGTTAAATTCTTGCAAGAACAGCTGAAACTAGTTCTGTGCTATGCAAGCCAAATTCAGAGCTGATTTAAGTAGGTCCAACTCTGTTTAACAAAGTTGTGCAAGTTTGATTTTAGACCTTTTTCATCATCATAAAATTGTTACCCTGTGTCACTTTAAAATGAAAAGTGTTTTTTCTTCTAAGTTCTCCCTAGTGAGAAAGTGAGTGTTAGTGATCATTACATGGATATTAAGGTTCTGAATCAAGTGATGCAGCACATTCAGTTTGAACTCTGACTCCTCGCTTCCTACACTCTACCGGGACCTGCACTTTTCATACAAAGAAGTAAAATGTACATTTTATTTTTGTAAACACTTCCCCACACCACCAGAAAACCTTTGAAAAAAGAAATACATCTCAGGGCCTGTTGCGGAGTTGAATTTGTTTGGAAGAATATATTAAAGGGACTGTAAGTTATATACGTAAAGGGAGAGAGAAAGAGAAGAACCTGGGCATAAAGAGAAACTGTTAGGTACTGAAGAGCCAAAAGTTAGGTATTGCAAGAAACAAAAGGGGCTCTGGAGGAAAGATTTGCAAAGTTTACAGTAACAAAAGTGTTATGATGGCATTTTTTCAACTACTAATGAAAGCAGCGTGTAGTTAAAATGTAAATGTTTTTGCCCCAAAGGCCAATGTATTGTGCTACTGCATTACAATGCCTGCATGTATAACGCATATTTGTATAAATAAGACACAGCAGAGAACCTAAAGGGCTCAATTCTTTGTTCCTTAAGGTTGATGTCAATGGTAACTCTCTCTGACTATAACAAAGCAGGCTCAGGCTTCCAGTGAGCTGGGCTCATAAATCGATTTATGCTGGCTGTGATAAGCTAGTGGAAATACTGGGACGGTACCATACAACACACTGAGCAAACTGAGGCTACATTTTAGTCACCTAACTTCTCAGAAATTTTCCAACATTTAACCTTTCAGAAAATCTATGTGTCTACTTCTGTAGTCTCTTCCCATTTTTGTTTACAGAAATGCATTCCCTGATTTCTTAATAAACTAGATCTATTTTGCATTTAAATGCTGTGAAATAAATCTATTCCCATTCAGCCATATTTTTCTTGGCAGTGCTAATATTTTATTAATGTTAGTCTCAGTTGCTGTCTAATTTGATTGTATTGATTTACAGTCTTATTTATCAGTAAACAAGTCTTTACACAATGTAAAGAATCCTTGGCTGGCAAATGAAGTGTTATGGGAGAGAGAAAATTTGGTAGAAAACAGCACCTTCAAACTGTATTTTTAAAAACCAGTAAGGAGCATTGTAAGACGTATTTTCTCTTTTTCTATTCTTTCTAAATATTTGTTTTTTCAGAATTTATACAACTGAAAATAACTGTCCTGTATGCTTGGCTCATGGTGCCTAATGCAGTGACAAAAGAAAATTAGTTTGATGCAATTTGCATGGCTTTATCTTTCTTGCAATTATACTGAATATATAACATGGATGAATACATTTTCTCTCTGACTACAGTTTCCATTTCCTCCTTTGTCTCAGGGCTATTTTCACATACCAATTGTAATGCATATGAAAACAAAAGTATCATGTACTTGCTGTTTCTGTAGTACAAAAGAAGCTAGAGAAACCAAGATATTTATTAGTCTTTCCAATTCTTTACACAGTGGATATAAGAGAGTAATTCATTGATGTGTGTTTTGCCATGAAAAAAAAAATTCACTATCTTTACTAAAATAAATCTACATTTTTTACTGTGATTTCAAGAAACAGTTCAGGCTAAGGATTTTCCTATTGCTCTTTATTCAGTGTTCACCTTACCAATTTGTATTTAATATGTACAATCTTGGATTTTTTTCCTTCGCTAGAAGAACTTAGGTGATCAAGTGAATTGATGTAAGTAGCATGACAATTAGTATCTAGGAGTAAATCCATCTGAGTGCTATGTTAATCACTTATTCTTCTTTTCTTGCCAGTACTAGCTGCTTTTTTAATAAGGATATTTATTTTCTCGAAAACCTGGTATAAATAACTCCAGTATACTCACTTAGAAAAATTAAAACATTGTAAGTGTATTAAAACAGCCTTCCTTTTTTAGCTGTGCTTTACAAGTAAAGACAAACATGGCACTCTTTAATAACAATCTTTCAGCACCTGACGAAAACGTGTATTCCATGAGAAGTCATAAACAACCATACAGAGAGTAAGTGCAGTACTGCTCTTGAATGAAATTATAAAGAATCTGTTCTGTGGAGGACAATGAAAGAAAACTGCACTGCAGATGGTGTGAACATAGCAGCGATTTCAAAGGAAGTTTTAGCCTGCTCTTCGTTAAGTGGTAAGAACACACTATGTAATTGAATTCATTTCAGATCTCTTGTTTCTTCAATATCTAGGCACTACCTGCCTCCTCAAAAGGAGTGACTACCACATCCCAAAGTTGTGCAGGAACGAAGGTTTCAATTTTGGAGAGTTTTTTGAAGATTCAGAAAGTCATCTGTTTTGGAATGAACAAAAAATTGAGCCCTCAAAATTCACCACAAACAGAGCATTTTTTAAAAAAAAAAGTTTCAGGTCACTTTGTTTGTCTTCTTTTGAAAAGAAAAAAAAAAAAAAGACATTTATTGCCATTTTACTCGAATTATGCGCTTTGCATATATTGATATGATTATGTTAAGCTGAATTAAAACATATTTTAAAATAGCAATGTTCTGTTGTAAAAAAGTAAACTTATCGAAGACTTCCATTTTTTATTAAAACAATTTTTTCATCAAAGGTAACTGGGTTCTGTGAAACCTGTTGCTACCAACAAATTGTCATTTTCTGAAAGAATATTCCACTGGGAACTTCCAGTCAGCTTCACTACAAATTTACATCACCATTAAGTAATCTGCATTTACACAAACCAAGAGAGGGAAAAAAAAAAAAAAAAAAAAAAGAACCACAACAACCAAAAAAAACCAAGGGACACGTTCTTGAACATACAATAAGCATTTTATATTTTTATTGTTTTCTATCTTCAATCAAGGACAAAGTAAACCCAATAGGGGTTAAAATACAATTCACATTAGAGCATTTATTTAGAAACGTTTAAATTCAAAGGGTAAAATCTATGTTTTATTGTGAGGCTGTGAACATCACTCTTGTAAGATCAAATATTTCTAAAAATTCCTGACAGCTAAAGTTCTAGAAAGAGTAAACACTTTTGTAAAAATTGAAAAAAATCCCAATTAGACAAAAAACCTTATTTTTTTCGAACCATAGAGCTCAACTTGGAAATAGTTTCAAATCCAGAGAAACCAATCCATGTCTCTACTTCTAATACAAAAAGTTGAGAATTCCACTTATGCATGCCACTTAAAACACTAAATTCTACAATAATGTTAGTAAAACATCTTTATTGCAATTTTAAAGCTTATAAAGTGGAGCCAAAGAGCTGTTGAGTGGTGGACTTCTTCATTGTTTTATCCTGAAAATGTCATGCTAGGTCTTCTTCCTTTCTTCAGTGTTTTGAAGGTAAAAATTTTAATATAGAACTCCTTTGGTTTTGAGACTTTCAGTCAGCCTTTCCTTTGCATGAAAGCAGATTTTTGCATTCAGTATTCTTTTAAGAATAAGTTTGCACCTGAGTACAAGACTCATTGTGTGCATAATGAGCTGACTAATTAAGATGACTGCTACTCATAATTTAAAACTTCTTTTTTTATGACTTATTCTTTACAACATTGACACAGGTAAGTAGATTTCTGAAGAACTACACCATTATGTGTATCTTATTTTAACATTGCATCGCTTCAGCAAGACACTTTAATATTTGAGTGAATGGGCTTAATGTTCAAAATATTTCTGGGAAGAAAGAACAAATTTAAAGGTAATAACTCCACAGAGCCATGTTTATTTCATTAGATCTAAATAGTGATGCCATCTCTATCAGTTTGTCTGACTCTAAACGCAGTGACCAAGCTTCTACACTTGAGCTGTGGCTACTTAACTCCTACAGTAGGAACATTACGGGCAATAGAACGGATTTGGGCATGACTTGGCTCCAGATGCCTTGCAGGAACAGTTCTGATAATTTGGAAACCTGGCAAAGAGAAAGCAATAAGAATTATTTCTGTGTGGGTTACACCAGAGCTTAATAGTTACCTTGTGCAAGAGGAAAAGGTCAAATAACAGCCTCCACATTTCTGTAATATTTTCTCCCTCCACCCTCTGGCCATCACAAATAGCTGAGTGTGATTTTTATTAAACAAAACCCTGCAATGTTTGAGACTGGAAACACTTTTAGATTGGATTTATTCCTGATGGGTCAGTCTAGATCATATTATTGCTATCTGTTAGTTCATGAAGTCCACTGGAGACTTTAGACACAGAAAAACCATCAGTATATGATCATGCGCAGTTTAGGATAATATTTTGTCCTGGAATCACTGTTCCTTTGATCTCCAGGGGTCAATCTTCTTTGTCCAAATTACAGTGAAATCAGGTATCGTTACCTGTGCACAGTGAGGTGGTTCAACAATGTTTGTACATGAAGGACAAAAAAAGTAGACAGTGCTGGGCTCTAATTTCTTCCTTGCAGTATTTTTGATATACACTTAGTACAAATCTTAAAATAACAAATAACATGACAAACAGAGACATGCATTGTCTTCTGAGCAGCTAAACCTTGGTATGTTCTAGCAGTAAAAAAAAAGTTGTTCGTGCCTACATGGTTCAAGACTATGACCACAGTAGTGAAATTATGGGCCAGCTGTGTTAGTTTCTTTGTTGCTTGCAAAACAAATAACTTTTAGGACAAGACTTATGAAGAGAACTCCACGCATTTCACATGTATTGTCCTATCTTTCCACAAAGATTTTAAATCATTACATTCACTGGCAATACGACTAATTCGATTCAAGTCCCCAAAACAGGAGATTTCACCTCAGCCTGGCTGAGAAGCAACACTTCCAATGCCCTTATGCTTTGTAGCATTTTTATTATTAATACTAAAGTTTGAAGTGCCAAGAAAAAGAACAGTTTTCCTATATTATCAGCTTATCTACATTCCAAGCAGAGTTGTTTCTTAACTCAATTACTTCTGTCTCTCTTACTTTCCTTCCCATTTTCAGTATGCTAAAAAGACACTCCACATAGACAGCTTCATCTATTCTGCCTATTCTAGTACTCTACGCTCATTCCTCCCTGCTCCAGCTTGGATATTTTATATCACCTGCCTCTTTTGGCTCCTTCTAGACAGGGTTTGGTGTAACCACAGAAGATGCTCTCCTAGCAACACCTGATATTATTCCGTATTGTAGAAAGCTTCCAACAGATTTTGAAGGGAAATTGGGATTTGAATGAGAATTTGCTGTTCATTAGAACTGAAGAATATGCAGAAATAATCTGAATTATGCTGCACAATAAATATTACTGAGCTGTGAGGAGAGAGACATACACACACAATGCCTTCCTGGAACAGGAGACACTTCATATTTCTTCATATTACGGTGAAAACATAGACTAGCCTTAGAGGCTTTTTGATATATCTGACAATCTCCAAGTTTGAGAAATCTACAGAAGACATTTAGAAAAGATCAGATATGCAAATTACAGATTTCATGGAAAATGGAAAACACAGGACTAATTTAGGCACATCCCATATGAGGATCCCTTCATAACTATCATAAACTCCTTCTCACGTTTTACAGAAATTTTATGTACACATATAATTTAATTCCTTTTGAAAGTGACTGATCTCTTCATAATAATATCCAGAATATTTTCAGGTCCAAGAAGAAAATTAAGTGCTTATTAACAACTGTAATATTTTAAAAGCTTGTGATCAGGTGATGGACTCTGCCTACAACTAGCAAATGTATCTTATTTTTAAAAGTTCAACAGAGAAAGAAACATCATTTTTTTTCTCTAAAAATCTAGGAAAATTTTAACACAAATTCTGTTTTTCAGTTACAAACCAGTGATAAAAATAAAAGCCAAGGTTATAAAACTCAAGAGCCACTTGCATGAAATTGTAAAATGAGAGAAGTTTAATAATAGTTATACAATATCCTAGGGAATACTTACGCATGTTGTGTAAAAATACATAAATTTAAAAGTTGATTCTGTATTTACAATTAAAGCAATTGTAATTACATAGTTACACTTCACTAACACTAATCACAAAAAGTTTATACTTTCGGAAAACCATTGCACTAATTTATGTAATGTCTGTGTTCTAATTATTATCCTCATGTAAGCATGCTTCCTACTTTTGTATTAAAGCATATTTCTGCCACTTTGTCAGTTTCACTGCTAAGTTTATAGCTTTTAGAGGTAACACAGCAGGTAACCTTTTACAGGTAACACAGCAGGTTTCTTTTCTATAAGGGAAAAGAAATGTGGAACATTCATCCATTTTCCACAGGCTTTAGGTCAATGGCAGGACTTAGACCTAGTCTAAGGCACTCTGGACCCAGCCCCACCACCCTAGGCATTATTAAGCGATACTTTCCAGTCATGTCCAGCAAAACTGCAAAATGAGTAGAACAGCAAAAGGTGGAGTGCAATAAATAAAAGTTTTACAAAGTTTGCTGTCACTTTGATCCTGAGATGAGCTGCAAGTGTAAGTCAGACTACAGTTAAGGGTATTGACATCTGCATCTCCACCTAATTATCAGTAATTCCAAAAGGATTGTTTGTAGTGCTGGAAACCACCTTTAGCTTCTAAGTTCTTTAATAAAATGTAACCTGAATAGAGACTTGTTTCTTTTGTTTCTTTATCAGCAATGTGGGTGTGATCAGTTAACTCACCATAAATATTTCTCCACAACAGCCTTATGGCTATTATACAGGCATGATTTATGTTCCTGCAGTTTTGATTCTTTGTGTTACTGTTAACATAGAAGTCAGCCTTTTATGATTCCCAGTTGTGGTGCCTAATCTTTTGATTCTTTTAATTCTCCTAGATAGTTTTTTAACTCTTTACTGATTGCATTTTGCTTAGGATGTTTTGAGTGATGTTTATATAGTTTGTGTGATATTTATACCAACCACTAGTTTCACAAATAATGTTTATGCAAGGAAGTAGTTCAATCTAAAACTCAAAACCTTGTGAAGTTATAGGAGTTATAGGGCTCAATTGTTCCTTGTAAACCAGACATCTGGAGAAGAAGCTCTCAGGGAAAATGTTGAAAATCTTTTTACATGTAGCTTCTGTATGTGCTACTGTACCTTTCATATTTTTCTTTTTATTACCCTTTTTTCCCCTTATGCACCAGGCCAGGGAGTTTTAACCATGAAAGAGAATATGTACCACAATCTTGAAGACATTAACCCTGAGGTGTCTTCCTCTTTAGAGAAGGAAACACAGCACAACGGAATGGGTAGTCCAAGCCAATTTGAACACCATCAGATCATATGTCACTGCAATTACAATGTCTCCCTATCCCGCTCCTCCCTTCTGTTACTTCCCCACAGAGATATCCCCAGGTCTCTTCCTTCCCATTACCAGAATGCCCTTAGGCGTACCCAGCCGCTGCACCCTCCACCGTAACATTTCTCTCCCTCCAGATGGCCCACATCTTTATGAAACCATTTTTTCTATCTTTCCTTTCTTTCCAACACAGCAATAACTATAGCTGTCCCACTTTAAAAGCCTAGTTTCTGCCATGTCATCCTTTACCTCTTATTATGTAGTCAGATTCCCTACCATTGTGAGTACCTCACAGTGTACCATCACAGAGCCTCTACTTCTCCAGTTTCACCATCATATTCCAAAACTGCCCATCTCCCCAGCCTACAATAAACTTTCCTATTTCCCCATCTTCTCCAACTTCTCACTCCTGAAAGTACAACACCCTCAAATCCTCTTGCTGGGAGGAAAACACACACTGCTTTCTTGTTTGACCAGCCACAGATGAGATACATGCATGCTGACTAGTCGGCTGCAGGATGGGAAAACACTATTGTCTCTCACTATCAACCACACAAACCTTTACAAGCCACACATGGCTAACAGGTGATATATTTTAGAACCAGGAATACCTGTGAGTTAAGAATATCACAGAAGCTGAAAAAGCAGGCACATGGTCGAAATAGAATTATTCAAAAAGACTGAGGCATTTATGCTCTTCTAAAGTTTCTGGGTGAAGTTTCCATGTCATTAAGTGCCTCAAAAATAAAATCATACTAGACTCACATTTGTTTTTGTGGGCTCAGCCCAGCTGATGGAATGTGAGAATATTTACTGAACTGGAACCAGTATATAAAACTGCTAGAAAACTTCTAGTTCCTGAATTCCTATGGGACTGAAGCCTAGAGTCAAAGCTCCACGCTGATGCCAAAATCAAGCCAATTCTGGACATGGTCAGAAGAAGAAATTTAAGTATTATAGTATTGTATGTGTCTCCAGGGTTAAGCAGCAAATTGATAGGAGTTTTGGGAAACAAAAAGTCTTGTAGGATATAAATCAGTGAGGACCAATCTAGGCATGACTCTAACAACCTAGCAAAATTCAGCCCATAAAATATAGGCATTTTTCAAAAGACTTTGGAAAATTCTAAATGGCTGTCTTAGACTGATTTTAAAAAATACCTGAAAGACATTACTACTGCACCCTGCATGCTCCTCCTGTTGCAGCAGCATTAATCTGACCTTGATAATTAATTGTGTTTGCACCTATAAACTTTTTCAATGTATATGTTTAAATATTTCACTGATTTCTAAGTCCGGATATCATTTCTACCAGAGTGTTGCATGTGGAGATTCCAAGTTCAAATCCCAGGACTGGTTTCAACTTCCTATGCCAGCAGAAATTGGAAGCATTATTCTGGGAATGTGCCAAGTTTCATTTCTGCAGTTCTGTTTAGCTTAGAGAAACGTTATCTATAAAGATTAAGTGTAGTCTTTCAAAAAGTTGTGAGGCTACATTCTCCTAAATTCTGCTCTCTGGGTGGCTGATGACTGTTAGAACTAGTGGGTAGCAATTGTAAAGCAGTGCATCTCAATTCACATTATGTAGCAGATTACATACCATATTTATCCCGGTTTATACAAATAAAGAAACTGATAGTTAATGACAATAATCAACGCACCCAACGTCACAAGATTATTCAGGCTAATTGTTCTAAACAGAGGCCCTAGTATTGATTTAAGCCATGAAATTATACTGACGGCGTCCTTTTCTATAGTCAGAGGTCTCAATGGTTTGTTCCAGACCTTCCAAAAAGTATAATGTTGCCATCTTTTAATTCAGTCCATTTGGTTACAAAATGTTGGTATTTAAATACTTTATTTAACTGTCATTACATGTTATTGTTTGCTTAAAAATTGTGTTTCAGGAATATTGAAGGCAGCTTCCTTAGAGAGTACTGCAAAGAGGAGGAGGAGTTATAAGACCATCTTCTATCTCATCCTCAAAGCAATGTTACATCAAGGGGTAAAAACAATCTCCTGAGACATAGATCAGAGAGACATGACTATCAGAGGGAAGGGGAAGATCCTGGAATGGTGAGGTACCATTTTTGGGCTAGGCCATGAATGATGTTTCTATGCCATCTGGAGTAATGTCCTGTCATGTCCTAAACATCTCTTCACAGTTACTGGGTTTCCCTCAAAAGATAAGACCATCTATTACGGGAAAACCTTGCAGATCTCACTTCATTGCTGTTAAGAGTACATGGCTGGATCTTTCTCAGCCATTGAATGGGAAAGTATAACATGAATGGGATGACTAATGATACTTACTACCAGGTAGGAAGGAGGAAGACAAGTAGAAGGAGAAGTATATCTCTATATGTCTATATAGATATACTTACCTATGCAGATAGAGGAACACAAGAATACAGTAGCAGGAGGAATACAGACAGTAAAAGGTTACTGTTATTATTCACTGAAATTGAGACTCGTGCCAGTTTAATGTAACACTCTAGAAACAAGAAAGGATCCTAGTCTGTACCCAATACTTGTCATTCACATGGTGGAAAAGCAAGCCAGCTCTTTTACCTTTTTGGAAAGAAGGTAGGCTATTGCCTAGTGTTTTCCTGTTAATAGTGCTTCCTAAAATTCTCTAGAGAATTTCAGGAGTATTAGGGTGAGAACAGAACAAAACTAACCTCGGCAATTACAGAAAAGCCCTTGCACCTCATAAAGAAAAAAGCAGGAGGGATTCTATTTTGCAAAGCACACTCATGGTACCATTTCTGGGTTGAATTTGGAAGGCAGCTCATCTGCCCACATCAAAGACTGTAACAGCATCATTTGGTAAACGGTTCTGCAATCCGCAAATAGGTGGTACGGTCCCAAGTGGGTGGGACCTGGCACATCCAATGTCACCTAAGAACGCCGATCTTTAATTCCAATTGCAGGAGCCGCCCTGTCCCAATAGGTCCCTCCAGCCCCAGTAGCCAGGTGTTAAGGCACAGGTAGAAATGCAACAGATCTGGAAGACATGAGCCAATCAAGCATCTGTATAAAGAATTTCACTCTGCTTTAGTGGGAGGCTAAAGGTTTCTGCAATGTGCCCTCAGCCACAGAAATGTCAGTGTTATTTCAGAACACAAACAGATCAGGATACTGGCCATCCTACGTAAGATTTTTGCTAGGCGACCTCACAGGGCCACCTGGGGCCCATGGGGCAGCAGCCAACACAGCAGAGAACCAGGCCCAGGGGGACCATAGGACAGGTCTCCCCCAACGCTTGCCTGAGCGTGCCAACAATATCATCCCAATGAATCCATCCCAAGGCAGGTGCACTGACATTGCATACAGCAGGGCGTGGGAGCACTGGTTCTCCCTGACAGATTTCACCACATTGCCAGTGACAGTCAACTGGATACAACACTTAGTGCCCTATTTTATGCCGCTGGGCCAATTACAATTATAAGGAGGACCAGCAGTGTTTTTGTATGCCTGGAGCACAGCCTTCCTTTACAGCCAAGATGCTGTCCCAACTGCACTCCACTTCAAGCCTTCCAAGTCCATTGTCAGGGCAATGGATGCTATAATCATCATAATCACTGCTGGGACAGCTGTGCACTTGGTTCCTGAGGCAGGGGTATTCAGCAGGCCAACAAAGTATGCCTCAGTTTTATTAAGCCATGCATCTGTGACCAATCCAGTTATTTCCTCAATGAAAGTAATTTCTCTTCTTGAAGTCCATCTTCTCCGATGGAAGATGGCCATTAATTCCCCCTTATTGTCCCAGCATCCTCAGTATAACCTCTCCCAGTGCAAAGGTTAGGGGGTTTTGGTTTAGGTATTTAGATAGCTCAGCTTTATTTGCTATTGCCATTTATCAGACATTTTTTCCTGATTGACATCTAGCTTATCAGAGAAATATAATAATTCTTCTATTCAGTAGCTGCAAGTGAAGAACTTTTAAGTCTTTGTAGTGGTTTGACCCTGGCCAGCAACTAAGCACCATGGAGCCACTTGTTCTCTCCTCTCCCCTCCAATGGGACAGGGGAGAATAGGAAGAGCAAGAGTGAGAAAACTCGAGGGTCAAGATAAAGGCAGTTTAATAAATGAAGGAAAGAGGAAGAAAAAACCCAAAAATGTTATGCAAAGGCAATCACTCACCATGTTCCACAAGCAGACCAAAGGCTAGCCAATCTCGGAGCAATGGCTACCTCCCCAGACTCCCTTCCCCTCAGTTTTCATTTCTGAACACAACGTTATGTGGCAGTGAATATTCATTTTGTCAGTCTGGGTCGATTGTGCAGGTTGTGTCTACTCCTAATTTTTTGCCCACTCCCAGACAACCCCTGAAGGAATGCAGAGTAGGAAAAAGATAAAGCCTTGATACTGTGCAAGCACTGTTCAACAATAGCCAGAATTTTGGTGTGTTAACAACACTGGTTTAGTTACAAGTCTGAAACATAACACCATACAGGTCACTATGAAGAAAATTACCTCCATTAACAATTAACAGCCAGACCCAGTACAGTCCTATAAGGTTTCCAGGAGCTGTTGGGCTTATGCAGGACTTCAGTAGCCAGCCAATCTTACTCAGACATATTGCTCTCCTTCCTGGTCATGCAGAGAGAGAAGTTTTAAAATAATAGTTCTCCAAATAATACGAAGTAGAAGAAACCACAAGACATTTCCTCGGTGAGGTCAAAATTCCTTTCTYTTCCACTGGCTCAAACATATCTCCCTACATGTAAGGGTAAGGAATAATATTGTGCCTAGTTTCTGTGCTCAGTGATACCCAGAATAAGGACATTTTGACCTAATCAATCGTTGTTCTCACCAGTGACACTCCCTGTAGCATTGCGGTTCTATGGAATGTCTAATGACTTTTGGCACAGTCCCCAGTCAACAAATCTCTCTTTCTTGTCTGAAAATTTGAAATCCGCAAGCGCTCTCCCTCATGTGACAATATTTTCATCTTGACAGTAGTAGTACAGAACTTTCCTGGCCTTGAAACATAGGGTGTATGCTGACTTTCAGACAGAAACATATGACTACACCATGTTAAAAGAGCTCATATTTTTGTGCAGCCAAAAATGTTCTTACAACACATCGTTGGAAGTTCCAAATATGTGACTAATGAAACTCTTTTTATTAATAATTACTTTCTACAAAATTGTGTAGGCCAGCCCAGCCATATCAGCCTGAGGATCAGCTGCCACAAACCAAAACTTCCAGAATATCTCTTAGCACTAGAATGAATACAGATACTTCAGAAAAAGGAAAGTATTGTGAGAGAAAAAGCAATCTAAGACTTAAAGCTTTCCAAAAGTGTCTCTAAACCTCCATCTATTCTTCTGTAATCTGGGAAAGAAGAGTGCTGGGAGCCCATAATTTATCTGCTCTCACAAGCTGTATAAACTGATAACACATCTACAATTTACACATACCTGCTCACACACATGTATATGTACTCAGTATACATATAAAATATATATTATTATCATACACAAAGGTAACATACACTTTTATTAAAATATAAAATATATTAGAGATCTGCAACCATTTTTCATCATGACTAAAGTTTCAATGGGACTATACACATGACAAAATGAAGATGATTTATAAAATTTACTCCCAAGTAGTTACCCAAGTGGTATGTACATAACCCAAACTAAGGTTGGAAAAGAGTATTCCATCTACTGAGAAGCATTCATGCAATTTTTTCATACTTATTCAGCTGTTGAACACCTTCCTCAACAATCTGGATGACAGGAGAGAATACACCCTCACCAGTTCTTGGATGACAACAAGTAGAAAGAATGGTCAAAGCCCCCGAGAGAAAGGCTGCCAGTTCAGAGGACTTCAGAAAGTTGGAGGAACAGGCTGACAGAACCCGCATGAAACAAAGCCAAATAGAAGTCCTGCACCTGGGATGGACCAGCTCCATGCAGTTGGGGACCAACTGGCTAGGGCAATTCTTTGCAAGAAAGGACGCAGTGATCCTAGTGGACTATTAGCTCAATGTGAGTTTGCAGCACTGCCTTGCAACAATGAAGACTAACCACATCCTGGGCTGCATTAGCAAAAGCACACACAGCAGCTAAAGGAAAGTGATTACTCCCCTCTAACCAACACTGGGGAGGTGACATTTGGCATACCGCTGTGGGTTCCCCACTGCAACAAAGAGAGAGGTCAGTAGATGGCTGCTAGGATGGTTAGAGAGCTGGAGCACAGTACACTTGAGGAGAGACAGAGGAAATACTTCTGACCGTTATTCCTGGAGAAGAAGAGATTGAAGGGGGATCCTATCGCTGTCTTCAGCTACTTAAGGGGTGTTATAGAGAAGACAGTCAGATGCTTCTCAGGCATGCACAGAGAGAGGATGAAAGGCAACAGTAACGAGTCACAACATGTGAAATTCCAACTAGATGGAAGGAAAACAACACTTGATAATAAGAGTGGTCAAGCGCACATATCCCAAAAAGGCTGTACAATATCTATCTTCAGAGATCTTTAAAAATAGCTGCACTGCATGCTAAGCAACCTAATCAATCTTTGAAGTCACTTCTGCTTGGAGCAGAACTAGGAATTAGATGTCCTCCAGAGGTCCCTTCCAGACTGGTTTATTCTATGATTCTCTGTTTTGTCTGGAGGGAAAACTGTATTATTAGGGAGGAAAATTCACAGAAAAATCAGTTCAATGTTACCATACACTCTATAATGAAGAGCTGTATAGGCTTTAATAGCCAAAACAGGCAGCCTTACACTCTTGTGTTTCTTGTTATATTTTTCATTTTTAAATAAATTATGCAGATACTGAGACTTCACTGACTGAAAGCATTTTTCATCCAAATCAAAGTAAGGAAAGATATAATGGGATAACCTTAGGGAAGCATGGAGATATTGCTCAATTAATCAAGCATAGGATATGTACTAGTATATATCCAAAATAAGCTTCAGGATCAATGGTAACCATTGCCTTTCCAATTATTCCCACTCAAATGGTGAACATGATTTGCTACAGGGTACTGCACTTCTTATTCTCCAGCAGTGCCTCTTTCTGCATCTTGAACAATGGAAGGAGGGCTCTTGTCATTGCCTGGGGAGGCAGAATGTTGCCAGCCAGTCCTTATCTGCCTAGGTGTGAAAAAGCTGGGAAAGTTAAACCCAGCTCTCCTGGGAAGACAAATGCAGCTGCACGTGGACAAACTGTCCCATAATACCATTTACAAAGCAAAACCACCATATATTTAGCAGTGAAAGAACGGATTCATTATTTCAGAGTAATGGCAATGTTTAAGGCAGCTTGATAATACAGAAGGTAATACAATAATGGTGCAAAGAATTTGCACATACTGTTATTGAACATCACTTAATACACTCCAGTTGAAACTCATTCCAGTGAAAGCTCATTAGAGAAATTGTGACAAGATAAAACTCTGGAATGCATATGTATACATGACCTCAAAATCAGCACTCCTTTATATTCATAAGTGCAAGGAAAAATGAACAAAATATATAGCATCGCATTTCATCAGTAACATTCTTACGGGAATTAAGAATTGAGAAAAAAACAAGAATTTACAAATGTTATCAGGTGATCTTCATTGAATTTACTGACACAATAAAAGCCTAAAAGCAAATATTTTTTACCAGTGGTGATTTTTTCCTCTGTTGTTTTTTTCTTCCTTCACTATTTCTTCTTTTCTTTTTTCCATTCCATCTTTTCCAATTCCCAGCAACATTTTGCCTGAAAGAACTGTTACAAATTATTAAAGAGAAAATACTTAGACGTAAAGATACAACATGTAGTTTAATCCACTGTAGAATGAAATATTTATATCTAAATTTTATCTTTCTTCCTTGAACATTTAAGTATGCCTAACAAAAATATCCTTAAATCCTTATATAGTTTTTCTCCTTTCATGCAGACTTCATTTTGGATGTTAGTAGAAATTTACCGAGTTAAAGAAAGAAAATATTATTTTCAAGCTGTTCAGCACTTACCATGTTAGAAACTGATTGGCAGCTGTGGTTTTCTCTCCAAGAAGGATAAATATTAATGGAACAGAAAAATTATATTGGCTGCCCTTTGCTGAATGATTAGTCAAAATTTGGTGAGTTTTCTATACTTGAAATACTTTATATTTAACAAGGTTAAAGTCTTTTCCATGATGAAAACAAAGATAACTTATTGAGCTAACATAAAAAAATAATAACTAGAGGTTACAATAAAGAATTCTTTTTTCAGAATTCTAAAGGAAGACAGGAAACAACAACTTAAACATAATGAGATTTGAAAGACAACCATAAAAGTGGTAACTGTAGAAAGTTAAGATCTGTATTTCATATCCTTTCTCATTTGTAAGTGTTCAAAGTTGAGATACTTCAATGAAATTATCTCCTGTTTTTGTTATCTTTACACATGTAAAGATTGGAAATAAATCAATAACTCATCTATATTTAAGAAAAAAAAAACAGCAGATTTTTCAGCAAGTGTGAACTGGCAAAGCTTCTGTGAACTATAGCAACTTATACCAACTCAAGATCTGATCCAAGCAGTGAAATCAGAAACTATTTCAAACTTGCATGTGTGAAATGAAATGCAAGACACTTTTGTCCTCTACTAGGAAAAAACAGTACAATGTTTGGGCAGATTGCTAGCCACACATACTGGTAAACACTTTACCTATTTCATGCAAAGAAATTATCATGAAAGTCAAAGCAGAAAAAAAGAACATTTGCTAACTGAATGTGAAGAATAATCTCAATACTACTGGCATAAAAGGTTAAAAAGTAAGTCATGAAATCATAGAACTCTACAGAAGTTTACTACATTATTGATGGTAACATTCTAAATTGGATAATAAATTGCTTAGTGGTGTTGCTGATGGCCAGAGGAAAGTGGTAAATGGACACAGATGGAGCAGGAGTGTGACAAGTGGGTTGTCAGTGGGATCTGTGCTATGCCTAATCTTGTTCATAYATTACTGTATATCACTAACCTTCAAGGCAATTTTTCATCAGCTTAGCAATTGCCAGATAGTTTGAATCCATTTTGGCTTTTTCATAACTCAGGGGAAGTATCTATTAAAATCTGAAACTTGAACTATTTAGTAAGCCCATTTTTTTCTTTTCTTCCACTCTGGAGCTACAAAAATATTATGGAAATAAACTGTCAAGAGAATTGTTGGATTAAAAGTTTGCAATTTATACAAAATTATTTAATAATTTCAAGCATATGTGATAACATGATTACAAAAACACTTTTTCGATGTACTTTCTCAAATACAAAAATCACTGGAAAGCATGAAGCTGAATCTGGCATCTATACCAGAGTTCTCATCTGAGGATAGTTTTGAAAGAAACTGGTATATTAGGTCGTTCCTTGTGATCTGTTGTCTTCATCCAAACTGATATGAAGGCAACGCCAGTACAAGCCTACATCTGCCTGAACACTGTATTATTTGAACAGAAGGCAGCATCTCTCTCTGCTCAATGTAAAACCTTTTCCTTGCACTTGATCTAAGACATTCAGGTTTGTTATGCCTCAGTTCACTACTTGAATCAGATCCTGTGATGGTATTAAGTTGGTAGTTCGATGTTTAGAGCTTTCCCAATTATACCAGATAAGAATCAACCAGAAGAGAGTTCTATCATCACCAAAGTACAGTAAAAAGGGAGTAATATGTTCAGGGTACAGCGTCCAGCCTTGGGAGAGCATTAGTAAGCACACTGGAGTGTGGATAGTAGTCCAGGAACTGCGTTAGCGGGAGTTACAAGAGGACACCTGGTAATGAGCAGTCAGGAAGGCTACAGGAAGTCCACCTATGGCCAGAGGAGGCAGGACAGCCGTCTGAGGGAACAAGGACAAAGCTTTTGTCATGCAATCCTTGTACTAAACTTATCTGGGTGGACAGGGGCAAGCTGGAAACTACAAGGCTGATGTCTGATAGGATTATTTAATCCATGTCTTTTATAGCTGAACCTCCAGGAACAGCAGGCTATTGAAAACGCATGACTGATTTTTGGAGAGTCAATGCATCTAGAGTCTGTAGTCCCCAGAAGTCAGAGTATCTATGTAATGTGCATTTGAATAATTGTTCATTTATTACCAACTGATGCTATCTTTGTTGTACTGTCCTGTACCTAACAACATAGCAGATGATTCTGTTTGGTCAATCATTTGCCTTATGCAAGAACCACAACTATTAGAGTGGTGTCAAAAAGAGAAAAATAGGGCAGCAAAAGACAGTTAAGATGTTCCCAAAGATTAGAAATTCCTACCTCAGCAGAAATAGCCAAAAAATTTAAGGCGACCAGATTGGCAGATCAATAAGACTTACATTAGTCTGTACTTCCCAGTGGTTGAAGAAAGTAAATTCTTCCTCTCCAGGATCCCTTCTCCTCTTCCTTCTCTGCTTATGGATTGAGGCTTAATCTCTTCTCTAACAGTAGCAGGTATCACAGTTAAGCTAGCCACGCTCCTGCATTTTGTCTTTTACTCCATGTATTCAAAACAGCAGCAACAATGTATGTGTAGGGAGACTCACAGAGTTCTAGCCAAACACAGCTTTCATTGCCTTCATGGTTATCATTACCATGCAAGCTACAATCTATTCCAAGTATATAGCATGTTCCTTTGCATTTTGTAACAGACCACTGCAATTTCTTTCAATATCTGTCAGAGTTCAGCTTCATATGTACAATGTGGAAGCATATACTTGAAAGCTTTACAAATTACAGGAAGATTCTAGATACATTTGTAAAATACAGTTTTATTACCCACATAGAATGAAATTGTGTCCTTGTCTGTAAACTAGTGCTAATTCTGCATCTACAAATTATCTGATGGTAAATACATTTTTAATTATTACAGCCGTCCCTCAGACCAGATGTTTTCTGAACATTTTTGTACTTGGTTTTCTGGTGCTAGACCTCTTAAATAAGTTGGCAACAATTTCTTCAGTTTTAAAAGAGGATCAGCCACTGGTGCCAATTTTGTATTGACATAAAACTTTAGTATACTTGGCCCTTAGTTTCTCCCATATGGAAGAGAAGTTGCCTTTCTTACAGCTTTTATTGTTTTGTTCCTCCATATTTATGTGCAGATGGAAGATTCATTCCTTGACTCACTCATTCTATATTAATAAATAACTAACGCTAGTACATTCCTAGATTTGTATAGCCCTTCAGGGTTAATTTCAGAGGCAAAATAGTTCAGTTCCCAAGCAATTCTGCAGGAAAGATAACTGCTGTGGATCATTTCTGTGGTTATAAAAGCAGATCACAGATGGATCATTTCCACAGTTATTGCTACTGTGACTCTTACTTACAACAAAGTTGCAGAAATTAGATTAATATCTGCTCTTGTGTAATTCTACAAATGCAGAACAAAAATGGTAAATAACAGGAAACACAGAAACATCCGCTTGATGAGCAAGTCCCTGTCACAGAGTCTGAAAATGAATTTCTCTTAACAGGAATCTTGACTGAAATTTAAGTCCTGATTAAAAATAAAATATTTCTAGTCTTCAAGATTATGCCTATAACTTTGTAAGGCTGATACTGTTTAACAATATTTTCTGCAACCTAAAAGTGACCAAAATTTGTCATTGCATTAGAGGAGATTCTGAAAACCACAGATAAACTTAATCCCATCATTAACCAATTTGTTCATGACAAAACTAGCAGAAATTTTACAAAATATATCCACCTCCAAATTCCATGCTACCTCCCAAAGCCTTTTGGGGCCTAAGTCTCAGACAAAAAAACAACCAATTCATATTCTGTCAGTAGTAAATATAAACACATACTAAAACCAGAACACATGACCACTGCATTAAAGAATTTGTATTTAAACTGAAAAGAAAATCAAAGAAGAGATTTCTATAACTATGTACGCTTTTTACATTTTCACATTATATCACCTTTATTTTCAAATTAAGGGGTTGATAAAATCCAGAGTCTTGCAGAGTTTACGGTTTCCAATAGAATTTTTAAGCCTAGTTTACTATTAAATGTGTGACTTAGTATTGCTTTCTTTGGTCAACACCTCAAAAATATTAATTTCTTTCTCTCCTTTTCTTTCTGGACTTTCCCCATGATGTTTTTTGGGCAGGAGGAGAGAAGGGAGTTGATTCCTGTGTCTGAACAAGTCTCTGGAAATTACTTAAACAAAAAAAAGCTGAAAAATAACTGCATGCTTAAGTATTTTGATATCACTTGGGAAAGTATAATATCTGCTTAAATATAAAAAAAAAAAATAATTGTATTGTAGAGATGTAGAGCTAGAAGGAATTTCAACAGACCACCTAAAACATCTGCTGAAACTGACTTGGAATCAAGCAGTTTCTTGGTCTGCCTAATCTGTCTGCCTAATCTGCTCTTTAAAGATTCTAGAGAAGAGGGTTCCATAATCCAATCTACAAGGGCACCCTGTTCCAAGGATTTACCACAATGACTAGTTTTGTGGGTTTGTGAGGTTTTTTTATAATACCTAAGGTAAATCTCCCTTGGTGTAAATTAAGCCCGTTTGTTCTCCTGCTCCTTCTCCAAGCGAAGCTGATGCACATTTTCATTAGCATGTCAGAACACAGCTATATCCTTCTTTAGTCTTTTTTTTTTTTTTTTGACTAAAAAAACCCCAGTTCTTTCAGTCATTTGTTGGAAGTCATATTTTCAAACTCTATGACTTTTTTTCTTTCCTCTGGCTTGATGCTTTCAAATTTATCATAAAAGGTATTTCTAGCTAGCCAGAGTACAGAAAGCCAAAATCTCACAAAAGGTCACACGAATGGAATAATCACCTCCAGGCCTTTCATATGACTTTGCTGTTAATACATTCCAGAATCACATTTGTGTTGTTTTAAAAATCAATGTTAGAGTTCAAGGTTCCTCAGATCTTTTTTCTGAAGTTCTGCTGCGCTCAATCATTTTTTCCCCATTCTAAAATGTGCTTTTGTGTACTACTTTCCATTTGCCTTTACTGACTTTCTTGTTGATTTTAGATGGTTTCTTCAAATTAGAAAGATCCTTTTAATTTTAATTTTATCCTCTGAGCTTGGCATCACAGTTAGGTTTTATAAACATGTCCTACAGTCCATCAAGAAAATTATTAATGAAAATGATGTTTTTCATTGTCTATCAAGTATATATTTTCTTCCCACCTGAAGCTTTGTGACATGGTCATTTCCACAGCAACCACTTTTGTTGTCAGAAACAAAATTATGTCCTCATAAAGGTACAGCTGGAATAAATGAGCTCTTAGGAGCCAGATTTCATGCATATGTACATAGTTAAACAGTGAAGTGTCAGGGATAAATATAGCATTTATACAATATACAAACAGCAGCCAATAATTTTTACTTATACAGAATTCCTGCTTGAGCAACAGCAGCATAATTAGCCCATACAGTTAAAGAGTCTGTTTCAGAAAGACTTTTTAAAATGAAACTTCTTCTTTATGTGTTAAAACTCACAGTAATTAGGAGTTGTAAAAGTTTACCATATGGGATCAAAAGCAAAAACATTAAATTAACACCAATGTGAAAATACTGCAGTGCATTTTATGCACCACTGACATTTCACTAAAACTTCATCTGAAGGTGTGGAAGACACACGTTAATCTCTTGGCACAGCATTTAGTTCTACAAGATAGGAAGCGGTTAGGGTATCCAGTCAAACCAACAAAACCCTCATGAGCGTAGATGGGAGAAGCTTTCCTTACATAGCTCCAACAATATTAACATGGTGCACAGGGCCAAAGCAATTAACTCTGACCATTAATATTCCAGTGAAACCCTGTTCTACAGAAATACACAGACTTAACAGAATTTAAATATTGCACATGTAATCTAGAAGCAGAAAGAAAGAAAGGCTATGCAGCTCCTGGAGTTGAAGCTACATCCTTTAGCAGTTGTCTGATCATGATGTCCAAATCTCCAGCACACTGTGTGCTTGGGAAAGCAGGCTTCCTGAGAAATCAGACAATCAAACCAACATCCCAACATCAAAACCAAAACCAAAACCAAACCAAAAGAAAACAAAACAAAAAATCAAAGAATTACATATCTTTTTCTCAACTCCCCTGTTCGAGGCACTTTCTTCCCACTAGAAAGGTGACATTTCATTAACGAGCTGAATTCCCTTTTTAGCCACAGCTCCTAAAAACCACTAGCATTTAACAGAGCTGCTCTGTACATTGCCTTGTAGTATATCAGATCATAAGGAACGCACTTGCTGTAGGAGCCTTGTTCCTTCACTCCTCTCAGATATAGCTATTCTTATGAAGCACCATTATTAATCTGTAACATCCATGTTATATTAATTCTCTCAGAGGCCTTAGACAGAAAGTAAATATTAGAAAAGAGTGTAGTTTTATGGACATACCAAAATGCCGGGTTAAGCCTTGCTCTGTTTTGCTGACTCTGTAGCCTTTATTTCAGGTATGCAGCCATTTCTTTAGCTGTGCTTTTCTGTCAAAACTGGTGCCTGGATTATGCTCCATTTTGCCTACACAGTACTGTTACGAGAGCGTAAAATAGACAATGACCTTAACAGGTCAGCTGGTGTTCCCCAGGAACTTCCGTGAGTTGTAAGGCTGTTGTAATATGCACTTCTCTGTTGAACAGAACGTAAAGATTAAGGAAGAAACAATTCATGATGATCTACACTTTCCTGTAACAGTATTTCTCTCATGACTAAAGACTCATTACCCTTCACAATTTTAGTGTTCTTACCCAACACTGCAAAGTTTGTGGTATAATTGCTTTTATCATTGTGTCCATTTATTAAACCTCTCAATGCATGTGACAAATGATGTATTTGCTAACTGAGAGCTATTTTAATGAAGTTTTGTGGAGCTGACACTTAGCAGTGCTTTGAATGTTCTTGCAGTTCTTTGATTAATCTTTCTTCTGTGCTTGCTTTTTCTTACCTATCTTTAAAGTTTTAATAAACAGACTCAGGGTCATCTGTTACCATGGATTTTCCTTCCTGGCTGAATAAAAACAACTCTTGACAACTCCCTAAAGCAGCTTCTCTTTCCTTCTCTACATATCCTTTTGGAACTATGAGAAGGTAAATAAATTTTATGGGATGAACCAGTCTGACTTTACAGGACCTCTTGCTATTAGGTACGCTATTTCCTGACAAAATAAACAGAATTCTGTGTTGTTTTTCTGTTTTCCTTTCTTGCCCTTTAGCTAGCTTTTTACTATAAATATCTCACTAATATGAAGCAAGGATTATATTATGAACCTTAAACTTTGTACAACTATCTGCTTATAATAAAAATTCTTATGCATGAATACTGCAGATGATACCTCTGACATGCTTAAGGTTTTGTCTGTAAATCAGGAATAGAAATAAATCAGGAATATCTCAAAATGGAGTATGGTTATGAAATGTAGAAATTCTGGAAGCTGATCAAGCATTACTGGAAAATCCAATGGAAATGAAAAAGATTGCTTATCGATATCATGACTTAACCTGTTTTGTGACATATATAATAAAAAATATTATTTACTTTACTTTCTTTAAAATAGTCACATTAATTTCTGTAATAGATTATATTTTTAAGGAGTTTTAGTGTCAGGAACAGAATTCCATTAACATCCTCAAATAGGTGCCTACAAATTCTAATTACATGTCCTAATCATTTAATTAAAGTTAGTACTGTACATGAAATCACATAATTAGAACATGTAATTAAGTAAAAGTTATGATTTGTAATTAACTAACAGAATGTGTAGTAAGTGTGTTTAATTTACAAGATATATGAAAGTTGATTAACTATGTATTGCACTGCCACTGTGGATCAGATTTAAAATGATGCTTAGCCATTTCAAAGACATTTTTGTCAAACTGTCAAATCATTGGCTTCTTGGATTTTTTTTTTTTTAAAGATCTTAGGTTTTTTCCTTAGATATTTTCAAATCAGAGAAAAGCTGCTTCTCCGTTTTTTTAGGTGTAGATCAGAACAAATCAGGCAAGTAACTGTCCTGGTTTCAGCTGGGATAGAGTTAAATATCTTCCTAGTGCTGTGTTTTGGATTTAGTATGAGAAGAATGTTGATAACACACTAATGTTTTTAGTTGTTGCTAGGTAATCTACTAGTCAAGGACTTTTCAGCTTCCCATGCACTGCCAGGTGCACAAGAGTTTGGGAGGGAGCATAGCCGGGACAGCCAGTCCAGCTGGCCAACAGGGTATTCCATGCCCTTACACAACAGACATGGGGCACTGGAACTTGAGGGCCAGGCAAATGAGGATGTAGATGAAGGTCTGTCCAGGGGGGTGTCTAAGTCGAGTCAGTCAGCCCCATGCATTATGACTGCCTCTATTAAGAAAAAAAAGGAGAGTAATTGTCGTGGGCGATTCCCTTCTGAGGGGAACAGAGGGCCCAATCTGCTGACCAGACCTGTCCCGCAGGGAAGTCTCCTGCCTCCCTGAGGCCCACATTAGAGACATTACTAGGAGACTCCCTGGTCTGGTACGGCCCTTGGACTATTACCCACTGTTGGTTGTGCAGCTTGGCAGTGATGAGGTTGCGGAGAGAAGTCCAAAAGTGATCAAAAGGGACTTCAGGGCACTGGGCAGGTTGGTTGCAGGATCAGGAGCACAGGCACTGTTCTCCTCAATCCCATCAGTGGCAGGTAATAATACTGTAAGAAACAGGAAAATACACCTGATTAACACGTGGCTCAGAGGCTGGTGCCATTGGTGGAATTTCAGCTTTTTTGATCATGGGGAGGTTTACACTGCACCAGGCCTGCTGGCAAAGGATGGAGTTCAGCTGTCTCAAAGGGGGAAAAGGATTCTYGCCCATGAGTTGGCAGGGCTCATTGAGAGGGCTTTAAACTAGGTACGAAGGGGGAAGGGGATAGAGCCACGCTCGAGAGAGATGAGTCTAGGGGTGGTGTGCCAATCTTGGGGGTGAGGTCGATAGCCCGGCTCAAGTGCATCTACACCAATGCACGCAGCATGGGCGGCAAACAGGAGGAGCTGGAAGTCATTGTGCAGCAGGACAGCTATGACTTAGTCACCATCACAGAAACATGGTGGCATGACTCTCATGACTGGAGTGCTGCGATGGATGGCTACAAGCTCTTCAGAAGGGACAGGCGAGGAAGGAGAGGCGGTGGGGTGGCTCTGTATGTTAGGGAGTGTTTTGATTGTACAGAGCTTGACGACTGTGATGACTGGGTCGAGTGCTTATGGGTAAGGATGAGGGGGAAGGCCAGCGAGGCAGATATCCTGCTGGGAGTCTGTTATAGACTACCCAACCAGGATGAAGAGGCAGACAAAGCATTCTACAAGCGACTGGCAGAAGTCTCACGATTGCTAGCCCTTGTCCTCGTGGGGGACTTCAACTTACCTGACGTCTGCTGGAAATACAACACCGCAGAGAGGAAACAGTCGAGGAGATTCCTGGAGTGTGTGGAAGATAACTTCCTGAAGCAGCTGGTAAGTGAGCCTACCAGGGGAGGTGCCTCGCTTGACCTGCTGTTTACCAACAGAGAAGGACTGGTGGGAGATGTCGTGGTCGGAGGCCGTCTTGGGCTTAGCGACCATGAAATGATAGGATTCTCGGTTCTTGATGCAGTAAAGATGGTGGTCAGCAAAACCACAACCATGGACTTCCGGAGGGCGGACTTTGGCCTGTTCAGGACACTGGTTGAGAGAGTCCCTTGGGAGGCAGTCCAGAAGGGCAAAGGGGCCCAGGAAGGCTGGATGTTCTTCAAGGAGGAAGTCTTAAAGGTGCAGGAGCAGGCTATCCCCATGTGCCACAAGAAGAGCTGGCGGGGAAGATGACTGGCCTGGCTGAACAGGGAGCTTTTGCTGGGACTCAGGGAAAAAAGGAGAGCCTACCGCTGTTGGAAGAAGGGGCAGGCAACTCAAGAAGAGACGACTGGAGGCTTGCCAATGTGGCGCCCATCTACAAGAAGGGCTGGAAGGCGGATTTGGGGAACTACAAGCCTGTCAGCCTGACCTCGGTGCCGAGGAAGATTATGGAGCGGTTCATCTTGAGGGCGCTCACAAGGCAGGTGCAGGACAACCAGAAGATCGGACACAGCCAGCATGGGTTCATGAAGGGCAGGTCCTGCCTGACCAACCTGATCTCCTTCTACGACCGGGTGACCCGCCTAGTGGATGAGGGGAAGGCTGTGGATGTGGTCTACCTGGACTTCAGCAAAGCCTTTGACACTGTCTCCCACAGCGTTCTCCTGGAGAAGCTGGCAACTCATGGCTTGGACGGGTGTACTCTTCGCTGGGTAAAAAACTGGCTGCACAGCCAAGCCCAGAGAGTTGCGGTGAATGGAGTTGGCGGCCGGTCACGAGCGGTGTTCCCCAGGGCTCAGTTTTAGAGCTCGTCTTGTTTAACATCTTTATCAATGATCTGGATGAGGGGATCGAGTGCACCCTCAGTAAGTTTGCAGACGACACCAAGCTGGGCGGCAGTGTTGATCTGCCTGAGGGTAGGAAGGCTCTCCAGAGGGATCTGGACAGGTTGGCTTGATGGGCCGACGTCAATTGTATGAGGTTCAACAAGGCCAAGTGCCGGGTCCTGCACTTGGGTCACAACAACCCCAGGCAACACTACAGGCTTGGGGAAGAGTGGCTGGAAAGCTGCCCGGCGGAAAAGGACCTGGGGGTGCTGGTCGACAGCCAGCTGAACATGAGCCGGCAGTGTGTCCAGGTGGCCAAGAAGGCCAACAGCATCCTGGACTGTATCAGGAATAGTGTGACCAGCAGGAGTAGGGGGGCGATGGTGTCCCTGTACTCGGCACTGGTGAGGCCGCACCTCAAGTACTCTGTTCACTTTTGGGCCCCTCACTACAAGAAGGACATTGAGGTGCTGGAGCATGTCCAGAGAAGGGCAACGAGGCTGGTGAAGCATCTGGAGAACAGGTCTTATGAGGAGCGGCTGAGGGAGCTGGGGTTGTTTAGCCTGGAGAAGAGGAGGCTGAGGGGAGACCTTATCCCTCTCTACAAGTACCTGAAAAGAGGTTGGAGCGAGGTGGGTGTTGGTCTCTTCTCCCAAGTAACAAGTGATAGGACGAGAGGAAATGGCCTCAAGTTGTGCCAGGGGAGGTTTAGATTGGATATTAGGAAAAATTTCTTCACCGAAAGGGTTGTCAAGCATTGGAACAGGCTGCCCAGGGAAGTGGTGGAGTCACCATCCCTGGAGGTATTTAAAAGACGTGTAGATGTGGCACTTTGGGACATGGTTTAGTGGGCATGGTGGTGTTGGGTTGATGGTTGGACTTGATGATCTTAGAGGCCCTTTACAACCTTAATGATTCTATGATTCTATGATTCTATGTGACGTCATGCTCAGTATATGAATGGGTGGCAGGATCCAGGAAGTGGCGATCGCTTTTTTTTTTGGCCATTGCTTGGCAGGTGGTGAGCAATTGCATTGTGCATCACTCATTTTGTATATTCTATCATCACCATTATCATCGTCATCATCATCATCATCATCATCATCATCATCATCATATTATTATTATTATTATTATTATTATTATTATTATCCCTTCCTTTTCTGTTCTGTTAAACTGTCTTTATCTCCATCCACAATTTTTTTTTTCCTTTTTCTCTCCCTGTCCCACTGCGGGTAGGGGGAGTGAGTGAGCGGCTGTGTGGTGTTTGGCTGCCTGCCGGGTTAATCCACTACAGTAACCTTTTGGGTTACCTATAAGGTAATAAACTCCTGGGTAGGAGAAAATTTACTAAATCCTGTTGAGCAAATACTTTAGGTACTACCTCAAACATCCATCTAACAAAGCTATCATCATACGCTTCCAGGTTAGCCCACATGTAGGCTGTCTTGCCAGAATTGTAACTGAAATTGAAAAATTTGCTGGTGGCTAATTCTCCATCAAACTTCTCATTCTTCACAAATTTCTTAATCTTAAAGAATATATGACCACACAATTTATGGATGTCTTCTCTATTCACTTCAGTAACAGAAGTTTACTATGTTGATACTCCTGAACTCAAGAAAACCCCCAAAAAAGAGTATTTGAGGGATTTCTTCTATCAGAGTCTTCTATCTCTCAACATAAGGCAAAAATTTATAACAATATATTTGTTGGCATGATGGAATTTTTTATTGTTTCCCATAATATAATTCAACCTCCAGCTTGTATTCTGCCATATTTCTAACCTCCTTCTAATTAGTTCATTTTCTGCAGCTCTTTGATACATTTCTTAGAATTTAAGAGATCTGAATATTTGGAAATTAGAAAAATATGTAAGAAGCTACCTTCACCTTGGACTACTGGATTTTCTTTGTCAGCAGCACTAGGTTACTTTGGTTACTTTTTCTCCATTAACAGTTATTAACCAACAGTTATTGCTAACTTTAAGCTCATTTTTATTCCTATGATAACTGTTCCATAAAGAATTGTGTAAATTACTAACGCAGAGAGTTCTCTGTAGAAACCTGGGATCCAGATTTTCTATGTTAAAATGTTTAATTGAAGTTTTATTTCTAACTATTAACATTCAAATCTTAGAGAATACAGTATTTAAGATTAACTTTCAAATGTTACTTTATGGCATTTAATCTTAGCTTACATTTTTATTTGGCTTTAAGAGACTGTGGTTTCTATAAATTTGTTCAGAGATCAACCTTTTTCTTTTGTCCATTTGCAGTTACCTCCTTTTAACTGTAGCTCAGTGATAGTTTTTACTTACGTTATTGGTTTAGAAGTACCATACAAATCAGTCCAGACTATGATAGTTTTTATTGATGTAATGTACAACAATCACTATTTTTCATATATGTAAAATTGAAGGTAAACTTAATCCTGACCTCAGCTTTGAAACTCAGAAAATGCTGCTGTATATACCACATACTGTGGTGGTATTGTCCAAACCAAACTACCTAAAGAAAAACAAATATGTAAGCAAAAGACAATGAGAAGGTTTAGAAGCTGGGGGGGTGGGGGTGGGGAGGAAAAAAAAACAACAAAAACAACAAAGAAGAAGAAAGAAAAGAAAAACACCAAAAACAAACCAACCAACAAACAAACAAACTTGACATGTTATGAAAAATAGAGTATTTATTTTTTACCTGTCAGTAAAGGATTGGTTCAAGGTATGTTCCACCTATGCAAAATGGAAATTGTTCTCTAATCCCACATTTTTAAAAATTGCAAGATAATTGTTATAGCAGCAAGGTTTTAACAGAAAGATTGTTTTCTCTAAATTAGTTAAGGACTCCTTATCTTGAGGAGGTCTTCTGCTTATGCTGCTCTATTGTTCTACAGCCTACTGGGTAAGGTCCTCCAAAAAACTAGTTTTGTGGTGCTAAAGAGAGTCTATATCCATTTAGTTGTATTAAGCTAATTGTTTCCTATGAGAACACATCAGACTAACAGATCATGCCTGTGTAATGGTTTTTAACCTCTGCCAGCATTCAGTTAAACCTATCCCCACTAAGTAGCTTCATGATCATTGCAATCACATTCTCCCCCAAGAACACAATAAGATCAAAGAGAAGAGATGGACAGCCGCACTTCAGCCATTTTTTTTCAGCTGAGAAACAACCACATGAAGCATATGAATTCCATAAAATGGCCTGCCTTCCTGGTTCCCAGGAGCTGCAAGAGAAGTAACCTCCTCTTGGTCTTTCTGGCAATGGGCCTGGCGAGCCAACAGAAGGACCCTCTGATTCCATTACCTAAAACTGAGAACATGTAAACCACCCTCAGGGTTTAAACTATTTTACAATTTCTTCCAAACCTCAAAGAGAAGTTTGCCAAGACAATGTTAAAACGTGGTACTTCTGTATCAAATAATTTTCGAATTCTTCCACTTTATGTATCTCTCAAACATCTTGTCTGGTGTTTCTTGAAAATGTCTATTCTGACACCCTGTGTGTACAAATGCGAAACTAGTTTTGTCTAATAAAGTTCAAAATCAAACTTATCCTAAGGAATAATACATTTGTATGAAGTGTTGCAAGTAATACATATTGTACATTTAATAAAAATTATACTTAACAGTGTTGTGATTCTATAGTTCACCCAAGTTAAAATCTCTATTGCATATGTAAAACATTAACACATTTAGTACATGACAGTTGAAAATACCCGAGCTGCTTCAAAAACTGCAGTGGCATCTTACTTACTACATCTTCAGCTAGTCAGCTGAGCCCTCCTTAATACAAAACCAAATCAGTGTCCCATTACATGTCTCTAAGTAGTTCTGCTAGTTTAAGTGTAGATATGAGTGTAACAACAATGAATTAAATATTTAAGTTTTCTGAAAACCACCCTTTGTAGATATCATTAACCTGTATCGCAGAACCACAGCTAACTCAAACATGTTAAAACAATTTGGTTTTATAATAATGACCATTTTTTATGCATAGCTTCATATAAGCTCACAGCTGAGCTACCCAAATACTGTAGGAAGTAGTAACTCTTTCACATATTACTGTCTTCCAAATTTACCATAAGGGTTTTTTGGAAGTGCAGTTCCCCTCCATTGTTTCAGTTTTTTACAAAAAAAAAAAATTGTGCAGAAATGAGAAAAACTCATCAATAGAGTAACTGTAAACATGAAAACTGTTCCTCTCTTTTTTTCTTCTGTTTTTGATCTTCAAGAGACTGTGAATTGAATATGTCCCTTATTTATTTATTCATTCATTCATTTCTTAATTACTAATCAACTGAGTACTGCAATTGCTAAAAAACTGTTCAGATTACTTCAGTGCAATCATTTTCAATCACACAGATCCGTAAGCAAGTCCCTCTAAAGTGAATGATAAAACCTGCATTGGTTACAGTGAAATGGGTAATCGTCCAGCAAGTGCAGAAAGGATATTGTAAATATTTGCAGTTCATTCCCGTGAAGAAGTCTAGCCTAGGCTCTGGTTAGGCTGTAGGACATGAGAACAATTGCCAACATCATCTCTGCAGAGACCATAGTGCCAGTGGAGAACTCCTCCCACCTCAGGCAGCTGTTGTAATATTTAAGCATTCCTCTGTACTGTGGAGATTACCAAAGTGTTTAAAAGCAAAGCACTGAAACAACATTTCCAAATATTTTCCTAAGAACACTTCTTTCTAATGTGTTGGAGCTGGGCTAGAATGGCAGACATTAACAGAAAAAGAGATTATTGTCTCATCATAACTGCACTTAGCAGTAAACAAAGGAGATAAGAAATAATGCAAATTGGTTTTGCTCATATCAGAAACATCTTCATCCAAAAACATCTCTTTACTTCAGTGCTTAGAATATCTGAAAACCTCTCTTTAAACATACTCAGTTTTTCCCATTTTATTCTGTCAGGGTTTAACCCCAGCTGACAACTAAACACCATGGAGCCACCAGCAACTAAACACCACGCAGCCGCTCGCTCATCCCCCACTCCGGTAGGATGGGGGAGAGGATTGGGAGGGCACACGGAGGAAAACCTGCGGGTTGAGATAAAAACAGTTTAATAATGGAAATAAAACAAAGTCGAACAGTGATAATAACAATGATAACAACAATAACAATATACAGAACAACGCAACTGCTCACCCCCACGTGTTCCRAACGAACCGCCCTAACCGCCCGAACTGCACGCCCCCCCCGCAAAGGAACAGCCTCGGGTTTTTAAGTTGGGCATGATGTCACATGGTATAGAATACCCCATTGGCCAGCTGAGTCAACCACCCCGGCTATGCTCCCCCCCAGCTCCCCCTGCACCTCGAAGGGCGGGGGAGGCTGTTGGTGCAAGCACCACCCAGCAACACCCAAAGCATCACTGGGCCATCAACATTCCTTTCATTACCAAACCCAAAACACAGCACCCCCTCCAGCTACAGGAAAGAGAGTTAACTCTGTCCCAGATGGAACCTGGGCACCCAGCTGACAGCTAAACACCATGGAGCTGCTCGCTCACTCCCCCTCAGTGGGATGGGGAGAGAACCAGGAGAGTAAAAGTGAGAAAACTCATGGGTTGAGATAAAGCCAGTTTAATGAGTAAACCAAAAGCTGTGCACGCAAGCCAAGCAAAACAACAAATTCATTCACCACCTCCCATTAGCAGGCAGGTGTTCAGCCATCCCCAGGAAAGCAGGGCTCCATCACGCATAACGGTTACTTGGGAAGACAAACACCATCACTCCAAACGTCCCCACCTTCCTTCTTCTTCCCCCAGCTTTATATGCTGAGCATGGCATCATATGGATGGGTTACCCCATTGGTCAGTTGGGGTCAGCTGTCCCAGCTGTATCTCCTCCCAACTTCTTGTGTACCCCCAGCCTACTCGCTGGTGGGGTGGTGTGAGAAGCAGAAAAGGCCTTGGCTCTGTGCAAGCACTGCTCAGCAATAACGAAAACATCCCTGTGTTATCAACATTGTTTTCAGCACAAATCCAAAACATAGCCCAATACTAGCTACTTAGAGGTCTTTTCCAACCTTAATGATTCTATGATTCTATGATTCTACTGTGAAGAAAATCAACTCTATCCCAGCCAAAACCAGCACGTATTCAGATCTCATGTTTTACCCTTTAAACTTTATTTTTGATACTTCGTAAATTAGCTATTGGTGTTTCTAATAAAAGCAAACCACCCTCCCTAACACATACAAAAAACCCCAGCTTCAGTACACATGATCACTCTGCATTCCCTCAATGCAATAGGAATCTTGTAATCCTAATTGCTAGACATTCACAGTGGACCATTTTTTTCCAAATCCATAAACTGACTGAATCAAAATATCTGAGCAGGATGTCAGCAATTTTTTTCTATATGTAAATTGAGTGAGCAGTAATCTCAACATTGACTGAGGATTAAGTAGATGGTGAGAAAATGGAGATCCCCTTGTACCCAGCAGTCCTTATAACTGCTAATTTACTACATGATGCTAATTAAATGAGGCTGGCTTCATAATGGAAATATATGGTGCCTGAGTAGAAAAGCTGTTAACATAATTATATCTGTTACACAGGGGGTGTAGCAGATTGCAATTATTAGAAGACTGAGTTTAAGGCTACCTTGTGTACTCTGATGTTAGGAGTGGCTTTTATACTCCTTCACTTCCCAGATAACACTCAAACTCGGCATTAAAACTTCTTTTTTCCTCCTTACAGTTTCAAACACATGCTTTATAAAAATTAACTTACTCCCCTAAGTACTCAGTTTCCAAATGCAGTTCTTTTTTAACAGTTAAGGCAATTGTGGATACCCCTGGGCATCTTGTCAAAACATTACCACAGCCCTCCTTTGAATGATTGGTTATGTAAAAGCCCCATCTCAAGCCACGCACGGAAAGCTGGCCTGCGAGAACAAAAAACCCCAGCTCTGCCCTGTACCAGTGACTGCCTTGCCTGTCACCCCCTTGTCGCTTTCTTGGGGGTTCATGGCAGAGTGTCCATAGAGTTTTCTTAAAGTCAAAGATTTTCTAAAGCAAGTCTGCATTACCTAACTTTATTAGGGGGTTACATTTCCCAGAATCCCCATTTTCACAAGCTATAAAATATTCCATATTCCATGATCAGGGGACTCTCAAAAACACATTTCAAAATAGTAACACGTGATGTTAAAAGCAGGCATAATAGTGTTTCAAATTCAATTCAGCACTTCAAGAAAAAATAATTAAGGGATAATGTACACCATGGAGGAGTATTCAGGCTTTAAAAAGCTTTTGCGGATGATTAAAAAAAATGAAGGGATGCCAAGGCATTTAATAACCACAAAAGCTGTTTATTTGAGTTTTTGTGCAGTACCATGAACACTGTGTCTATTATACAAAGAAAAAGAAAGGAAAGGGGAAAGGAAAAGGGGAAAGGAAAAGGGGAAAGGGGAAAGGGGAAAGGGGACGGGGGA
>JASVER010000069.1:173577-276061 GCA_030449065.1 Oceanodroma leucorhoa
AGGAGAAGGAAAAAGGAGAAGGAAAAAGGAGAAGGAAAAAGGAGAAGGAAAAAGGAGAAGGAAAAAGGAGAAGGAAAAAGGAGAAGGAAAAAGGAAAAGGAAAAAGGAAAAGGAAAAGGAAAAGGAAAAGGAAATAAAGAAAAGAAAAACCAACCACCCTCAAAGTCAATAAACAGAAACATAAAAATGGCTAGCTCAACTTCTGAACACTTAAAACCTCTCTACTGTCTGCTGCTACAAGTGCATTTTAAAGGGTAATGACCCCTAACCTTCCCTTAGGAAACGTGCATTTGAGAATCTCTGTTTCAGTCACTAATATCCAAACCGTATGTACTTTCAGCCAACCATCCTTTCACTCCCAGAAGTGGGGATCCAGGGAAGCCACAGAAATATCACAAAATACTGGGGAAGAAAGGTATGAATGTACACTAACTAGATTCACAGCAGTGTACTTTTCTGCTTCTTTTTCTCTTAAAGCGTAAACACAATACCGGAATGCCTAATGAAATCTTCAGCACAATATAAGGAAGTCTTTCTTCAATACCTTTTTGTTCTTATTTTCTTCTCATTTGCTTGCTATTCTTTCATGTCTTTTTCTTCTCCTGCATTTCAGATTCTTGCCTGTACTTTTTATATTAATGTCCTCTGCCCTCTTTTCCATGATCTTAGTCCCTCCCCAGTCTCTGTTCTTTTCTCAAGCCTTTGCCACTCATTTTCCTTGCTTAGATCATTGCTTCAGTCTCCTGAACTCCCACATAGATCTCGCAGGCAGAAAGTGTTTTGCCAGAGGTTTGAAAAGCAAAGTGGCATCTGCTGCCTACCCGTACATTACATGTCCCCCCATTATACATTCATCTTTTCCTAACCCTCAGAGTGAGAGGGGTAAGATATAAGAGGGGAGGAATGAAAGTACCAGCATCTCAGAAGGAGAGAGAAGGAACCAGGAGCCTGTGACTTCCCTTAACTTGGAGGAAATTATTGCTTGATCAAGAGCAGCTTGCCAAGACTCGTTCTGAGTTGCTCTTTTCTAAGTCCTCAAAGGCTGTCAGTCTGATGTTACTTAGGAGATCTAGCCAACTAAAACAGAGATATAAGGGAAGGTCTTAAAATTTTATACAAATCAACATTATATTTTCAAAGAAACAGTATGTGTGTAAGTTTGTGCAATCTAAGTATCAGATTCGCTTTGCAGCCAGTCCACTTTATCGAAGTGCCTAATTTGTTTAACTATACTATATTGCTGGTGTGTCACTCAGATTAAGTGAAAGTAAGCATTTGTCCTCAGATTGATTATGCCTAGCTCAATGCCTAAGCTTTGAATAAAGCTCACTGATGCATCTGAATTTCAGTTCTTAAGCCAGTTTTGGACTACATCTCTAATTTCATTAAAATGAAGCGATAAAGAAGATTAATGAGAACTCTTTCTCTACCAGGAAAAGCAAAAGGGTATTCCACTGTTTTACCATGAGCTGGATAAGTTTAACTGTGAAGGTTGGTGGAAGACAATGCTACAGAAAGCAAATCCCCAGATGGTGAGGTGCTGAGAAATGTGTAAGCATTAAAAAAAAGAAGGTTTCTGAGTGATGGGCTAATACATGTCTCAGCCATCAGTGTCGAGTGACTTGTTTGTGACAGTTCACCTTGTCTGATGTGACCATGAACAACTGTTTTGCCACAGCTAAATGGTGTAACATAAAAGCCAGGGAGACAAAGGAAGTTCAAGTCATTTATGGTCTACCAGTCCCACAAAAAGCTCTGCTTTACTCTGTTAGCAACAAAGTGGAAACTGCAATACCAGTGAAGTACTGGAAAAAGCCAAGAGGACTTGATTAAATTTGTAAGATTTTTCCATATGACAACTGCCTTAAACGTCCCTGATGAATTCTTCTGTTGTGCAGGCTCTTATGCTGTGTCATTCTTCGAGTACAAATAATCACTATGTCATTAGAATAAATGAATAGCAATTGTAGTAATTGTATTATGACCTCCTGGTGATTGGACTATGGCCATCTAATTGCCTGTCAGTGTTCAGAGGCCCAGATCTACAGCTCTGACTGATCATTATGGTTGAGGGAAAGGACTGTGCAAGCTTATTCACCTGTGAGAAAGTTCAGTTTCATACAGTATAATTTAGAACAAATTTTAGATAGCTATGATTTCTGGGAGGTGCAGAAAAAATGAAGCTGCAATACAGCATGTGGCAAGGAGCAAAAGCCTCCCCTGTGTTGCCTCACTACACTCATCTAACCCTTCTTAGTACAGGCATGCTGGGTTTAGGACCAAAATTCACACCAAGCAGGACCCACCCCCCTCGAAAACTTCATCGATTTCCCTGCAGCAGGGAAACATTTTCCCCAGTTTTGTACAGCACTGAGCATGTTGGGGGCATTCAATAATTCATCAAGCAATTACACTACCTAAGGAGAGCGAATCCAGAGTTTATAACCCCTACAGTTATAAAAACAATCTGAAAATTCTTAGAAATTCTTAGAATTCTTACTTCTTCTGAGTATGATGTTTTAATTTTTTCAATGCCTACAGTGCATTTTTAAACAATTATGCAGTCTTCCTGATGTGAAACCTGTACATTTTAAAAGCAGCTGTTAGACTATTTAAGACCTCTGAGGAGTTACTGAACAAAACAATCGTATACAACAAAGACAGTGAGTAAGTATTTTCTCACAGGACAACGGGATCAAGTCTTTTGAAATAGTTTCTGTAACTGGTACAGGTAAGAAGTACCTCAGAGGCCCAATGGATTAACAGGTTTCTTGAAAAGGGGAAAAAATGTCCAGATAACTGAGTACAAAAGTAACTCAGCAGCACTTCTAGTCAAACAAGTGAAACTTCTCCCTCTAAAACAGGAAAACAGACTGTCAGACCCACAGGGAAAGTCATGGGGTGTCCAGAATATCATCAGCTCACAAAATATTCTGGTATTAACATCATCAGGCCTGCTCATTCACCCTACCCCAAATTGCTATACCTGTATATAAAAATAGCATCCTTCTAAAAGCATATTAGCAGGATGATATGCCTCTCTTGCAACAATGGCAGTGCTAGTAAAATTGATGAGAAGTCTGAATTTTTCTATCTTCTACGAGTACACACCTAGAATACTGATTGCCGCCTTCTAACCCTCAGCAGATTTCCCTGTTCCCTGCCCTCCTTCTCAAGGATCCTGACACCATTGGACAAAAGTGTCTGGATGATTTGTTCCTTCAGTGGGTGCAACAGGAAGAAAGCAGCAGAGCCTTCAGTGTGAAGGGAGCTTGAGTATCCAAGAGAATCACATTATTGAGTTCTGCAGATGGTATTTGATAAACAAATTACAGATTATTTTGACAAGAGATTCAATTTTCTTACAGTAGACAGAGGATCAGGCTCACCCAAACTCTGTTCAATGCAAATCCCAGAGTGATGAAGAGATGAGACACTTTTGCACTCCCCTGATCCCCTGCCTGACTGGCTTCCAAAGTGAAGGCATGCTCTAAGTTATGTTTCAGATGTGTTACAGTGATAACAGTGGTCCCCCAACATCGTCTGCACACCCTAAAGAGACTGAGCTCTCAAAAATCACCCTGTTCCTCTCAGTTAATTTCCTGGCTCCAGCAGTGGCAAAATCATAGTACAAAACCAGTCATAGACAGTATGGGGAGGAAAAAAAGCTGCTGTTTCTGTTTATAGTTTGTACTAGTAGTATAGTCAGACCTAGCAGGCGAAGGTCAGCCTAGAAACTGTCAAATTTTTTATTAAACCGCTGTTTTGATGCAACTTTTTTTTAACAATCATTATAACTGGCAGTGAATGTATACCAAACTCACCTGTCAGCTCAAGGTTAGCATTTTTTTTTCTCATTACAAATATATATCTTAAAATTATTGGAGCATTTATTCAAGCAACACCTAGACATTCTTAAAATTTTTACAAACTTCTTCGTTTTTCATTCCTGCATAGTAATTTTCAAAAGTATCTTGCTCAGAAAAGATATTTACAAGGACAATAAACTGTGAAGACCAAGAAAAGTTATTCAATACCAAGTTAATAATAGATTGTTCCATTTCATTTGGAGCTTTCTAAGAGGAAGTATTGGGTTTGGTTTTTAGTATTTCAGCTGGTCATCTAAGCCTAGATTACCCATATCTGCTCTATTCTGTACTATTTATACTTACACCATCCTAGTAGCATCAGGTAGGGAATGTTCTCTCAACAAAAGATTCTCTCAACAGGAAACCAGTTCCTGGACTGATTGCCAAGGACTATTACTGACTTCCATCCTCTTAGACCAGTACAAACCTTTAGCACTTAGTGGGTTGAGAAGAATAAAACACAAGCCTCACCTATTCTCCACTCTGTGGCTGAAGGTATAAGAAAAGCAGGCACAGGACTTATACTTACCAATACTAGTTTACGTGGGGAAGATACGAAGGGAAGAGAGGCAGTGTATAATGCTGTTTGTTCCTTGTTTCCTCTTTTTGCATTGGTAAAATCACGAACTGAGTAATAAACATTGGCATTCCATGTCTGATCTGTTCTAAATAGGGTTTTATATATCATGTACACATATAACAGATACAAAGACTTGCACCTGTACACAGGGAAATAATGGATCTCCCGTCTCTTAAGTTGTTAATAGTTTCTTCTTCAAAAAACAGGAGAGAGAAAATCTTTCCCTAACAAAACATTTAAATGGAAAAAAAATAATCTAGCTCAGCATCAGATGCTCTTTCAGTGTCTAACATTAGCACAAAACTTCACATGAAGAACATTTGTTTCTGTTATAAAAATATACTTCTAAAAAGTCTGCTCTCAGGAATGAATAATAGGCGCTAAACACAAATACACTGAGGGCCAAATTGTCAATGTCTTAAAATTCCATCCTAGGACTGTGTACACACTGTCTTCCGCATTATCAGAACCAATGTTTGGATAAGAAGATTGGGTATTCAAGGATGATGCTATCAATATTTGCACAAAAGTGCCCATCTGCATGCAAAGCTAGTTTTGGGTTCATCTGTGTACTGGGGATATTCACCTGAACCCAAATACTCTTTTATAATATATGTCAATTTTTGAAACCTTAGCCTTCACTACAAAGCCACAAGGAGTCTGCTTCACTTTGTCAGAGCCAATCTAATTTGCTATCCTGCTCCAGGGGTAGGAAACATATCGTGCCCCAGCTAAATCAAATAAGCTTTCCTCCCTCTTCTTTGAGACAACTGGGACAGCAACATGGGTCTTTCGCAGATATGCATGCCGAAAGGGGCATGCATTTATAGTTAATTTAAAAGTCAGTTAGGATTACAGTGTCTGTTCCTGGGAGAACACAGCTATGGCACACAGCACTCTTCATGCCCCAACTTTAGCCTTCAAACCATCTCGCGTGCACTGCTGAGCATGAGGCTAATGGTTGGGAATCCTTTTTTGACTTTCTAACAACCAATTAATCTGTCATCCCGATGCACAATATTCAGCTGACCTAATTGCCTTCAGCCAGCCTTCCTGCAAATGTTGGTTTTGGTCAGACTGGTACTGAAGTCCTTTTAAAATCCTCCATGTATGTGCAGTGACTTTTACTTGTGTTAATGAAGGTTTAGGTTGTCTAAATATTGCAAAAAGCAAAATTTCTCCTAACTATACCACACTTTATTATCACCTACTTATTTCTTACCTATTGAAAGGATAAAGGCAATGAGAGATTTAAAATGCATGAAAGTATAGCACGTTCAAACCATGAATATAGTGCTCTTAAAAYAGTATTTGTTTTCTTCAGCCTCACCTGGGAGACGTTTTAATTCTGTATGGCTAAAGAAAAAAGAAGAAAAAAGAAACAAAACTGCAGAAGGATTCTTGCTGCTGCAAAAGTGGATGAGAGCATTTATCTTCTCATCATACATAAAGGTAGAAAATTATTTAAACTTACTGTGGCTTCTAAAGCTCAGCTATGTCACTTCAAGGCATCTCTGCCAAAATCTTATTTTTTATCATAATTGCCTTCCAAGGTTTTGACCTCAGCTAAAACTTTTCACTGCAAGTTTTGGTGAGTTACCTTAGACTCAGTCTATGTGGACTAATATTCAAATAACAGCTGCAAGATAAAAGTATCTCTTCTATGTCATAAATAATGTTTTTTTCTACACTGCAGGAACCTTTGGACACTGTCTCAGTGACTATTTCAATGCATGTTACATTATTATTTCACTGGCAGGTACTGAATGCATCCTTGTTTGAGGACACATACTGTCTTAATTATATCACACACTCAAGTGTTTCATGCTCCTTTGCAGACACTGCTACTCGGGCTATAATTGGATTGCTGGCACACAGCTACAAACCCTATAAAGAATCCTCTTTGGGTGCTGCCTAAAATGTTCTGCTGTTTTATACGAGAGCTCCTTACATGGCCTGTTTATCTTAGGTATTTCTGAATAAGTAAATGGAGAGGAAAGGCTTATTTGGGGTAGATTTTGATCTCAACTGAATTCAGTGCAAGTTTTTGTGAATGTGAGCATATTGGATCATTAAAGACTTCTGCTGTCTTTTGTATTTTGTCGAAATTTAATCAGCTGAACTGTGCCTGCATTGAAAGGTTTCAGAAACATGCTGTCTCATATATATGTAAGTGCAGGATGCTAACTGTGTATCTACACTTATGAAATGTGCTTTGTGCATATCTTTTTTCTTTTTTTTTCAAGTATACTGGAGTTTCTCCTTTTAATTTCTTTAGTGTTGTAGCGTATGTACCATATTTTGCTACAGTTGCTATAGGAACAGTATATTACTGACTAGCAGACAACATCTGGTAAACAGGGTATAAAAGAACACAAATTGGCACTCTCCTCAGCTAGGCTTTGGATATATCTGGACTTTTGCGAAGTATCCTTTGTGAAAAATAAATCTAATGCCTTTGTTTCCTATATGGAAACTCTTCATGCTTATCTGTCTTTTTTCTTCACATACTCCCTTGCTGTCAACTATATAGCATTGTCCACTAGAAGAGAAGTTAATGAACCAAATAAAAATGCGTATTACTTAGAAGGATACTGCAGAGGACACTCCCAGAAGTGGCTTAACTACAGGGGAAGAAAACCTGCACTTGTGAATATTTTTATAAATCCAGCCCAGCAGGCATGGCATAATATTGAAATGACTTTCTCCCTTTCTCCCTCCTTCTCTCAAACATTAAGCTATCTTATCTCATTCTCATTTTCCCCCCTTTATATTAAAGAACATATAAATTCATGAAAGAAATTATGGCAAGCTACATACATTTAATTTGTAAAACTGGCAGGACTACAATACAGATAGCATAAGTGTTTTCTTATCCATGAAGTATCCTACCTGTGGGAAAAACATCTTAAATAACCGTCTCAACACGCTTGTCAGGTACACTCATGTCATGAGATTCAATGTAGCTTTTGTAAATGTAAATGCTCTTGACTAAATAATGTATAAGAGGCTGGTCAGCAATACCTACAACAGTACCAATGTGTTATGTTCCATACATAATTATTAGTCAATGTGCTACATTACTAAAGGAGAATAATTTTGTTTAAAAACTAAGAAGGTTTTAAAAATAAGGCATAGGTCATCTACAAAGCTACAGTCACTAAGATGAAGCACTGCTAGCTCTGCATCTAGCACCATGAATTCAAAACATCTGACTGAAAGGGGTCTTGTGTTGGTAATATAAATTATTGGTTTCACGTCTGTTACCACTCCGATCTCTGTTCTTTCACCTTTTCTCCAATCCCATCATCAGCTTGGCCCACTGCAGACAAATGTAAGATTGCTCTGCCTATACTTCATGCTGACATGGCATGAGCTGGCTCTGATTCAAAAGGGGCAAGGATGTTTCTATGCTGGTCCCCAAACGGAAGGGGTTTACCAGTGGGAGAAGAATAGAACTTGATGTATTTTCTATTAATTCAGGGCAGCCTTGATCCTCTAAGCTTAGGGAAGCCCCAGGGTTGTGGAAAGCTGTATGAAAGTCTCAATAAGCTTCCAGGTACTTTGAGAATGCATCAAATAAAAAGTCAGCTTGAAACGGGCTATACTCCTCCACATCTCTTCCTGCATTCGAGGGTGGAAGATAAGAACTAAGAAGGGACTTTCCTCAGGAATGCAGGTGTTTTACTGGTCCTCTGTATGTTGTCTTGTTCTCCTGAAAGTATGAGGATAATAGGGTAATAGGCTCTTGCTATTTTTTGTGCCATTAAACAAATGTGATTTGAAATAAAACAAAAGTAAACCCCACATACTTACACTGCATATATGTAAGTGACATAATGGATATCTCAAGGCATGAGATTTCATTGAGTTATTAGTCTTTCATCCCTCCTTCTCCCCTATCTTCCTGTCTTTTTCTGATATCGCAAACAAACCCATTATCTATCCTCTTCAACGAATGAAGGATAAAGTGACTTATCAAAATGTCTCTTTTTGTGATGTTTACTGTTATCAATAGTAGGCTTTTCTTCCTTTTTCTTTGATTTAGATATAAAGCCCTTGTTTTGAAGAGGTGTTAGGCCCAAAATGTTCTTTTTATCTAAGGTTACTGAAGAATTTAGTTTTGTTTTTCATGTCTCATACCTTTTTATGTTCCAGGCTACTACTTATCTTTCTAATTTTCTCCTTTCTTTTGTGAAAATAAGGGTACAGAAGCAGAAGTGTGTAACAGCATAAAACAACTGAAGACTGCGAAAGTAAAGTTATACATAGAAAGTGGTGTTTTTTAAATGGGAATAAAAACCTCCAAGTTGTAGTCTTCACAACAGAATAATTTCGTCGTGGAATCCTGGTGTCCAAATTCAAAATGAAAGAGCCAGAAGGGGAAAAGAAGGAAGGAAATAGTGTATGAAGAGTGCTGACAGTAAGAAGCTGGCACTTTGTAGCATTCAAATACACAAGTTATCATGTTTAAATAGTGAGGATATCAATGTCACATGCACAACTTTTGAACAATATGCAAAGAAACAATAGCAAGTCAGGAAGAAATGTTGTCTTAGTATGGCTGTATTTAAAACATTGCCTTGCATCTATTGTGACTACCAAGTTGAGCACATGAAAAGATTTGTTGCTCAAACACCTCTGGAAGTCTCTGACTGGAAATTGTAAGCTGAAGTCATTGAGGATTTGGTCCATTTTTCATACAAAAATTCAGGCCTAATAAGTTGTCAAAGTGCCTCTCGGATACTTCTGGTTTGCAGGATTTTTTCATGCTCTATGCAATTTGATTAATTTATCTCTGCAGTTCTCACTTCTTAAGCAAGACGTTACATTAGTACTTAATGCTTCTAGATTCTGAAATCTCCCTTTTGAGCTCATCTTAGCATGTTTCCATGTCCTCTTTGCTCTTCTAATCTTAAAAAATTACTCTTTTGCTGTACATTGTAACTTTATTTGAGAACAACCATCAATTATTTTACATTGATTATTGTCTAATTTGGCTGATTCTGACATCCCATCTTGATGCTGTATGTCAATAACTTTTAAAAGTCTCCTCCACTAATACACACTTAATGGATAAGAAACAAGTATAGACAGGATGTCTGAAGTTCTTCTTTTATCACACAAAAACATTGATTAAGCAGGTTGAATTTGAAAGCACTGAAATGAAAATTAATCTATCATAATAACAGCACAATCTTCAACCTCAGGAAGCAGGGGGAGGAGTCAATTAAGTGATAACCCAGGTGGCTTTAGTAACAGAATGACCTTTTTGCATTTTGCAGCAAATATTTACCGCTTTGGTCATCACTGTATTGTTTTATTGAAAGCACAGCCGGGCAGATCATCAATAGTTGCATTTAGAAGAAAGGGAAGCAAAATGCCCACACTGTGGTGTCAACACACTGCTAAAATAGAGTTCCACTACCAAAAGAATAGTTTTTTACTCTGTGCCTTAAAAGCAGGTATCTGGCCTGTCACTGCAGAAGTGGAACTGTTTTTTTAAATAATTCTTTGCTGACCACTTAATACAGATTCCTGCACAATCTGTAATTATCCAAAGGAGTGATAAAGATGAAAACAGGACCAAGGTATCTTTATCCCCCTGATCAAAATGGTCAGCAGAGTGAGTTTGCACATATCCAGTTATGGCTGGTAACACGACCTACACAACACCTTTTTCAGCACTGTTTTTTACAGTTCATTTTCAGTACTCCTAATTTGTTTGCTATCTCCCTGCTGCAATAGCCTGGATTACAGTCAACACTGGGATTACATAAGTATATATACTATAGATATAATAGTATATAAACATATTAGCATAAATTAGGAAATATATATTAATTATATATGAATTAAGCATCGGATAATAGATATATATACAATATATACTATTAGATACATATATATTAGATATATTAGATATATGTCACAACTGGATATGTAGTACAATTAAAACTTGGATGACCATATCTTCTTGCATTCTTTTTTTTTTTTCCTTTGGCTCTAAAGAGAAGTCAAAATAAGGTGAGGAAGGAAAAACATTATTATGCAATCATCTCAGAGGTTTTTTACCACCTAGAATCATAGAATCATAGACTCACAGAATATCTCAGGTTGGAAGGGACCCGTAAGGATCATCGAGTCCAACTCCCTGCTTCTCGTGGGACTACCTAAAACTAAACCACATGACTAAGAGCATCATTCAGATGCTCCTTGAACTCTGACAGGCTTGGTGCCATGACCACTTCCCTGGGGAGCCTGTTCCAGTGACTGACCACCCTCTTAGTGAAAAACCTTTTCCCAATGTCCAGTCTGAACTTCTCCTGATGCAGCTTCATTCCATTTCCTCATGTCCTGTCGCTGGTCACCAGAGAGAAGAGATCAGCACCTCACCAGCCGCTGCCTCCCTTGAGGAAGGTGTAGACTACTTCTTTAGATGAGGCATCTCCCCCTGACACTCATCCTAGCACAGAAAGTTCCACACATAAAAATAAAGGTATTTTTTTTATTTTAGCCCTGTAGAGTGAATTCGGAAATTATTTTCTTAATACTTTGCCCCTAAATGAAGACTGAACAAAAATGGATCAGCACCCTAGGGGAACAGATGGGGTCTTCAAGCACAACCAACAGAAGGTGAAAGATAGGCAGATAAACTGGTGAAATACACATCCTCTTGGGAAATCACACAAAAGTGTAATCTTGGGGCTCCAGAAAGAAAAGCACAAGCCACTGCTGCCTGAGATGAATAACCAGGACTCTCTAGCTGGTCAGTAACAACTCGTATCCTCTGTGGGTCATCACAGAAGGTGGCCTGTAACAAATGCTTAGCAGTAGATCCAGAGGACAGGCCAAAAATGTCAGTATTTATGTTAATCCAATGGTCATTACATACCACACATACAGCACAAAGGAGCTGAAAGTGCCTCAGCTGATAGTGACAGTAGTCTTATAAAAGGCCTTGCATGGTCTAGCCTGTCACATCAAGGTCAGAATTTTACCTTCTCAGAGCCTCAGTTACATACAAATTTGTCACTTGTGTAACGCTGAGCTTTACTGAGCTTAGATATTGTGAATTGCATCCTAAGGACATAAAATAAAGCTTTGTACAACTCTCTCTCCACTCACTCTCTACAAAAAAGAGAAATACAATTCAGTCTTGGTTCACTGAGCAAACATGTAGACATACATACCTCAGACTGAAACGCCCTTTGATGCAGAACGTCATCCACTGCAGCATGAATGGGTGCTATTACAGTTCTCATGCAGTGGATCCCTCACTGGAATAAGCACCCACTTAAAAGTCTGCTTGGAAAAACATTATTACACAGACTCACAAGATCTAATGCAAACACTACCTCAGGGGTAATTCCAGAACAAAAGAGAAAACAGGACCTTTCTTGATATTATTTTATGTACTATAGTGTCATGCTTCTTTATATTCACTAGAACTCACTACAAAGGAGAGGAGAAGGTGTTGAAATCCTTGCCTTCAGTGCAACCTAATGTAGACCCTTTTAAAACAGTCAGTATAGATTCACCATTAGGGCAGCAGGGAGAGCTATAGGAGTTATAGGAGTGTAATTTGAACCCTCTCCCAGTAGAATGTATATCACTGTTAGTAACAGCTCCACTGCTCTGGCACTGCTCAGGCATTGCCTACTTCAATTGTATTTCAGAAGGGCAAACAGCTGTATACATCAGTCGACCACATTTCCTTTTCATTATTATATTACACCTCATTGAGAAACTCTGAGCCATCTAAAAAGGAAGATTAATTTCTCAAGGGACAGTTTGGCCCTGATGTTTAAGGATTAAAGTAATTCCATGTATGAACAAAAATAGGAAATATAATAGAAATCTTCATCAGGTCATTGTTTGCTAATGTTTATATATTGTCCTGGTTCCGGCTGGGACAGAGTTAACTCTCTTCCCAGTAGCTGGAGGGGGTGCTGTGTCTTGGGTTTGGTAATAAAAGGGTCGTTGATGGCCCGTTGATGCTTTGGTTGTTGCTGGGTGGTGCTTGCACCGAGGACTTTTTAGCTTCCCATGCTCTGCCGGGTGCAGGGGGAGCTGGGGGGGAGCATAGCCGGGGTGGTTGACCCAGCTGGCCAATGGGGTATGCTATACCATGTGACATCATGCCCAGCACAAAAACCAGGGAGCTCTGGGGGTTGGGCGCGCGGTTCCATCGGAACACGTGGGGGTGAGCAGTTGCATTGTGCATCGCCTGCTTTGTATATTCTGCTTTTGTTGTTGTTATCATTGTTGTTATTACTGTTCTACTTTGTTTTATTTCCATTATTAAACTATTTTTATCTCAACCCACGGGTTTTCCTTCGTGTGCCCTCCCGATCCTCTCCCCCGTCCTACCGGAGAAGGGGGGTGAACGAGCAGCTGCGTGGTGTTTAGTTGCTGCCTGGGGTTAAACCATGACATATATGCATATACTTTGTCACCTTTGTCATCTATACTGAGTGCAATGACAAACACGGAGTTGGGTGTCTCTTTAGCCCTTATTTAAACAGACAGAGTACTTATGCAGGGCAGATCAACAAAGTCAGCTGTCAGACCCTGCACAGAAATACTTTATATATGCAAATAAATCTGCATAGTGTTTACAGCATTACACCAGACACTACTTTAATGTCCCTTATACGTTTTCTAAACTGGCTTCAGAGAAATTACTCCTAATTTAATTGTCTATAAGTGATATTAGAATCAGATCTACTCTATTTCTTCAGATAGAAATACCCTTTCAGTCCTCCAGTTAATCCATCGTGTGAGTGGCTCAGTTTTAGTTTCCCACAAATAATAAAGGGAAACTTCTATGCAGTGATTGAGATTTCTGTGAAAATCCATCTTCAGGTGACTCAAGAATCTTGAGTTACAGGGCTAGAAACTGTGCCTGCATTATTTTTTAATCATCCTACTTTTGAAGGAATACATTTACCTGGAAATAATTTACATATTTGTCTCAATTCCTGTGAAGGCACTATCTACTTCCCTAGTACTTTTATGAGGATTATCTAACACACTATCAGAAGTAAAACCCACATAAAACAAAATTGACATTTACCTGACCTCATGATGAAAGCTATAATAGCATCTGTTCATCCTAAATCTTTCAATTTACCTCTTTCTCATATGCTGGTAAAATTAAGATAGGCTTTGTACAACTCTCTGAGGTAACCAAGTCCCAAATCACTTAGGAACGAGACCCTCAGGTTAATTCTAGATACATTACACTAGCAGCAGAAAACCTAGCCCTAGAGTTTTATAGGTTAAAAACAACCTCCAACTAGAAACTAACAAGCTGCTAGTGCAGCACACACACTGACTGATTACAATTAGCATGAAACTGCGCTGGAAAAGTGGATATCCCTATTCTGAAACAGCTTCAATTTCCAGATGGTCTTATTAAGACGTAGCCTCGAGTATAGCAAATTACTGTAGTCTTTAGACCCAATCCTCAGTTGGCTCTGAGTAGCTAGGATATTGCTCTTTATATTTAAATAGTATTTAAATGAGGCCAATTCTTACACATTTTTTTCTTCCTTAAAGGAATATTAACTTTTGAAGTTGTTTCTCTTTGCTACTGACTCATGGGAAAAAGCATGGTGGCAGAATCTCCTAGACAATTCTTCCTGTAACGCATGTGCTTGTACAGAGACAGAGAGAGATAACATAGTTCAAGTACTATGTACTTACATTCACCACCTGTAATATCATGCTCAGTGCTTATACAGTGCCAGAAAAAGTAGCACCAGATTCGTCACTGAGAGGACTCTGCAYTTCATACCTCTCACAATATAAAGTTTCACCTGTGTGTCTTCTGGCTGTTTTCTCCTGTTACTGCCTCAGAGTCCAGAAACGCCATAGAAATGTTGTTTAAAGGAATTTCAGGAGGGGGCTGTGTGGAAGGAATGTAATAAGCACATTGCTGGGGGACATTCCATCATCCAAACGCATAAAATGAATTTAGGGAATCCGAAAGTGAGAGCATGGAAAAAACTCCACGGAGATCTACAGGAGGACCAGGTCAGCCACAGCTGCTGCAGGTGGCTCTGGCAGTCATCTGGCAATAGGTACAATTAAGATGTACCTGTAAGGACTCACCAGGGCTCATTAGGTATTACAAAGCCAACTAAGACACAAAGGCAGCTGGAAAAAATTCTCATGGGTAAGTACAGACTTACTAAAGGGTCTTGTAGTTCAATCTTCTTGCTAATCACTGCAGTGTTATCTACAGCTTCAAGTAGCCTCCTTTTTTAATCTGTCTGACTTCACCTGTAAGAAAAATGAGTAATCTAACAGGCATCCCATTCCTTTGTGGTCACTGGGTTGTTCAGCTGCTCTTGCAATACTCTGCACCACAGTTCAGTTTTCTAGGATATGCATGAAGCTTTTTGGGACCTGGTAGTGAGAATTGTGGGGGAAAAGCATCTTACACTGACAAGCCTTAACCAGGTAAGATTCCTGGCGTATGGGTGCTGTGGGGAAAGTGCCTAAACCCTCAGGCTTTATGCAAGGGATTTCTAACAGGTACTCACAGCAAACACAAGATACTTAAAACCACACAGGTCATGCCCACATAATGAATTCTGTGGTTTCTTATCATATGCAGAGCAATGGCTCCACATACAATCAGTACTTACATTTTTCAAAGCCTAACTTCAGCAGTCTTGAACAGTTATTTCCTTTTCTAAATGGAACGGTATGGTTTAGAGTCATACCAGAGAATCCATAGCCAAATCTGCCCTAAACCCCAGCAGCCTGGCAGTTTGCTTCACCCTGTCTGTACTTCCCTGAAGAACTACGTTTTCTGTGTTACCATTTTTATTGACGGTTCCAGTTTTAATGAGCAGGATGACTCAGTGTGTAAGCTATTACAGTATCAAATTTTAGGAGAGAGAAGCAAGAATTTGTTTCTAACTTGCACACTCTAAAGACAATTTTCTGTCATAAGTAGATGGCATTTCTTTCACCTTTTATGGTAGTTATGCAAACCCATAAAGGAGAGGTACATAGGCCTTAAAAAGATCACAGGCAGCCTGAGAGCTCCAGCTTGGTAACATATGTAGCTAATTGTTACCTTTGTTACTACAAGCAAACTACTTAGTACTGCCTGTAATACAGAAAATTAAAGGCTATATATAAAAAGAGGCTACGCAAAAGCCACCCATACTGCAATAAAGGAAATGTGATTAATCACTACATGCACTGCCAAAGAAAGATTTGCTTGCGGTAATTATAGAAAAATATAACCTTCCATGGTCAGAAAGGAGAATAAAAAGGGAGAAAAGAAAAAAGTAGCAGAGCACAGCAGACACAGGAATACAATTGCTAAGCCTTTAATAAGCTATCAAAGTGCCCTCCCTGGCTGCTTACTCCAATCCTTCCTAATCAGTTGGGATTTTTTTTATTTATTTATTTCCTTCCATCTGGAACAATACTTGCTATCAAGGAGAGCAGGCCCAGACGAAAACCTTCTGTAAATAATAAATATTCTTCCACCCTGACTATTCCTCTCAAAAAATAAATAAATAGAATCATTGACTGATGAACATGTATTTAGCCTGGCTTCATTTTTCTCCCTTTCCAGGTATCTGTCCCTGGCTTTGATTTGCTTGCTTTTGCCTCTTAATGCTTTTTCCTGCACTCACAATAAAACAAGCCTGTCCATTATTCTTCCGTTTGAGTGTACTGTGTATAGATAATACTCGGTGGGAAGAAGGCTGTTCAATTTTTAATGCCTTTAAATGTTTTTGATATGCAGTTTGGTTTCAGTTTTTTACTTATGGACATATTCTCCCTGTTTCTAGTGTGAAAACAAATAATAGTACATATCCTTTCCTCTGCTTGCCATTTCTATGTTAAATAGGGCTGAGGTGGCTGAAGCACTCACTCCACGTTAGAATTAAAGTCCAGGTTAACGTCCATAGAAAGGAGAGGAGGATATAAGGAGCTCCTCCACTCCCCTACATGGTAAACTTACACAGGTAGGCAGAAACACTTCCAGGCTGATACTCCTAGTTAACTGCAGGTGAAGGGAGAGTGGGAACTTTGAAAATGCAGATACATTGCCAAATTTCAGAGTCCACTTTTGATCACATGACGAGCACCACAGCCTGTTAGTGGCTTCTATATCCACAGAGTCCCACCCTTACTCAGCAACAAAAACTTAAGCTAAAGCAAACAAACAAGAAAAATCAAGGCTCTGATCTCAAAATAAATATTTGCATTTGAATTACGACATGAAAACATGTAAGCCCAGGTACTCTTTTAAAATTGGTTTTAAAAAGTTTCCCTCCAGATAATTCATTCAAATGGTACTTTGAACATGCATCTTAAGTCAGGAATCTAATAAAACATGTCTTGTTAATCACTGTCATACTATCTACAGCTTCAAGTAACCTTCTTTTTTACTCTGTCTTAAATGTTTGAAAGATGGCCCCTGAGTTACAGAGGACTGTAAGCCTCAGAGGAACCTATTTGATCATAGGGGAACTCGTCAGGCCTCGTGTCCGAATGTAACATCAGACATGGTGGCAAATTCTTGGTGGTAAGTAAAGAGTTCAGAACAAYGGATATTCACTATGAAGAGATTCAGGGTCATGGTTAACGCCTGTCATGGGCAAAGCAAGGTCACCCCGGGGCTGCCGCGACCCTCTGTGTGGCTGCAGAGGCTGAGCCCCAGGACAGACCAGCCTAATTCCAGCGGCAACTTTTTTTCCTGAACTCAGATATCAGGCTGCATGTGGAGATTCACCCTAGTTCTTCTACAGAACTATTCATATTTCCCCTTTCTTTTCTGGCATTTCAGTCTGCTTCTCTGGAATGATAAGAGTGCAATGCAGACTAGTATACTAGTTTCTACACTCAAATACTACGCAGTCTGAGCCTGTCACGGATGGCAAAACAGATTAGTTGTGAATTAAAACCTGCACTTTATGCAAAAAGTTTCCACAGAGTAGCAGTCCAAGCTCCATTTCCTGAACATTACTCACACATTATGACCAACAAGAATTTTGAAAAGGAACAGCTTCATTTTATTACAAGGTTTTAGATAGCTCTCCCTGTCTCAGACAGCTTAATAAAATTCAGAGGTTACTTTAAAAAAAAAGAAAACCTGGAAGGATATTGGTTTTGAAATGTAGACCCAGCACAGGTAAATGATGATTAGACAAGAGGCCACACACCTGGATCACTGCTTTGCCCTAAGGGTAAAACTAGCAAGGTTCATATAAAGGGAAAGAAAAACAAAAAAACAAAAAAAAAAAAGCAACTCTTCAGCAGATAAGAGCTGTCAGTAGAAACTTGATAGCACAGAAATAAAGAATATGAAAGCTACAAAGAGTAGCAAATAGCTAAATTACCTGTAGGAATCTGTCAGCATGCTTATGGAACATTATGGCAGTTAAAAAAGGGTCTATTAATAATATTCAGTGGTTCAAAATCTTTAGGATAGTTCATCTAGCCTGATCCCTTATAGCTACCACTTTTAATACTTCCAAGCATCCTTTCTTTGGGTGACTTATGTTTCGAATCTGTGCAAATCTGACAGCTGAAGAACTCTTGTGGGAAGTGGAAAAGACATTGAAAAGACTTTAAAAATGTCTTCTAAGTATATTTATGTATATGTATACACATATAAGAGGAAATCCTTATAGAATAATGGTTTGCATCAATGATAGTTTACTTTTTTCAGTCTCCCATCACTGCTTGGGTGTGTTTTGTGTTATAGGAAAAGCCTCACTCTACACATGCAAAAAGGTGAATATAGAACAATTAATTGATTTGCTTAAGGACACAATCTTTGCCAGAAGTAAGACAAAAACTTTCTGAGTCCAAAGGCAATGTTTTATGCATAAGATTCATCTTTTCTTTCCTTGCCATTCTAAGTTATTTACAATTCTTAACCTCTTGTTGCTACTCATTTAAATAAACTTTGCATGGTGAAGTGGAAGGAAATAACACATACCTACGGTGGACTGATTATGCTTTCCAGTAGGCGTTCTAGAATTTTGACTGTGACCATTAAGAAGGAAATTGTAAGGTAGAGTGGAATTACTGTTTTCTTTGGCCAAAAAAAAAAAACCACCACTGAAAAAAGTAAATCACACAATAAAGCAAAAAGCAAACAATAGGAGGATTTTAGCAGCAAAGATGCTACACATCTTCAGAAAGTCTGTCTTATTACATTATTTCTCTGCAAATTTCATAATGATAACTTATCTGAATTTGTTATAATGTTATCTCTTAATTTCCAGTCATTTGATTTTGTATTTTAAAACTGCTTTCCTGAAAGGTTTCACAAGAACATTAAATCAATAAATGTCAACACCTCATACAAAATAGAGATGATTTATTTCTCTACTTGGTCTAAAAAGATAATTGCATGGAAATCTGATGGGTACAAATAACGTCTCAAGGTAACTAGATGAGTCAGTAACAATGTTATATACAGTTCAAAGGGTAAAGAAAAAGCCAAAGGCACAAATTTTATAGCTGGTCCTTGATAAAAAATTGGTTTGTATGTATTATTTATAGTTGTTGATATGGTCCTGGAGGTGTAGTTAATAATTTCTCATAAAACAGAAATTATTTTGGAAACCTGATTGGATTGAAAAGGTGCTTTCTTTTGTCTGCTTTTGTAGTTGCCTGCAGTTTATCCTGAGATTTTACAGCTGTGTGTCCAGTCCATAACCTGTTCCTCCTATACATTCATGTAGCTATTTGAAAGGGTGCCTGGCCTAATTCATTAATTACTGTTACATCTGAATGTCCTATAGAAATTACAGAAAGCCAAGTGTAGGCTAAAAACAGGTATAGTTTGTATCTTTATTCATTTTTCTTGCATAATTTTTTGTAGGAAACTGTCTACAGCTTGCGTATTTTTTCTCTTCACTCTGCCTTTGCATCTATCATCACTTACCTACTGTTGCTATAAGTAGCAATTAGTGTAGAGAGACTGCTGTGTAGACGTAATGTTTACATTTCTTCCTGAACACCTTTCATATCTGGAGAGAGAGGAGCTCTATGTCACGGTCTGAGAATGTCTCTCCTTAAAAGAAGATTTGTGTCATTCTTTCCTCTGTTGTCAGTGGGGGAGATTTGCCTCCCCAGTGAATCTTGACAGTCAAGAGATGAAATCCCTGAGACAACCTGCTTTCAAGTCTAATGAGACCCCTGAAGATCAAGATCAGGAACTTGAATGTGTTCATTACCAGGACATCAAGGTAATAAATTTAGTTCTTAGTGTGAACCTGAAATTACTGAAAGCTGTTACACCTGATGTCATTGATTTACCAAGACCATTTGAATTTGAGATTGTATAAAAGCTGTGCCCCCTTTGCAGATAGTCCAAAGTGCAAAGGCATAAGTGAGATGTTACAGGATTCAGAGACAAAAAAATATGTTTTTCAGCCTCTGAAACCTTTGAAACACAAAATTATCCTTCTCTTATACTTCCTTATAAGAACGTGAGAATGAAATTGTTAATGCTGTGGTACCATGAATACAGATCTTCCAAGGCTGGTAAGATTTTACTTGCACTTTTTACATATTTTTTACTATACAGGCTTTGGCTCTAAGGCTAGCCAATATGTTTCATGTGAGAAAAAAAAAAAAAAAAAAAAAGAGAGAGAGAAAAAAAAAAAGAAAAAAAAGAACTAATAAGGTAGGAACTTGGAAAAAAGTTTCAACCAAGAGTGGAAATATGGTAAAAATGTACATAAAACCAAGGGTATTTTTACAGTGTTATTTCTTCTGAAAAACTGTTCCTACGTTTTCATACAGTACCAAAGYAAGACTGGGATACAGTTGAAGTCTATAAATAAAAAGTAAAATATAGCTAGGGATTCAGCATGAAATAATGGGATTCCTTTCCCATGCAGTCCTAAAAAAAATTAGCCAAGTGTGACAAATGAATCATCACACACACAGATTTGGCACTTACAGTAGGTGTTTATGAACACAACCAGCAGAAAGATTTTGGAGCATTAAATCACACAGATCATTAAATGCTTTCAATACTGCTATCATTTACTGCAACCTCCAGATGGAAGTTAAGGGGGAAGAAGGCAAAAGTTGTCTAATTAAAGAAGATTGTGGTTTACTTTTTGAAAGCTGAAATTGTTCAGCTATCTTACCTTATATTCTTCCTATGACAATATTATATCAGCCTTTCTCTTCAGAATATTTCCATTCTGTGGTCCTAATGCAGATTTCAGTCAGGAATTACTCAGAGAAACTCTAACTGAATACAATAGGACTTGGCTACTTACAAACAAGAACCTTGTATTTTATTCAGGCTGGTCCAAACCACTTTCTCTGTAGGAAAATTCTCTCATTTCCCAAACATTCTGCTTCTGTTTTCCTTTTTTTCCTTAAATAATTTTTAATGTTCCAGCCAACGCTTTTACCCAGTGCGGTCTTTTCAGAACCTTCCACAAGCTCTTAACTTTGYAGTCTTTGAGGGCTATTCGTGCACAATCATTCTTTGGAGTCTTAGGACTCCCTTCATGAGTCGCCAGAAAAGTTAAGTATCAGAGAACTGGGTTTAAGACTGTAAACTGCTAACATACAGAGAGAGAGAAGGTAATATGAAACACTTCCGCATGTCCCAGTGGAATACAAAGCAGAAATCCCATGCTAATGCTGACTGAAGGAAGCAAGCTAGGACATCCACATGGGCACAACATAGTAACATACAGCCAACTCACATCTGGAAGTAATATAGCTGCAGCATATAGACCATTTAAGAGCTCCTGCTACACTGAAACGGTGTTAGACACATAGCTGACACATTAAGTGTTTGAGTACGAAACCAGATAAAAAATGTCTGTGTTTGGAACACCTGAAGTCCCAGACCCTGAGTATAGATTTGTATAACACTGAAACGCTTGAGCTGCTCAGCATCTATCTCAGGCCTAAACTCCAGAAGGATTTCATAACTTCCATACTTTGTGTAATTCCAAATACCTCCCAAAATCCTTTTTGGTTCAGTGGACCAACCAAATAGGTGTCTTGAGAAAAACTTGCTTGATTCAAGCTTTTGAAAATTAAATGGGACACCTAGTTACAGCACGAGGGAGGAAGGGCAGGAAATATGGGTAAATTGTGATGGCTGTCACAGGTGAGCAAGAGACAGGCTGTGCAGGAAGGCAGAAGACAGGTTAGAAACCAGAGGATGGCAGTGTAGTTGAGCAGTGATTAACTGACCTTGCTGGAGGGTCACGTGTTACAGATGCAGATGAAGTTCAGGGAAGACAGAGAAACCAATAGCCTTTGAAATAATTTAACAGGAGTCTGGAAAGCAGAAAGAAAGAGGTTCTTAATGAAATCAAAGCAGTAAAGAGAAGGAGGAGAATGTCTTTATCCATCAACACGCTAAAGTTTTAATACAAGAAAATAGGAGAGGAAATCCATCCGTTTATATCTTTATAATCCCAAGGAATCTCTGAAGTGTTATTAGAGATCATCGTGTCCTTTCTCCAGCAAAATGCAAACCTCTTCAGTAATCTCTACCTATCTGACATGAGCATGAAATTCCTTACTAAGTGCCAGAAACTGCCATAAATTATGCTTGCATGGCACAGCAACACAAGTCAGAAAATCTCTCCCTGAAGACTAAGCCATATGGAAAATGGTGAAGAGAAAGATTAAAACTAAAACCATAGAAGAAGGAAGAAAAGGAATGTATGCCACTAACTGTAAGGACTTTCAGCTTTCTGAGAGCCAGTGTTCCCAAAAAGAGCTGCAAAGGGAAAAATAAGACCGTCTTTTGCACAAGTTGCCTAATCTTAAGGAAAGGTGTCCTAAGCCTGCTTTGCTGTGCAGAAGTGTAATGAAGAACATTTTGGTCTTGACCACCAACCTCTTGGTAAAGCCTAGCAGCATTTTCTCTATTCAAGCCAGTAAAGTTTCCAACTTGAATTCATGACCACTCTCTTTAATGAATAATATACTGGGAGACAAATCTGTATGTGGAGAATAACTGAATTGATTGCATGGCAGCCTATTTGATATCATTTTGGATTCCTCCTAAATACTTTTAAATATACTCTGCTGAAGTATCTGAAGTGCAGAACTGAAATATCTACATCAGTACCATATTGCATGTCTTTCTGAGTACTCAGTTCCTAAAATGTGAGAATGCCTAGATGGTGAAAGTTTTTGTCAAGAAAGCTACAACAGAGTTCAGTAGAACTCTTGCAAAGGCAAAGAACTTACAAAATTGTAGGGAATATTTTTGTACAGGACTAAATATTAGGAATTTCAGCTAATATTTAGGAGCTCACTTTTAGACTTTTSCTTAAATCTTGGTCAGACTGGAACCTGAAAAAAAGGTAGCCTGTTGCTTATCAGCTTGACAGTCATCTGTAGTGGTAAAAAATAAATTGCTGCAGTCATGGTGTTCAACCTTACTGGAATCAGCTTTGTACTAAGAACCAAGGGCTTGAGCCCCTGCAGCTTCCTTTGTGCCCTTAGTTTGAAGCACAGAGAGCACAAGAGACAATGAGTAGCTTTTATTGGGTTGTAAGAAATGGGAGCACTAACAATAAGTAGAGTGCATTAAGACATACGTATTATCTACTTTCTAGAAATTAAAGCACTTCGGTGCTTCATTAAGATGAAGGTTGTCACCTTTCCAGTATGTTCAGCAGAAAACCTACTCCTAGGTGTTGCCCTATTCCCCTATTTGGTGAGAACACCAAGGATCCTAGCTGACATATTCAAAGTTCAAAATATTTTCTGTGTGTGCCTAAGTCTCTCACCACTGTTGCTATGGTGCCAACAAAAGCCTGAGTGCCACGCGGTATACATACTCATTGAACTCCACAAAGGATCAGTGGGAAAAACAAGATATGTACTTGTAAGTACTCGAGATCACAATAGGACCAAAGTCTTTGAAAAGCAGCTGCAGTGTTGTTGTGTTGACACATGGCCAAGCTGAAGGTGAAAAATAACCTTAATGGTCACAAAAAAACATTGATTTTCTTGCCACTGTTGATTTGAATAGATTTAAGTTATTTCTGCTTAAGACAATTCTATAAAAAAGTTAGCTTAAGAAGTTCATTGTCCAATTTTCTTTAAGCAAAAGATCTGTTTAGACCCCTGCCATACAAACAAGCAAACAAACAAACAAAAAAAAAAAAAAGAAGAAAAAAACACAATAAAGCCTTTGTATAGTGAAATGGAATTGAGAGAAAGTGGACACACTGTCATAACCATGTATTATATATCATTATGAGGCAAATGGGATTTAAACAGATTTAGGCTGCTTATCCAAAATAGTTTTACACAACTGCGAAATAGTTTGAGGTTTGTACAGAAAGTAAACATTTGAGCTCAAAAAGTATGAGATTGCTGTTTGTAGAGATTTCACAAAAATGAAAAAGAAAAAAAGAAGAGCAAAAGATCAACACAGCAAACATTTATTCAGCTGCACTCCTTTGCCAGTCAGACAACTTTTAAAAACTTTTCTAATGTATTCTTTATTTCCTCTCACATTGTTCCTGTCCTGTCTTGCTCCATATGCGTCTTTTAAATAGCGTAGAGGAGGGGCTAGTGATCATTTTGCCCTCAAACAACCCAGTTTGTTCCCAGGAGGCATTCACTAGAATACCATTACTTATAATTCTTGGTGCAGGCCATGTGCAGACAGCTGGAAGAACTGGGGAGAAGAAAAGACAGAGAATTCACTTTGCGTCATTATAATGCCATTGGAACAGGTTCCTTCCACTGCCTCTAGAAGCAATTAAATTGAAACAGATCTGTTTCTGTCACTGCGTACACTCCCAAGTGCACACCTGGAGTTGCACTGCAGAGCATGTGATAAGGAAGGAAAGACAGCATTGGGCTGTTTCATTTCCATACGCAAGGTGAGGACATCGCAGCTTCTTTCTGATGGAGAACAAAGCATGAATATATGCAAGTATGTGTCTTTCTCTTTTCTCCTGTGCTTGCATGAAGGATGGTGCAGAATCTAGCATTAAATAAATAAATCATGAACTGTCTCAAATTTTTTTAAACCTTGGAGTTGACAAAAGCTGGGGAAAGCTATTAGGATATTTATTTATTTCTAGCCTAACAGTAATACGTAAAAAAAAAATTAAAATATTGTACCTTGACCTATTGTCAGAGTGGCAAGCCTGAAATTTTCATATACGTGTTTGTGTATGTAAATGTATGTTTGTGTGTGTGTATGTTACATGTTCTTAAGAGTATTTTGATGAGAAAGGGTGATTCTGGAAGTGAGAAAATTACTAAATTGTGATTTGCTTTGTGATTCACATATGTCTAAACTGTGATTCCTTTGCTTTGGCAAGTTCTGTAGGGATATTTCTTGGACCCTTCCTCCAAGAATATTTCTCTTTCAGTAGCTGGCTTTTTGCCTCCTCTGCTCCCAGCAACCTCTAGCTACAACTTCAGATCTATCATAAACAGGAGACTGGGTCAGATGGCTACAAACTAGAATTGTCCGTCCCTAACAAAGAGGATTTATGTTGGCAGTTCTGCCATAGGAAGTCTAGCTGTGAAAGCTTCCATTCTGCCCATGTCAGAGTTCACTTCTGTTTGAACAGGCATGACTTAATAACTGCACCTTGGAAGTGCTGCTGTGTGCATTTCTCTTGACAACTTCTTCTGTGGAATTTTGGATTAAATTAGAATTTATACTGGATCTCTTAGTGGCCAGTATTCCTGATATAGCTGAACAAGTAAAATTATTCAGCAGCTGTTATTCAAGAAATAGCCCATTTTAACACACATTCTTCAAACAGAAACACTGAACAAATAGTGCTGTATGAGACAGAACAAGCATTTTTTTGTTCATTAGATGAAAATTTTAGACTTGATTGAATGCCTGAACTTTGAACTGGGAACTGTAATATGCAAGAAAAAAAAGAAAAAATAATAAAACAGAAGTGTAGTAATCATTTAATTGGGGCATCAATTCTAGCACCTTAGATCCTGGAGTCAAGTGAAAACAGAAAAATTGTTGGTTTCTCTGTGAAAGTCAAGACTAACTCCAACTAAAAGAGTGATTCCTACAGGCATCTGAAAAGAGCCTGAAAAAACACTTTCAAGGAGAAAAACAGACACAATAAATCTCACCTCCTTCCAACCACAGTCTTTTCTTTGATAGGGAACAGAGATGCCTGCTGCCAGTTTTAGTAGTTCCTCCTCTCCTACACACGTCGCTGTAAGAAATATAAAGATGATTGTTCCATACTGTTTCCTGTAAGGTTCCTCTGAGAGTTCATGGTAGAGACAGAAACTCAAAGGACAGGGACATATACCATGTTAGTGTGTTTAGGAATGCAGTCACTATTATCCACGTGAGAGTATAATATAAAGTTTTCATGTAATCTTGTAAATTAAAGTTGACTGCTTTATAGATAAGTAGAAACTTTGGTAAAATATATTGCGGTGAAAAAAATGGCTATGCACATGGGGCATACGGGTATGGAGATTTGGATTCCAAAGACCTTATTTTCATTGTTTTGTCAACATACATTTCCAATTATTCTAACAAAGTTCCTGATTTACACTGTCACACCTAGGAATATTATCCACCCTGAAAAGACTATGTGTTTGAGTAGAAGATACACTGATTTATTACGTGATAGTATTTTCATTTAGTACTTTATGTAGAATGAGAATAAATCCCGTGAAACTTGGGGTTTTGTGAGCTAAACAAACCTGATAAAACATTTTGTGTGAGAAATCCACCTGGATTTGCAAAACTATTCTTTAGTAGTTTTTCATTTTCTTTTCAAAAGATTATTAATCAATTATTTTCATAATGAAGGAGTATGTATCAAAAGAAAGAAAAAAAATCACAGAAAGACATTGTTCTATACTGTTGTTGAGCACTCAAAAACATCAACACAAGAAGCCAAAAAGTCCTGGGCTGTGGATCAAAATCTGACTGTTCATCCTGGCCTTCAAGCCACTATATCATAAAACCTCTTTATATACTCCTTCATCTCTTTTCATGTTCTCCTCTAGACCTTATGCTCCACCAAGGGTGATAATTCTATGAAATTAATACTTTACGCATTTCCCACACAGACACTAATTTCACAGTTTCTTTCATGATTCTCCTATTGCTTTTGTACTGTGACTAAGCTTGTTCGTTAAGTCACTGGTTTTGCCTTCTTCAAATCCACTCTAAAATCTCACTTAAGCTTTGTTGCTCATAAGAACAGAAAGAAAAAATAATTAGTCCCGTTGATAAATAAGGAGTAGTTAAACCTTTACAGTGTGCATATGCCTCAGCTAGCAGGCAGGTAATACTGCTGTCATCATTTTCCTCTGTATTCTTTTCCTCTTCCTCTTTTGGTGAGGTGATAAATAATAAACTAGGTTTTGCAGTGGACAATCCTTTGCAGTAAACTAAAGTGCAACTCACAAAGTGTACTGCAAACTGAAGCAAATGATGGATTCAATATCATAATGGAACTCAGACCAGCAGCAGGCACACTATCTTGTTATTACCACAATGGTATTTTGCTAGTCCATACATTGTTGTTTATCAAGTACTTCTAAAAAAACCCTCTTTCCTTTGTTATTATTGCTGCTTTTACAATGGATCTAGGATGGTCCAAAGCTGCAGTAAATATCAAACCCCAACTGTGGAAGGTGTTGTTGTAAGAACTGGTTAAAACTGCTGATTAAATTCAAGACGAAATGCACATCCCCTTTGGTTTAACAAATACCATTTTGTTGTTCAAATCAAAGCTGAAAATTTCAAAATGTGGATATCACAAAAACTCTTTTGCAGTGTGACTCTTCAATTTTAACATAAAATAAATAAAATAGCATCATAAGTGTTTAACCTGATGTAGCAACGAAAGACTGTTGGCTAATCCAGCCCATAAAATTATAATAGTGTAAAACATAATAAATTGAACATCAAATGGGGCAAAGATGGAAGAGAAGGCCTCAGTTTCTAATTGCTACCATAGAGTGGAATATACCTTGGTCACCTTCTGATTTCTAAGCCAGCAACAAAGCAATTTCAGACCTATATGCATATTTCTAATTCATTCTTGGCAAGTTCACTTTCATATCCGCCAGATGCTCTGCATTTTGCAGTAGCAATCTGAATCTCTTGTCTGTTATAATATTTCCTGCCATGCTAAACATATCCATTCATGCTAAACATCTATATGCTTGTTGATGTGCAAGTGAGCAATCCAACACACTAAACTGGCAAGATCAGACCAGCAGAAAGTTTTTATTACAGGTTTTCAGATGGACAGTTTCCGACTTCTCTAAGTAGCTCATCAAGGTAGAAATGCACCACTGCAGGCAGCAATTGCTTTGCCTTTAGCTGAATTGGTGCAGTAGCATTTTGTGCCAGATTTCTCCAGAGGTTCATGCTTTTGAAAGCTTGAGTCTCAGTACTTCTGCCATTGCCACTGCTGGGAAAAGCTAAGCAGAGCGAGAAGTGGAAATTGTTGGAGCAGCTGCCACCTGTGCTAGATATGATTGAGCAGAAGCTGCTGTCATGTCAATTTTCTGTGCTTTTATATGCCAGGAAACCCACACAGACCCAACCCATCATGTATTTTTTTCAGTGTCACACAGGACTTGCAGCCCCTGGACCTTTGTTAGTGTTCCAGGGTCCCAGTACGAGAAGATCTTTACACCCCAATAAAAATTTGCAGTGGTGGTGGCTTTCACTGTAGGTTTCTGAGGCAGAAGGAAAATAAGTTGGAAAACAGAAAAGTTAGAAAAACTGGATTGAGCCAGGTTTTTTAGTATTATAGATCACATCCTTGACTGGGGTAATTTAGGAAGGCTTAGCAGTGTCCATTCGTGAATGGTGACATTTAGGTCTTTCCACAGATTTCTAAAGACTATGTCTTATGCAGCCCATCTGCCATTACGCCCCAACTCTTGAAATATTTTAAAATATATTGTTTTGCAAAGTATTAAAAGAGCTGCTCACAGATAGCTTGTGTTTAGAAATTTTACCATGTCATTTAACTAGTAACTTAGGTTGCTGACTTTAAGCAACCCCACTTGAAAATCATGCCTTATTCAGGGCTGAATCCTGCTGCAGAAAGTGAACCGAGAGGAATTTTCTACTTCCTGATTCATATTGACACCTGCCTGTAGTTATTATATCAGTCTGGATGGAGCCAGATGAAAGCCCTGATGAACTTTTATATGTGCTGACTGAAAACGTCTTAATTTCCAGATTTCTGTTAAATATAATCAACAACCTACTTGATACCTGCCCATAGCAATGTTTGGCTAAATAACGATCACCATGTGTATTTCATTGTCATCTCTAGAAAGGACACAAACAAACCTCCTAGTGGAGAACAAATGCAAAGGCAGGAATAGAATGCAACTCAAGTGGGGATGACTGCTAGGAAAAAAAACTTAAATATGAAATATTATTTTAAATATGCCAAACTGCTGGATTCTGATAGTCTAGCTGGTATAAAACACACATCAGAATCTGGAGGCTTCTCTTTGTATATGGGAGCTAGGTATCCTGCACTTTCACAGTGTAAGTGGATGTACAATAAAAAGTAAAGTGGCAATATTTTTTAAAAAATCTCAGATTTTGTCATAATTTGGAAGATCATAAGGGATTAGGGGGATGAACTGAAACAAAAATTGCCTCTAAAAATTATATGTGAAAGAATAACAGAAAGGAAATTTTGAAACCATATTGGGGTCACTGTTTTCAATGAAGGAAGCAATATTAAAGCAATCATCAAATCAAAATATTCTTCATCAGCTTATTCCATTTTAATATTCTATCTCTTATTATTGATTGAGAATACACTTTTCACTTTTAAATTTTCAGTTTTAAATTTTCGGATTTCTACTATTAGCATGATACCACTCTATAAGCACAACAAATATTATGTATGTGCCACGCTGGGATATGGCCATTTCTCAGCTGAGTGAAGCAATATCCCAGCAAGGCACATAGAATATCCTGTTCCTTAGTGTTATAAGTACTTTTTATTTGCCATTAGGAAACAATTCCATATTTTGTTGATATGAATATTAAGGGCCGATGCTAACTTTTGGCCAGAACACTTGTACGAATGCCAACATTTTTTTAGGTGATTTTTTTTTCCTTCTCTCACATTTTGGCAATTTTCTTTTCTTCTTACTCGGGGATTTAATTCATCTGGAATACACATAGAATTTTTAATTTTGTGAACATACAAAGCTGAAATTTTTAGGAATTTCATCAGGGTGCTGACATTGACTTTTGGTGTCTCTTTGAAAGCAGTCTTCCTTAGACTTCATGTGACCTATTGCCAAAACTTGTCCAAAACACAAGGTTGAGTTTAGAACCCAGCAGGACAAGATCACATTCTCCAGGTTCTTCAAGGAAAAATCAAGATACAGGAACTCAAAGACAGAGCTCTTTTATCTGGCGAGTCTTTTGGCATTACCTCAAGGTGCCCTGGTAAGTACTATGTCCATACTTTTCCAGTGTTGCAGGTGTGCAAATTCAGTTTTCCTAGCAATATATGTAAATAATCTTGCAGCAAAAATGTCTGCCTGGCACAAGAGTAAGGAAATATGCCTGAACTTTTTTGACCTTCAAGAAAATCTACAGGGTCTTTAATTTTCCTATAGTCTGTTGTGCTTGGGCAGTTGTAGGACATACCTAAACCACTAAAACATACTTTCAATAGTGCCAGTCAGACAGGTTCGTACTCTCATGTTGCAGCATTTGAGATCTCCTGGTTAGATGCTATGCACAGTTTTATGAAATACTTGCAATATTACTAAATGTCTTTTCTACTTTCTTTTAGTCAGCTGACATGGATTATCTGTTTTCCTCTTAGTAAAGAAATTCTATTTTCCTGCCTTAACTGTGTTGTTGATGATAACATTATTCAGCAAAACATCTTACAGAACACTCACTTGAACACTGCAGCTTGGCAAGTGGTAAACGGTTTGTAGGAGTGAAAATCTTACAACACCATTTCAAGGACTGAACAACTTGAGAAGCATTAGCACAAATGAATAAAAATGAAAGACTGTTTAATAAACACTAATACTTTACTTTTTAAAACTCTCTCACAAAGACCCCTGTGCAAGGTTTATTTTCTTAAAAAGAACAAAAAAAAAAAAAAGTGGTTTTAGCCAGTTATTTTACCACACTGCAAATTAGAAAAACAGCCCCCTTCCATGGAACACAGAACTCTTCAGCTCTTTCAGGCAGTAAATAACAGTTCATATTGTGTTATCTGGAAAAATAAAATATTGTGCTTTCAGATTTTTGTATTCAGCTGCAGATTTGCACTGGGTTTAATGCCTCTTTATTTTCCATGTAAATGGATTTTCAAAATTGTTTCTGTGGAAAAGTGAAGGCATTTTTTTTCTATTTTTCCACTTAATGTCATTGAGCTGGCATTTGAGTGAATTATGAAAAATCAAGAACCTGAAAGCTATGGCCCTGCTGAAGTCCATTGTATAGTCAGAAGCAATTTATGCAGAACAATGAGAGAAAATCCAATAGATCTGGAAATGTGCACAGAGAAAGCAGCAGTACTTTGTTATATTAATAATTTAGTTCTCATTTTCATCTTAATTCTTCATATTTTGTTGTGTTTTGCCCTCTTACAGAAGCAGCCACAGCATGAAAAATACTCACTAGCACTAACATTTTCAGACAGTTTCCACCATACTTATACTTGAGTTTCCTGAAGTTTGTTAAAGCAGAAAGTTCAAGCCGTTTGCTTATGCTCAATTTTCAGAATGGCAGTGACTAAGCATGTCTTTTGCTATTAAGAGAAGACAAGAGAAATAACAGGTCCAGTTCAGCCAAAGTATTCAGTTCCTAATTCTTACTTATGACTCTAATTCCCACGGAAATCAATGACAGCTGGACATGGAAAAATCTTTGTGAACTAGGGTCTTTAGTGCCTTATTTACATAAGCAGACACAGCTACCATAGACTTTGTAGCAAAAAGGTTGTGGCTATTAGAATCTGCTTCTTGAAAGATCTACGTGTTTACTGATTTTGTGTCATGTATATTACAATATAGTAAAGGACTGGAAAAAAGGAACAATTAAAGCTATTACTAGCAACCAAAACCTCAAACGCTTGATTTCTGCTGCAGGAAAAGGCCTGTTTTCTTAACTGTCTGTGTATAAAGTAAGTCATACACATTGATTATTTTTGGATTTGATATTTTTAAAAAGGGAAGCAAAATTTTCTTTCTGAATTGCAAGCATGATGAGTTAAATGTATGTCTATGGCACTGGGTTTCTGTATGAATCAATATCACCTATAATCACATGAAACAGAAAAACAGGAAAACAGCGGATTCCTCAGCCACTTGGGTACTTGCAATTCTGCAAACTATAGGCTGCCTTGTCCTGTTGGAGTGCTTCAGAAGTGTCTCAGTCCAGGCAATGCCAGAGGCTGTTGGAGTATGCAAGTGTCAGAATGAGACTCGTGGAGGCTAACAGGGAAACACACAACAAAGACAACAATCAGGTTTCAAGATTTCTAATCCACATTCCAGTGGAATCTGTCACCGCCAATTTTGCAGTGCCTGCTCTGTCATATAATTCATTTCATTTCACAATTCACAACCAAGTCCCAGAGGCTGCTTAGCTTGTATCTTGGACATATGTCTAGCGGAGTGAGGCGGAGAGAACATTGGTCATGTACAAGTTCATAAAGTTCTCATTCGGATATTGCTTTCCTGTGTGACAACTGAAAATATGTTTATAGTTTCATCTTGAAGGTGACAGTAGGACCAGAATGTTTTGGCACCTGCAGGGAGACTGTAATTTTCAGTCACCAGAAACTCATTCCAAATTTATTTATTTTTGCTCCTCTCTTGGATTTTGTTCTACAACTTTGAAAGCCTGCAGTCATCCACAAGTCACATGGTAAAATAATTCGAGAATATTTTTTTTTTTCACTGTGGCAATGAATGTGGCTGAAGAAAAGAAAGAATTTGCAAATATTCTTAAGTGGAAAAGCAAGCACTGAATGCACCATCACAAAAATCAAGCAGACTAGTTAAGAAAGCTTCTGGAATGTTGGAAATGACCATCAAAATCTTGCAAAAGTGCTCCAAAACATCATACTGGGAAAACAAAGAGAAAAAATGATTAATTTTAGCCTATGCAAATCCTGAGTATCTTCTTGATGCTTTCGAGACTCTTAGCATCATGACATGTCAGCACTGTGCTAATTAAAATTTCCTGAGATTTTACAAACAGCCAGACACTGGTTTATCACGTTTTCTTAAAAAGTCTTTGGGAGTGACAGGTTTAACCTCCAAAGAACAAATGAGGAGCTTGCAGAGCTTTCCTTTGCAAAGGAAAAGCTTTGGTAATTCTACTCTTTTGGCTTGAGGGAAAGTCTGAGAAGAGCTTATTTTAGGAAGCATGAGTGTCCCTACCTCAGTGTCCAGCAGTTAGAGCAGTAATAAAGTTCCTTTCATAGCTAGAAACTTTAAATTAAACTCTCAAAGAGCTGAGCACAAAAAACTTCAGAGAAGCGCTTCTTGTCACTGTCCGTCTGGATTTCAGATCAGCAAACAGGTGTCTCCAGCTAGTGGCTATGATCTCATTAGAATACAGCATGAAAAATGGCCTCAGAAATAGGTAACTCCAGAAATTATTAGCCTTTGTCATGTAGAAAATATGTATATATATATATCTCATATATACTCACAACACTCTCCTCACAAACATTCCCAGTTTTCCTGTAAAGATAAAGGGAATAAAAATAAAGATTTCTAGATCTTTTCAGCTAAAGGAGACAGAAAAGAACAAAGAAAGAGTGTCATGTTTGTTAACCCTGTCAGAGAATAACAACCATTTCTTTTTGGTGTAAACTTAGAAACCATGGTCTGTGCCACTTCAAGACACAATTATTAAAATACTTTTCTCAAATTGTCTTCTGTTCCTGGTTCAGTAATGCAGGCTGGCACTGAAAGCAGAGTCTGCCTATGGCTGCTTTTAGTTACGCTAGGTGCAACCCAAAGATCCTTTGCTATTCATAAATGTTGGCCATTGCTCTTCAGGGTGAATTCCAGGTGCCGGTATCTGAGATGCTGTGTACATGCCTTCTAATACGTTGCAGTGACTAAAGTAAGTCAGTGTAATGTACCTTCAGGGAATGTAAATAAATTAATATTTTGTTTTTAATTATTTGAGTTTTGCCTTCTAAAATACCTCCATTGTTATGTTATTTAGAAAGAAGAAAGTAGGAAGATGGTCTAATAAAATACAACAATAATAAAAGACAACTTCCAAATAGTTCATTGTAATCTCATATTCCGTTTAGTTCTATGGTGTGTTACAGGCAACACTGCAGATTTTGTACAAACATTTATACATTATACTCATTAGTGGTGTAGAAATTGACAAGGTATGTCAAGTCCCGCTAAACAGTGAGATGATTTATAGTGGGTACCTATGCAAGGAATTGGTAGATACCTATCCTCCATTCTGCACTGTGAACTGTATTTTGAACTAGAAAGTGAGTCTCCTGCCACATTTTTATTTTTCTTTTAATGAATGTTTGGTTGTCCAAGACTGTTTTTTTATGTTCTGCTGAAAGTCTAATCATCTTGTATTTAAAGCAAAGCAATAATTAAGAGGAAACAACTAATACTCCCCTGAAACTTGGTTTTGGTTCTTATCAGATCTCCTAACAAAAGGTTTATGAGCTGAAAAATGAAATGCCTTTTGCAGACAACATAAAAGCTACACTAGCTCGTAAATCCCATGAAGGTAAGCACTGCTGGAGTAATATGCTGTACACAGCCACTGGGCATCCATCACAAACACCTATGGAGCACAGCAATCAGAAAATGGATCCAAAAACCCTGCTGTCAATATGGCTGTTTGGACATCCCTAGCATTTTCTCTAGGGAATGAGTTCATGCTACTCTTGCATGTGTCTCAGTCAGTAAGATAGAACTCAGACCATAACTTTTAAGTCAGACTAAATTCTTAGTCACTATGGTATTCACTGTTTTTCACTAAATTGTCTGTACTTTATGAAATAAAATACTCAAAGAGTATACTTGGACAATTTCATAGTAGGAAAGTAAATGCCTCAAGATCAAAAATCTTTATATTTTGCCATTTAAATAGCTCTGTAAGATATATTTTTAATGTGAAAATGCCTCTGTAATTTATTGTTAGAACTCTATATGCTTCTAAAGCATAAGCACTTTTTCTTCTGTTGATATTCACTTATGATCATAATTTTTAATGTATTTATCTTGCAGACAAATTGAGACCCGAATCTCATTTTGTTTTGCTGACGCACCCTTAATGGGTTCTACTGGAGTTAAGAAAACATGTATTTAGTGGTTTAGGGAAAAATCTGGAAAAGAAGGTTTATTATTGGTGTTACTAGCTCTTTTTCATCAGGCATATCCTTGATACATACATACAGGGTAAGAAAGTTCATTTAACAGGCTTCAATTACCAGATTGGCACTATAAAGCGCTGAAATATATTCTCCAGGAAAAACTAAATCTTTTAAATGAGCTGAAGTAGTTTTACAACAATCTGCTACCTCAGAATGAAACCATCAGAGTGTCTGATTTCCTGGAGAAATTGTGGTTTCTGGCAAAGCAGTTGAAGAAAAGGCTTCCCAGACAGAAATGGAAATGAAAATTCATAAAAAAAGAATACCACAAAGGGTTCCATGGCATAGCTTTTTAAATCTAGTGGACTAAAAAAAAAAAAAAAGAAAGAAAGGAAAATTGAAAAAAAGTATTTATTCTTGGAAATCTTTTAAGAATATAATTTATATGGCTATATTTCTCATGGCAAAGAATGTTCTCACCATATGACTGTTGAAAGTGTTTAAGGGTACTGTATCCTGAAGACAGAAGGACATCAGAAAGTACTACAGCTATCTCCTTCCCTCCCATCCATTCATATAAACAGCCATAGTGCCCAGATCCAGACTCTAGCAAAGTCAGGAGCAGCCCTTCCACAGACCAAAAAAGGCTTTGAATCATAGATGATATCTCACCAAATCAGAAGTGAGATAGCACTCAGCAGAGGAAAGAAAGTATATGAATCACCTAGTAGATGTTGAAAGATTTTCACCCATTAGATCTGAGGCCAATTTCTAAGAAGTAAAAATAAAGCCCTAAAACAGGAATTTCCTTCTCATTAATTAAACACAATAATCAACTTTCTAAATCATCCTCAGTATGCTTGTTACCAGCATGAATGTAATTCCCTTCCTAAATTTTGAGAGCTAACAAATCTATGAAATCTAACCACAGCCTCACCACATTGTGGTGTTTCCTTTTATCACTTCCAAATTTGCAAACTATTGTTTTGAACAAAACTACTCACATAATTAGTCATGTCTATTTATGCTTGCTGCCACATCCTATCCTTTTCAAATTCTATCATTGTATCAACAAAGTCTATATATTCATTTTTCCTTATTATAGCTCAACCCTTTCCCTTGCAACTGTTCTTTTGATGGTCTTTGTACAGCTAAAATTCTAGAGGCTCTGATTGTCCTTAGTTGTATTGTTTTGCCGTCAGTTGTATGCTATCTTTTCGACGGTATTACCAGTGCTGCAATCCGAAATATATTTTCGGCTTTTATTGATGTCATACCAGAATAATTGCTTATGACCTTCTCTGATTGATCTAAAATCTTTGCAAGCATTTTGCAGTTTTCTGTGAAATAGTTTTGTTCTAGACTCTCTGCTGATGGACATTTTTAATGTATCACATTAGAAAATGCTTTGGTGTGTTTTGGTTTTTTTAATTCATATTCTATTAGTGTTGAACTGAAAAATTTCCTCCTTATCTATTCGTTCCTCCAGTTCATGTGAATCGTCATAATACATAACTTCAGCTTTCTTTTGAAATCAGATCTTTTGAAACCATATTCCTTCCTGCAGGTCACTGACCTACAGAGTGAGCAAAGCTATCCTGCTAATGATTCCTACAGCCCTATTTTTCACCTCAGCCGATATCCCTTCCACCAATTTCAAGTCCCCTGTTTCTTTCTGATGGCACTAGTAAATTTCTTTCACCTTAGTCATGAATTTAGAGACCTTGGAAGTCACCAAAATTCATTCCAAAATCCAGGATTGTTTTTTGGTTTGGCTGAATATTCAATTGTCTTTAAAATATTCAAAGAACTCCATTTCTGTATTTGGTGTTATCTATTTCTGGTGACCTGATGTTTCTAATTAAAAACCAAATTTTCTTTTTCGTTTTTGCCTTACCTCTTTCCCTACTTAGACAGTCAAGTTTAGAGATTTACCATACCCTAGATCTTTGACAGACTGCCTTTCAAAGGCATTGTACTAACATTGTTTTACCATTTCTCATGTATTCAAAGATTATAACCTCATTTGACTTTTCTTTGTGTCTTAAAGGTTTTTTTTTCTATGATTTGCTAAGGTTTTATTGCATTTTCTAGAATTCTACTATAGATATTTCTTCTTCAAGGTCCTCCTCATTGTTTCTATTATTTCTGATGAGATACCAATTGCACAATATGTCTTTATTTCATAGATGATACAGTATATAAAAAATAAATATTTCTTTTTTACCTTTGTTTTTTTCCTTACCTTTTGTCTCCTTATGGCAAACACTGTCTTAAGAATTTATTATATTCAGATCTATTGCTTCTGTTGGTAGGTTTTGCTGGTAGTGTCCCTTTGCAGGTAAGGCCATTTTTATCTTAGTTATACTTTAAACTCTCAACTCACTTTAGTATTTTTAATATTCTCTTATATGCTTTTTTCTCCAGTCCAAATTCCTGAAGGCTGTGTCATAAAAAGCTGACAAATATTTAAACAAAGTTTAAATATAGGAAATTATATTGAGAGAAATTTTAAGCACACTAGTGCCTCTGAAATCAGTAGGGTTGTAAGTGTCAGCATAGTATCTAAATACCTTAATGGGTCTGACTTTCTGCTTTGACTTCGTTTTACAAACATGTTACTGCTTTATAGAATCATAGAATCATAGAAACATCATAGAATCATAGAAACCTTAAGGTTGGAAAAGACCTCTAAGATCATCGAGTCCAGCCATCAACCCAGTATCCACGCCCACTAAACCATGTCCCGAAGCACCTTATCCACACGTTTTTTGAACACCGCCAGGGATGGTGATTCCACCGCTTCCCTGGGCAGCCTGTTCCAATGCCTGACTACCCTTTCAGTGAAGAATTTTTTCCTAATATCCAATCTAAACCTCCCCTGGTGCAACTTGAGGCCATTTCCTCTCGTCCTATTACTTGTTACTTGGGAGAAGAGACCAACACCCGCCTCTCTACAGCCTCCTTTCAGGTAGTTGTAGAGAGTGATAAGGTCTCCCCTCAGTCTCCTCTTCTCCAGGCTAAACAACCCCAGCTCCCTCAACCGCTCCTCATAAGACTTGTGCTCCAGACCCTTCACCAGCCTCGTTGCCCTTCTCTGGACATGCTCCAGCACCTCAATGTCCTTCTTGTAGTGAGGGGCCCAAAACTGAACACAGGATTCGAGGTACGGCCTCACCAGTGCCGAGTACAGGGGCACGATCACCTCCCTACTCCTGTTGGCCACATTATTCCTGACACAGGCCAGGATGCCGTTGGCCTTCTTGGCCACCTGGGCACACTGCCAGCTCATGTTCAGCCGGCTCTCGACCAGCACCCCCAGGTCCTTTTCCGCCGGGCAGCTTTCCAGCCACTCTTCCCCAAGCCTGTAGCATTGCCTGGGGTTGTTGTGACCCAAGTGCAGGACCTGGCACTTGGCCTTGTTGAACCTCATGCAATTGGCCTCGGTCCATTGATCCAGCCTGCCCAGATCCCTCTGCAGAGCCTTCCTACCCTCAGGCAGATCAACACTCCCGCCCAGCTTGGTGTCATCTGCAAACTTACTGAGGGTGCACTCGATCCCCTYGTCCAGATCATTGATAAAGACGTTAAACAAGATGTTTAACGTATCAATGAGTTCCCCAAAACTGAGCCCTGGGGAACACTGCTTGTGACCGGCCGCCAACTGGATTTGACTCCATTCACCGCAACTCTTTGAGCTCGGCTGACCAGTCAGTTTTTTACCCAGTGAAGAGTACACCCATCCAAGCCATGAGCCGCCAGCTTCTCCAGGAGAATGCTGTGAGAGACAGTATCAAAGGTTTTGCTGAAGTCCGGGTAGACCACATCCACAGCCTTCCCCTCATCCACTAGGCAGGTAACCCGGTCGTAGAAGGAGATCAGGTTGGTCAGGCAGGACCTGCCCTTCATGAACCCATGCTGGCTGGGTCCAATCCCTCGGTTGTCCCGCACCTGCCTCGTGAGTGCCCTCAAGATGAACCGCTCCATTATCTTCCCCAGCACCGAGGTCAGGCTGACAGGCCTGTAGTTCYCYGGATCCTCCTTCCAGCCCTTCTTGTAGATGGGCACCACATTGGCAAGCCTCCAGTCATTCGGGACCTCCCCCGTTAACCAGGACCGCTGATAAATGATGGAGAGCGGCTTGGCAAGCTCCTCCGCCAGCTCCCTCAGTACTCCCGGGTGGATCCCATCCGGCCCCATAGACTTGTGTATGTCCAGCTGGCGTAGCAGGTCATTAACCTCTTCCTCTTCGATTATGCCTCCATCTTTATTATTTTCAGAAGTATATTGCTTTGATTCAGATTATTCTTTCTTCAGAATACCTTAAATCCATGGAGTTATCAGGTTTCTCCATCACAAGCTCCTAGAGAGAGACATCAATCTATTAAACAGTAATAACAGTTAAAACCTTCTTAATTGTATACTCCTCAAGAAATCTATTTCTTCTACAGCGTAAGTTATTCTATCACCATTTGCATCCTGTCAATGCAAATTTGAACGTGAATTAAATTGGATTAATTTAACTGGTCTGGGTATCATACCCATTTAAATACCTAAAAACTAATCTGGGAATGCTTACAACTAGTTAACATCTAAACAGATTCAGTCGTCAGCCCACTTGATTAGAAATAGCACACACCATTTCACAAGAAACAGATATCATCCAGCAAGCATAGATTATTGGTGTTATGGCCTAAATTAACTGTGTCTGCAATAAGATGCAGAGAGCGGAGAGACACACACAAAACAGAATTTGTAAATAAAACTCAGAAAAAAGAAGGTTTGGACTGAATATAAAAGCAGCTCAAATCTTTAAGTGAACCTTTCTAATTCAACACAACTTGGAGCTACATTCTCCAAGTATGTTGAAATGGGCATTCTCTTGAATGTCACCATACAAAAGTATGGATATGTATTTTGCCTGTTGTTAAAACTGCAGTGTAAGTTTCTCCAGAGCAAAGGGTGAATCATTTAATATTTTGTTCAGTAGCTAAAGAACACTTTTATTTTTATTCCCGCAGAGTTTATTGTGGGTTGTTTTGGTTTCGTTTTTCCAGTTTGGTCACAGTCAAAAACTATTCCATTAGAAAATTGGTCTTCACACACAGAAAAACATTATCTAAGGCTCAGATCTTCGAAGCTAACTGAATGAAAAACTGAAAACAATGGTCATTAGATTAATAAAACCAGTTAGGTTAGGATCTGAGTCACAATGCTTAGTACTTCAGTATCTTACTGTAGCTTAGATCCTAAGGGTATTTTTATATTTACACTTTTGTTCTGTTTTGTCTGTTGTCTTCGACTACTTTTTATTTCATTGGCTAATAAAGCTCAAAAAGATTTCCTAATTACTGCACCCGAAATAATTGCTTCTGCTGCATTATCAGCCCCACTAAGCCTGTTGTCACTATTTTCCTCCTTCTGGGAACTGTGAATGTTACTTTAAACTGTCACACCAAAAATCCTTTTTCAAGTCTCCACCAGGTATTTAGGGGGAGATACAGGAAACAATGACAACAGCTCTTCCAGCTCCAGTAACTAGACATGTAGGGATTCCTGAGCCAAGAATTACACCCAGGACTGTCACGTTAGAGGTCACTAATGAAGCTAACTCTTTTGTAAACCAGTTACATTTGGTCACAACTGTATTCTGGAGCAATGAATAATTATACATTACTGTGAAAAAGCATTTATTTCTGTCTCATAGACAGCCATTAGTTGATCACAACTCTTTTACTGTCATACGTCATAAAGTTATTTGTTATATACTTTTTCATAGATTTTCTATTTCTTATTCATGTCCCCTTCTTTATTCATATCTCTTTTGAAAGCTCAGAAGCCCCAGTCGATGTACATTGGTTTTCAGTTAACACTAACTCAAGAAAAGCTCAAAAATTACAGCCTGCATCACTTGCAACATCCAGAATTTCTCACTCTCCACCTGTCTAATCTTTCCTGTCTGAAATCCATTCCAAGGGTGAAGGAGAAAAAAAAAAAAAAAAAAAAGCACCACCAAAAAAAAGGCAATATGAAGACAAAGAACCTAAACTACTCCTGTAGTTGTTTTCCAACAAAACACATTAAATCTGTTATTATCACAACTTTTATTCCAGAGTCTCAGGGACTCCTATCTCTATAAATATACAAGCTGTTTATTAAACTACGGTGTATACAGCTCTATGAGATAACAAATCCATGCAAGCAACATATGAATGATAATAAAAGACAAAGGAAAATATCTTCTGTGAGAAGGTGGTTTAAGTAACTTACTTATTCCGTAGCATTCATGTGAAACAAATTAACCAGGCAGACATTAAAAATGAAGGGTACTTACAAGTGAGACAATACAAAATGCAGTGTCATGGATATTGCAGCATAAGTGCCACCTTTTTTCATGTTTTTTACAGCATGATTGAAACTAAGTGTACATAGAGCCATCAATTTGAGAATCTAGATCAATTTTCATTTGCATAAATAGGCTCCAAGTAACCGAGAGCTAAATGCAAACAGTAGTATTGTCTGTAGTTTATCCTGTGATAAATAGGAGAAAAACGGTTTAATAGCAAAGGCTATAATTATCCACAGCTCTCAGTTTACAATTAGTTTTCTTTTACAGTTAAAGTCATAAATGCCAACTTTAATCATGTGTTCAGGTTGAATTAGGCACTGCCAATGCTGCAAGAGATCTAATCCTCTTTCTTTCCTTCTCATAATGAAATAATAATGCAAATTCACCACATTGATGGGACGACCCATGTGAATTTATTATAGGCTTGGAGAAGTCTCTTGAAAGGGATAAATTCTTTCTGGGTACAGACTTGAGGTAATTCAAACCAGACAAGAAAAAAAATGGAGCTGTCATCGGAGGCCAGGATATGGAATGGATTTCATTTGTATGAATAGGCTTTTTAATAAGTATAACAGGGCTAAGCTCCAGCTTTGCTAAGGGAATATTACTGCTGTCATTTTCCAAATCTGGATGCACTAACTTTATTTGTGGGATGAAGATCAGCTCCAAATCTCATTTCTTGTTACACTGCAGCTTGCAGTGGACAAAAAGATACTGCACAGTGGGCAGACCTAGTGACCAGGTCTTCTAATTATTTGAGTTAAGACAAATGGAACAATTAGCTCCTCATAAAACCATTTGTGGTACTCAGTGACATGTACCAACCTTTCCTGTAGAACAAACTCTACCTTTTAGTTAATGCTCAGGTTTTTATCAGGTAAGGTTTGTTGTCAATATGATAGAATACTTAATTATTTTAACTTCCAAGGGCCATTTCAGCTAGTGAGAATATATAACACTACCTAAAAGGGTAATTGTTCTCAGTAAATAAACAGATCAAGAACATAGAGATTGAAACTAAAAATGACACAACACAGATGTAAGTTTTAACCATGTATTACATCACTGTAAAATACAGTCCAATTAGTGAAATAAAAAGATTTCGAAGCAAAAAAGAAAGTCCTAATTTCATTAAGCAACTGTCAGAAGTTTCGAGCTATCTCCATGGGGTTCACAGACATCATTACCACTACCCTGTTTTATGAAACTACTGTTCTGGCCACAGCAGGCTGCCCGCATTACTAACACTAGGTTTCCAGTGAAAAGACAAGGCAAGAGCAATAGTAAAGATTTAAAGAGACATGATAAAATGAACCCCTTTCTTTTTACTTACTCATTTGTATGAATTATCCAAAGTATGTTTTCAAGTTTCTCAAACAGAAGAACCAATTTTCTCTGCAAAGATAATGAAACCAGTCTTTCTCATGTCTTGCATACAAACAAATCTTCAACATAAAAATCAGCTTTGCTCACAGTCTTGCCAAAACTTATAATTATCTGGTTTAACAGCTATAAACATGGCCTTGTTGGATGATCAAAATGAAACCCATTGCCAAATGCTCTGTTAGCTTTCTATGAAAAGTCCTGTAATATTTTACTCCATATATTCTTTTTGATTTAATCTTCTGCTCAGTCTAGCATGCCTAAAAGTTTCCTCTTAATTTTGGTAGAATGAGAATGTATAACACTCCTGCTGTGTGACATCAGGCACTTCAGATATTGTTGATGAGCAGCTTTTTTCATTTACCATTTAATGTCTCCAGCATCTTAAAATTTCAGGTTAAATACTTAGTACAGAAATCAGAACCCTTTCTCCAATCATGATTACATTATTTATAATTTTAATTAAAGCAAGGTAAATGGTCGTTTAAATTCAAAGCAAAAGATACAAACCAAGAGATAACGTTTGGAAAAAATAATAACTATCCACTTAGCTCCACCCCTACAAACCTTTAGTTATGTGGAGAATTTCACCTGTTGCACCTACTTACTTTCATTTTGGTCCCAAGGATTTGCAGGAGAAAGTTTCAGTATAATAATGGTAAAGTAATAAAACCTGTTGAAAGCTGATTGGTGCTGTTTCAAGATCTATAGAATCATAGAATCATAGAATCATTAAGGTTGGAAAAGACCTTTAAGATCATCAAGTCCAACCATCAACCCAACCCCACCATGCCCACTAAACCATGTCCCGAAGCACCACATCCACAAGTTTTTTGAATGTCTCCAGTGTTGGTGACTCCACCACCTCCCTGGGCAGCCTGTTCCAATGCCTGACTACCCTTTCGGTGAAGAATTTTTTCCTAATATCCAATCTAAACCTCCCCTGGCGCAACTTGAGGCCATTTCCTCTCGTCCTATCGTTTGTTACTTGTGAGAAGAGACCAACACCCGCCTCTCTGCAGCCTCATTTCAGGTATTCGTAGAGAGCAATAAGGTCTCCCCTCAGTCTTCTCCAGGCTAAACAACCCCAGTTCTCTCAGCCACTCCTCATAAGACCTGTTCTCCAAATATACTCTCAGTCTGCACTGCTCTACCTGAATAGATGCATTCATGATGCCGTGTTGATAGGACATAAATTTAAATCAGGAAAAAAGGATATTGGACAATGTTATTTAAACAAACCATTGCATGATTGTCTGAAAATGACATATTTAATCATAATAAGAGTGGGTAATTCACAACATAAATACATTGACTTTGTGAATTCCACTACTGAACCATCACTTTATACAATATTTAGTACCATACATGACCACTAAGTTCAACCAGAATGAATATTATGATCGTACAGATGATACTGTAATTGGTTAAATGAGACCTTGAAGTTGACAGTGGAGAAATGATCTGACTGAATGGTCATCCTGTAAATAACCTGAAGAACATAAAGTAAAATTAATTCCATTTTTTCATACTTTACATTAGCACTTACAAACCTGTCACTCACTTCTTCAGGAAAAAAAATCTTTGAGAGTTACAAGCTTTTCTTCCTACAGAAAGGTATATATCATATTATGGTGAATCAATCTATGTTCTTTCACATCTACTGTACTGCATTTTGTAAAAAATAATTTTTAAAAAGCTTTCTACAATAACATAATTTTACTCTAAACTCTCTTACACTTAGGCTTTGATATATAATTTGATATATAATTTGATAATCTGATAAACAACTTTTGTTAAGTTCTATTGCATATTTTCTTTAAAAATTTCACTTATCCTTTCTATTCTCACTCTTTAGAATTTGATCCTCTGCTGATACCATTTAAATGTACCTCAACCTGTTAAGCCTCACCAATGTCACCGTCTGATCCAGCAGTGTTCTCTGACTCAGCTGGAAGGGACTATGGAATATGTGGTCCCCTCATCTTTTACCAGAGGGGTCCACGTTAATATGACTTGAAGGTGAGGGGTTGCAGTGTCTGTAACAGAAATAGGGAAACAAAAAGTCTGTATTTTCTAAAGGGGAGATTGAGAACTAGGCTTGGAACTCTTTCAGACATCTGCCAATTTTCTCATACTACATTTGAATAGCCAGAACTGCACTGCACATGGCGGGCTTTGGAAACTGAAATCAGTCTAGTAGGAGCTTGGCGTCAGAAAAAAACGAAAGCTTCTAATCATTTTTTCCAAGCGTGATGGTACATTTCGCCCCCTCTCCTGGGCCACCTGTTGATCTCAGAAATTCCCGTGAAACCTTGGCCTTGGTGTACTGAGTCTGATGGTTGAGGCTGGGAACATACTTCTACTGACTGGCCCAGGTGTCATCCCCTGGTATCCTTATCTGAGTCGTAGCTCAAGGGGAACACCACTGAAACCTTGAGAATTTTTTAGTAATTACCACCTGGGACTGTGGCCAGGATAGAGATTTGTGGATTACTAAAGCCAATCATCTTGTGAACCTATGAACAGTAGTCATAAGTGAGACCCTTTGAGCTGTCCGGGACTGCAGAGGGCTGCTACCACAACATTTGTATTTTTCCCCAGGTAAATTAAACTCCAGTACAAAAAGGTGCTTCTGGTTAGGAGAGAGATCAATTTACTTCATATCTCAGACTCAGCCTCAACTTAATGTAAAATTGCCTAGAGCATGTAGGAATATTTCAAAGAATATTCCTTTCTACAGCTGTTAAGAGGCCATCAAAGTGTGACGTCCTACCAGAGGAAATAAGACAAAGCCTGTTGATTCACTTGGTTATGATTTTTTTCCCCTATATATGAAGACAAATTAGATTTTGGAACATTTTGAAGTGATTAATATGCTGCACAAGTAAGCAAAGGACATAAAATGTGAAGCTGTTTTATTTACATACGAGAAAGGTACTGTACATGGATACTCAATGCAAGTTTTCCCACTATGCAGAGGAAAAGAGGGTAATATCATGTGAACGTGAGGATAGGCAGGTTTCTGGTGTCCTTTGTCAGAATGCAAGATAAAACATTTGAAATATTAAAATTGTGTTTGCTGACAGACTTCATAATAATTGTGTGTTTTATACCAACATAGTATTTGAAAGACCACAAGGGCTTTGTGCATGCCAGCACTTCTTTCTATCTCTGAAAAGAAACCACTAAAAGAACAGAGGTTATTGTTATAATGTGAAGCTGGGCTGTAGATGGGACTCATACAGGACATAGTCCTTTGAGGAAAATATCTGAGATTCAGTGGCATGAAAGGTGCCAGACTAGATTCCACACTTTTCTGTTTTTATAGTATCACAGCAGATTCAGTTCCACCCTGTGCACAGGCATTTGCTAGAGCTCATCAGAGGTTAGTATATCTCCTATCACCACCCACATGTAAACACGAGGTGACCAGCTTGATGAAAGAAAAATACACTCTGCAGAGAAAAGTTTGCAGTAAATTACCTCCCTGATCAGGAAAATATTTTTGTTGCTTAAGCAGGTTTTCCTGCATATTGCTGGAATCTTCAAACACATCAATACACATATGGCATATGGGTCAAGTAGGAGAAAGATCGTACATGGATCACACGGCATGTGAAATAACAGCAGCAGTAAGACCCATAAATAAACTGCTTGCTTGTATTCTATCCTACTTCCATCCCCCGTACCTCACACAATAGACTTACTTTGTACTACTACAAAGAGCCTCTCCATGGTGACCAAAGGAGGGGCTGAATTTGTGCTTACAAAAGACAATGCAAGTAGTGCTCTTACAATTACACACTGTAAAAGTACAGTAGTCATTACAGGAAGACTTATCTGAGAAAAAAAGATCTTTTTCTCGTATAAAGAGTATAAATACACTAGCTACTTTGACTTCTGTGCAAATCACGTTTACCCTTTAACGGTAATCTCACTTTTCATGTGGCACTGCTGCTGAAAAAACTGCTGTGTTCATCTCAATGCTGAATTATCCATTTCTCCTCTACAAAAGAGCAAAATTGCTTGATTGATCTGTATGCTACACTTCCCCTTTCAGGTAAAATGGCAGAGCTGAATCATGACTCCCTTAGTGCAGGCCATTTTTGTCAACATGAAATGCATAATCAACAGTTAAACAATTGAGTTGTTTTGCTAATCTCTTGGTTCATAGACCTAAGATTAACTCCACAAGCCATCTTTCATTATAAATCAGATATAAATGCACTGCTGCATTGTTTCTCAGTCTACAGTTATATAGTGTTGAATATCCATCAGCTTTTCTTTAGTATTGCTACCTTTTTAAACTAACATTTTTTTGAATTCTCAAACAATAATTACACAATAAAGGATTAAACCAACCAAATCCCATACTGTTGCTGAGTAACAATCAAATGCTTAATTGCTAATAATCAACACATATATCAAGCAGCTTTCTAAGTATGATTGTTATTTATAACAATTACAATGGTCTCATTTATATGGGGAAGATGGAAAATAAAAATGCAACACAAGTGCAAGTGTAGACATTCACACATGAGGTGATAAAAATAACAACAAACAATGGAGAAATCTCAAGGTTAGCGTTTTTGGTTATTACAGTATGTGCACATGAACATATCTGACAGCCAAAGGATAGAAATTCCTGCTGTTTTCACACTGAATGAGGTTTAGAGCAAGAAACCATATGCTCTCTGACAATCTACATCCCTTCCGTGTGGAAGGAGTTCCCTATCTGCCTGGAAAGCTTTCAAAGACGGTGTTGAGCATCATCTTAGCTAGGAATATCAGCTTTTCATGTTTAACTGCTTAGTTGAAAGATGTGAGAGACTTAGAATAGAATAATAGAATCATAGAATCATTAAGGTTGGAAAAGACCTCTAAGATCATCAAGTCCAACCATCGACCCGATACCACCATGCCCACTAAACCATGTCCCAAAGTGCCACATCTACACGTTTTTTGAACACCTCCAGGGATGGTGACTCCAGCACTTCCCAGGGAAGCCTGTTCCAGTGCTTGACAACCCTTTCGGTGAAGAAATTTTTCCTAATATCCAATCTAAATCTCCCCTGGCACAACTTGAGGCCATTTCCTCTTGTCCTATTGCTGGTGACTTGGGAGAAGAGATCAACACCCACCTCTCTACAGTCTCCTTTCAGGTACTTGTAGAGAGCGATAAGGTCTCCCCTCAGCCTCCTTTTCTCCAGGCTAAACAACCCCAGCTCCCTCAACCGCTCCTCATAAGACTTGTGCTCCAGACCCTTCACCAGCCTTGTTGCCCTTCTCTGGACATGCTCCAGCACCTCAATGTCCTTCTTGTAGTGAGGGGCCCAAAACTCAACACAGGATTCGAGGTGCGGCCTCACCAGTGCCGAGTACAGGGGCACCATCACCTCCCTACTCCTGTTGGCCACATTATTCCTGACACAGGCCAGGATGCTGTTGGCCTTCTTGGCCACCTGGGCACACTGCCGGCTCATGTTCAGCCGGCTGTCAACCAGCACCCCCAGGTCCTTTTCCGCCGGGCAGCTTTCCAGCCACTCTTCCCCAATCCTGTAGTGTTGCCTGGGGTTGTTGTGACCCAAGTGCAGGACCAGGCACGTGGCCTTGTTGAACCTCATGCAATTGGCCTCGGTCCATTGATCCAGCCTGTCCAGATCCCTCTGCAGAGCCTTCCTACCCTCAGGCAGATCAACACTGCCGCCCAACTTGGTGTCGTCTGCAAACTTACTGAGGGAGCACTCAATCCCCTTTTCCAGATCATTGATAAGGATATTAAACAAGGCGGGCCCCAAAACTGAGCCCTGGGGAACACCGCTTGTGACCGGCCACCAGCTGGCTTTAACTCCATTCACCACAACTCTCTGGGCCCGGCCGTCCAGCCAGTTTTTTACCCAGTGAAGAGTACACCCGTCCAAGCCATGAGCTGCCAGCTTCTCTAGGAGGATGCTGTGGGAGACAGTGTCGTGGTAATGTCTAATGTAGATCAGACAATCATATTCATCTATTGCTCTTGCAAGGGGAGGACAGACCTTAGAAAATATTTACCAGAAATTCTGTGAGTGGAAACACTACCAGAGAGTCACTACAAATTGCATTCAGTTTGCATTCTGTGTGTCCTATAATGAAATATTAAACTTGGGGGGGGAGGGGAGGGGAGGAAAGAAGAGTGGGAAATGAATGAATCATTCTGCTGAGAGATTTTGTTTTACAACAGAATATTGCAATACAAGCTTCTTTGTAGATAATGTTATGGAAGTTAATAGCATTGTTGGCATAATTGTAATTTGAGGTTATTTCCTGAAGTTACAACAAATCTTTTCATGGCCTTATACACTTTGTAAATACTACTAAAATATCTGTAGACTCAGCTACAGGAATACTATAAATTTTCTAGGATATGTATGGAAATTTTCTTCCCAAAACAACTAAGTTTGCTAAAGGGCAGACATGTCTATTAACACAAACCAAGGTGCAAGACTCTGAAGGTATCTGTTAATGCACATGGTGACTGATAGTTCTCTTAACATTGCCATTATCTCCTGCCTGCCTTTGGTTCTCCATTTTAAGCACATTCTCCATGTCAATTTTGGATCCTCCACCTGAAGTCTCTAGGAATATAAGCTTCCCTAAAACTGTTTGCTTCTATGTCCAGAGTGTTGGAATCATTTCAATGTTGAGTAACTAGGTGTCTAGCTCATGACCAAATATATTACGTTATATATACTAAGTATTTCTCTATCAACATCTCCATCTCCATCAGCAACAGGGCATTCCCAGAGAGCATTCAGGAAACTGGAATGCGTTAAAAACACAGCAGAGGAAAAATCATTGATAATTATTGTGTGTGATATAGTTGGGTAATTGTTATACCACTCACACAGAATATGCAAGACTCACTCTTTTGGCAGAAGGTATTTCTACCCATAATTATTTACATACTTTATATCAAACATGTAATATTTGTGTGTGCAGGAGGGAAACCTAATTCTCCTCCTTTTCCTCCCTAAAATAAAGAAGAGCATATTCAGTTTCAGGGAGACATTGCAAAATCACTGAGGAAGATGCAATTAAATGAGCATTTGTTTGGCACAGAGGCAAAAGTCCGATGCAAGAACCCCTTTTGCCCCACTACTGAAGAAACCCAGGATGCGCTGTGCAGATGCAGCATTGTTCTGTAAGTATGATCGGTCTTGTTTGGCATGAGTAGAAGCCTTGCCAAATTCAGAGCCAGATTTGCACTCTTCTGCTCTTGATTTGAACACTGACTCTTCCTAAATTTAATTTATTGTCTGTGTGTATTTTGAAAGTGGGAATGTAACATAAATTTCAGGGACTTTCTGCTCATAGTGGAGTATCCTCCTTCTCCTACTTTTACACTGTCTTAGAAAAACAGTTTTTGTTTTTGCCCTAGTTGACTAATATCACTTCTTGGAGTACTGGAGTAATTTCTGATCTAGGACTTGATAGACACCCTGGCAGAAGAAACATGTGCTTTGTTGGTTTATTTTTCGGTAACTCTTCTGACACCATAATCTATTTCTACATGTGGTGCTGCGACACCAGAAAAGTCTTAAACAAGTTATATTCCATATCTTGTTTTGTAAGTGAAAACAAGATGTGCATTTAAAACCTACCTTTCTTTCAGTTCATCAGGAGTAAAATCTGTTTCATAGTTAAATGAGTATATAAATATTACCTCCAGCATTTTAATTTCTTAAGAATTATAGTATTCATACCACGTATAACATCAAAAATACCAGAGGCTTCTTGTCAGGAAATGTTATAGTGAACTGCAAAATATTTCTTCTTAAGCATAGACAATCTAATAAAGCTCCAAAAAAAGGTTCCACTAAAATGAGAATAAAGAAATAGTTAACAAAGGATTTAAATATCCATAATTATAGTAAGATTACCTTTTGCCTGTTAAACACAGGGGAATAAAATCTCCTAGCTAAGCAGACTGGTAAACAATAACAGAATCAAAGCATAACATTAATTCTATTTCATATCTACAATTTCTAATTGAAGCCTAATAAATAATAAGAAACTACTGAGTCTTATAAAAGCAAGCATTCTGAAGCCTCTTCTTTTTTTTGAATCCACAGCTAAAACCAGGCCAAATATACACATTTTTTGTCAAAACTCTAGCAAGTCAGTAAGCTGGCAGAAACATACATGAAAGTAATAATTGTTAGAAGTTTTGAGGGATAACCTTATAAATACAACTATTTACATTAGAAAAGTATTTTCAAACCTGATGTCTATTAAGGAATAGAAAGAATAACCTATAAGAATATGCCAAGCTAATACTAGCCATCATCACGCGATTTTGTAATTTCTCTTCTGATTATTACAAACTATGTACAGAACAAATATAATTGTTGAAACATTTAAGAAAATAATACCTAGTTATAAATAAATTCAAAAAAGTATAAACTCTCTAAGAACAATATATAAAAGAGGTGGGAGACACTAGCTTTGTCAAATAGATTCAATAGATTTATCAAAATAAACACATTTATCTATTATCTAGCTATTATTATCAAAGTAGATGCAGTATGATTGATTCTCTGGTCTGTACTTCCAGCCTTCCTATTTCAAAACTCAAAGGGTCTCCCAAAAGAACACAAAAATGCTTTTTTTAATAGTCTTCTTATCACATAGAAAAAGTGTTTGTCTATATTGTGTAACAAACGTGCTGTTCTAACTCATTTGACAATGGTAAAGATATGCAAGAATTAGTTTTTCCTGTTCATGTTTCACTTTTTCCTCAAAAGCATTGACTCTTTTCCTATGAACCATTTCATTACATCTGGGGGAACTAATATTCTATTTTCCTGAAACAGTACCACTGTTGTGTCTTACAAAATGCATACTGCAGAAAACAAATTTTCTCAGAAGAGTCAATAGTAAGAAATAGTATTCTGTACTGAGAATGAAGGACCTTCAGCAGAATAATCTGTACACAATAGTCTTGCAAGAAAGGATTCGGATAAACATTTTCCTAATTTCCGTGGTTTTAGCTTACTTTTTGCACTGATCAAAATTTTAAGTCAAGAGATTTTCCTCACAAGAATAATATCATCTTTTTATTTCACTGCTCTTAGGAAAGTAGCCTATATAGTTTACAATGTCTTCTGAACAGTGACTGACATTTTTAAACTTTTTTTTATACTCGTTTTTATACTGTGTGGGTCACAGTAAGCCCAAATCCTGACTCAGGTCCTGGCAATTCCCTTATCATGAGATCAATTGGTAGTAATAAAAAAGAGACGATTACTTTTTGCCTGTCCTAAGTGATTTACCTTAAAAAGAAATTAATCAATCCAACAAAAGATTGTCTTTATTTTATTGTTTTAAATGAATACTGTTAGGGTGTCTTCGATTCAAACAGGAGGCTTATTTTTCGCTCATGTTTCTAAGGTTCTGTTTACTTTCTCAAGCTCACCAAAATTCTTCAAGTGACCACTCTAGATCTGATGTCCTATATCCTTAATTTCTGCTTGAGAGGTAAACATGCCAAAATTTCAGTTGTCTCAGGAGAATTGCTAGAGGCCAAACTTTTTTTTAGAATAGGGACCCTCAAGAGCAAAGTATAAATGATCACAAACATGACAAAATCACAAAGGTAAAAAGTATCTAATTAATAATAATGCCATATACACTAGGTTCCTATACAGTTAGAAATTTTTCCATGCACACACATATTGCGCAGGGTGGAGAACTGCTCTACATAGAGCCTTCTCTGGATGCTCTTGCAGCCGTCTCTCTCACCACAGGGGAATCCCAACCTTAACATCATTTGTCACACTGTAAAGCGTGATATTAGTCCCTTTGGTCTCAGGGTGTATCAGTGATACAAATAGCCTAGATATAATGCCACATTTATTTTCTTTAGAGTGCAGTAGAAAAATGTGATTTTCTCTTCAGGTTTTCATAAAAATTATCTTCTCTAAAATCAAACTCCAGTAAGTACAGACTTTTACGCACCGCGCCCCTGAAAAATCAAACAGAGAGCATCTACACAAAAACTGCAATGAAGGTTACTGTGCACAGCTGGTAGCAATCAAAGGCCCAATATACCCTATCACCGGAGGGACCGCTTGTCAGGGCTGCCCTATGATAAATGGCATAGGGGAAAAACAAAATATTTTTTTCCTTAGGAATTAGACCATATAGAAAATACCTTGACACAGAATAAATATGCAATAAAGCAAGTAGTTTTGTTATTTTAAAGTGTATTAAACTGTCAGCTCAGGATTTCAGTCCCTGGTTCAGTATCACGTTTTTCTATGTACTGTGTCGATAAATAGGGTAAAATGATTAAAATATTAAGATGGGTAAAACAAGAACAGTCTGGGCTAATAGCTCTGAAACTTGTTAGAGTATTTACATTTTTAGCTCTGAATTAACAGAGTACAAATAGGTACAAGGAACTACATTTAAAAGTATGATGCAAAAGCGTTGTCCAGATAATCATGCCTCTTGCAATATATAGGAGAACAGGGCTTATTGACTACTGTAACCAGCAGGCCTACAACCTCTTAAGGCGCAATAGCTATAAAAATGAGAGAAGCCAGAAAACTCAATAGTGGGAACAGTATAGAAAACTGAGTAGAAAGCTGAGTTCTTTCCTATTCTGGCAAGAGACTTACAGCTAAATTCACAGTCTTACCTAGGTGGCGAACACAAACACTGAGATGCCAGTGCTCAAGTGATATCTAAATCTGCAGAGGCATACAGTCCTGCAGCATGTGAACTTTCATACCACTTAATTTTCTGAAGGCAGCCATTGACAAAAACCTCCTAAATCCTAAAGCTCTGCATCCCTGTCTTCCATTTAAACATTTCCAGGATGTTTAAATCAAGTATCACCTGGATTTCAGGGCTCTGCTTAATAAATAGTGTCACAGCACATATGCTTGAACTGTTGTGTACCTTCCCTCCTGTACATGATTTATAAACCTGGTCTGTTCTGCTGAATGCTCTGATGGTTGCATTATTCAGTCTGCGATAGAAGAGAGATCCTTCAGACTTGGACCAAGAGATGAACCTAGCTTTTCCACTTACCAGGAAAACAGCCAAATTCTGTTTCAAATCAGAGCATATTAGAACTTGTCACTTAAAGCCAATCTAGTCGCACTTCTAGGTAAAACAGGTGATGCACCTTCTTTGCTACTGTATTTTGCTGGAGATTCTGACTTGGAATGGGCTTGGAGTATGGAGTCGGATGAAATTTCTATTGCTCAGCAGTGGTCTGACCTTGTACTTGCCAGCAGTATAAATTTTATTTCTGGCATTGAAACATAAGCATTCAGCTTAAATGAAAGGTTGGAATACCTTTGCTGGTTCCTTGATAGGGAGGTTAAGTGCCTCCCTTTCAGTGCTCTCAGATTTGGCTCTCTGAATATCAGGTGTCTGCCTATAAAATGGGTATAATAGTTCTTCCCTCACAAAGTATTCTCTGAAAATGAAAATTTGAAGAATTATGAAGATCTCAGATATTATAGACTTTTGTATTATGAGTCTACTGGAAACCAAAGAGGTTGCTTAGTCCGGGTCTGCAGTCTCAATCTAACAAAAAAACAGCAGTGGCTAATTTCTCACCTTTCTGTTCATATTTAACTTATTTTGAGTAAACAAGAAACTATATTGGGGCTTTACAAAATTCACAGTGCTCAGAGAGGAAAGCTTCATAAAGTGAGGATTCATAACCACACCAGTTTGAAGTCACAGACTGGGCTGGAACATCACTAGAACTTTGACATCACTAGAACATGACCCCATATTGAAGCAACCATAAAGGAACAGTGAAAAGCTCAGAGCTCACTGACAATAGGTATTGTAAAAGGGTGCTGGTGCAGCATTTTAACAATCATGCTGAGTAATCATCCCGAGTAATCAACAAAATATAAACTAAGGCAATTTCCTCCAAAGTAAAAGACTAGTATCCTCAGAGTGGGAAGTATGAAGCAGCAGTATTGTGCCCAGCTCTTCTCCTAGTTAATCCTAGTTACTAAGATCAGTAAGACCAGCAATAATGTGTCTGAGGATAGGGAAGGTCTTTAAAAGCATGCAACTCCTCTCTTTGCCCACAAAGGCATATAAAAATATAGAYAACATAGGCAATTTAATGTAAACTCTGTGTAATAAAATAAACTCTCATTGCTGTTACCAAGGTTGTCAATTTGTTAACAACAAAAATTTAGGAATAAAATAAACTCATAATTAAATGCAAAGAATTATGCCTAAGACTTCTAGCCGCAACCGTACTTGTATATTAATTCTCTAGGGAGGTGAGTGACTTGCAAGAACATCATTACCCATTATATTCTGCTGTCATTGACATATGTTGGAGTTAGCAGGAACTGGAATTGAAATCTGTTACCGTGTAGTTTTGCGTATTTAACCTAAAACCTGATCTAAATCTGATTACAGATAACTGAACATGTACTGAACAAAGGATTTTTTTGATCAGTCTGGAGACTAGACTACTTCAATAATCTCAATTACTGAAAAATGAAAAAAAAAAAAATTCCACCTTGTCTGAAGTGTTTTCAGCAACACAAAAGGCAAGAACTGAAATTTGTTTACAATATCCCGGAAAGCCAAGAACAGCGTTAGAGTAAAACTATATCAGAAAAGAAGAATAATATAAGACCTGCAATATTTAACTCCATTTTAAAAAGTAAAATTTAAGTAATAAATCCTTGCATTATGTTAGATTTAGTGAACATCAGGACTCCCAATAAAACCTATTCATTTTCATAAGCATAGCGTTTTCTGTCAAGGTTACAGTCTGTTGAAACACACACTTGCATAAGCTACTAGCATCCTTTAAAACATACCTTGTATTCATAAAGCAATTATGAAAATAAAGTCAAATTCATTGATTTATATAGTTTCCAGGCTAAATAAGACATGAGAGAAAATTTATATCAGTCAAAAATATTTCAGTGCTCTTTAAAAGTAAAATTGAAAACGGAGAGCATGGACTTATCTGAGTCGTTGCTGTTTAGCTGCTTCTCAAACCCTAGACTTCAGAAGAGATTTCACTCTATTGACCTGCTTATACTCACTGGACAGACTTTTCCCCAATGTCTTCACAGGCGAGCTATTGTACTGAATTATTCTAGTCCAAAGCTCACCTTTATTTGATAATTTAAAGAAACCCCCTCCAATTAACAAAGTTAAAAAACATGCTAACCACAGGGCTAGACTCTTCACTGTATAAACGTGTCTGATATAGTTGCTTCCAGAGATACAGAAAGAGAAAATACCTCTTGCTGTCTAATCAATATTTGGTAACTTAAATTCCAAATCAAGAATATAACTACTTTCCTGATGACCAACCACACTGAAAAAAAAAAAAGACCTGTATGGGGATATWGCCTAAAGAAAACAAGGAAAAGTGCTGCAGCATTCTTTTAATTTTTCATGGCAAACCTTGCTCAGGAAAACACTCAGACTTAAATTGTATAGATGGTAAAATATTTATAATTCAGATATTAAAATATTTAATATATGATCGAAAAAAAGGAAAATGTGTTGTAGTATTATTCCCCTGAGACTTAATTTAGCATAATACCACCATATAACCTTCATTTAGAAATATGTATGTATTCAATCTGAACCACATCTTCCATTTTCCTTTCAAGAGTTCTTCACTTTGAATGGTGAATACCAATGATATACATTCTTTTCAAATATGGTATTTGCAAACAATAAGATTGGAGCATATAAAGGATTCTGCTTGTTCACACATAAAGACTACTTAGAGAGGGAGTGGATCTAATGGGAAAGTATTTTGAGAATTTGCTCAAAAGAAAGCCAGATGAGATCAGATTTCTTCTCTCAATGCACAAAGCTAAACTGAAAGGCCAGCTTGTCAGCAAATGTTTAACTACAATGAAATTCATGCCCGCCTACAATACACTAATTGGATATTTCAACATAGTTTAAGTATGGGAAATTCCACATGGTAATCCTATAGCAGCCTTACACTAAAAGCTGGTCTGAATACAATTAATAATCTCTGGATATTCAGTGTCAAACTCCTAGGAAGACTCTCCTGTGGTTGAGGCAAAAAGAACTTGAAGTTTGGAAGCAGTTCAGAAAATATGATGCTGGTAAACAAATACTTGTTAGGCCTGTAAAAAAAGCGGGGGGGAAACTATTACCACAAAACAGAATGCAACATGAACTGAATTACCTTCATGAAAATTTAATGCAAATGACATCGAAGCAAAGCTAAGTTTTATGCGGTGTTGTTCAAAGGAAGCTGGTAAAATGACAATTTATAGAGCATTTTCTCTTTTGTGCTTGCCACGGGATATAGCAGTAAAACAAAGGAAAGGCTTTTCTGCATTATTACTTTTGCAGAATATTTATATGTTTACAACTTGAGTATTGTTTTTCAAAGTAGAGTTTTCTTGTTGTTAAGACCATACCTATTTTCTTCCTCACATCCCTATTTCCTTCTTCAGCTGCTCTATAGCAGACATCAATATTCCAAATCCTCCTCTACTATACACCAATACCTGTAACACTTCTTAGAGTCTAATCTGCATTGATTAAATATGGTTGGTTATTTAGGCCCTCAGCCAAAATGTTTCTTTTAGGGAAGCAATAATACCTAACTTAGCCTCCTTTTGCCTGAAGACTTTGAAGATCCCACTTGGCAATAAAGCTGCTGTGTGGTACTATAGAGGGACAGGATACGAACAAGCACCTGTTCTGAAATGTAGTGTGAAAGGCTAAGTTTATGCCATAATGAGGAACTCTCTTGGGAAGTTTCAAAGCTATGTTTAACATGATGTCCCAGTTGCTGCATCCACTTTCATCCCATCGCAGACAGACTTGGATTAAATGGCCATCTACAGATACGGTGGGTTTACCTTTGCTAGCTGTCAGGTGCCCACCAAGCCGCTCTATCACTCCCCCTCCTCGACTGGAAAGGGGAAGAAAATATGGTGAAAGGCTCCGGGGTCGAGATAAGGACAGGGAGATCACTCATCAACTAGCATCACAGGCAAAACACACTCAACTCGAGGAAATTACTTTAATTTATTGCCAATAAAAAGTCAGAGTAGGATAATGAGAAATAAAAAACAAATCTTAAAACACCTTCTCCCCCAAACCCTCCCTTCTTCCTGAGCTCAATTTCACTTCCATCTTTTCTACCTCCTCCTCCCGAGTGTCACAGGGGGATGAGGAATGGGAGTTGTGGTCAGTTCATCACACGTCTCTGCCGATCCTTCCTCCTCACACTCTTCCTCTGCTCCAGAGTGGGCTCCTTCTCACAGGATACAGTCCTTCACAATCTGCTCCAGGGTGGGTCCTTCCCATGGGCTGCAGTTCTTCACAAACTGCTCCAGCACGGTTCCTTTCCACAGGGTGCAGTCCTTAAGGAACAGGCTGTTCCAACGCAAGTCCCCCATGGGGCCACAGGTCCTGCCAGCAAATCTGCTCCAGTGTGGACTCTTCTGTCTCCATAGGTCCACAGATCCTGCCAGAAGCCTGCTCCAGCGTGGGCTCTTCATGGGGTCACAGCCTGTTTCAGGGCACAACCCCCTGCTCCAGCATGGGGTCCTCCATGGGCCGCAGGTGGATGTTTGCTGCACCGTGGACCTCCATGGGCTGCAGGGGGACAGCCTGCCTCACCATGGTCTTCACCAGGGGTTGCAGGGGAATCTCTGCTCCGGCACCTGGAGCACCTTCTCCCCCTCCTTCTTCACTGACCTTGGTGTCTGCAGTTGTTTCTCTCACATATTCTCACTCCTCTCTCCCGGCTGCTGTTGTGCAGGTTTTTTTCCCCCTTCTTAAATACGTTATCAGAGCGGCGCTACCACCGTCGCTGATGGGCTCAGATTTGGCCAGTGGCAGGTCCGCCTTGGAGCCAGCTGGCATTGGCTATATTGGACATGGGGGAAGCTTCTGGAACCTTCTCACAGAAGCCACCCCTGTAGCCACCCTGCTACCAAAACCTTGCCACGCAAACCCAGTACAACAGATTGTATCACCTGAACCCCATGAAGCTGGCACAATTACTACCTACACATTCTGGGCTCCTAACATGATAGAAAGCATGTGGGGTGAATATCGTGTCTCAAGAGGCCTTGCATATGCTTGTAAATTAACCCATCCCCCATTTCTGAACACTTCAACAGGCAGAACAGTGTCTCATTTGTTACAAACACTGGAAAATGTGCAGTTAATAAACTGGGGAACTAAAGGAGGAGAAAGGACTTCTCATGGTTAAAAACAGTGGAACGGGCTTCCTCACTCCTTCCCCCTCCTCAACCTGAAAATATTTTCCAGTCTCTGTAACAACATTAACAGAAATGGCCAAGAGCCTAAGAAACAAGATGATAGCTCACAAAGAGATCAAGAAAAACTGTGGACATGCCTGTCCTTTAATTTGCAATGATAAGGAGTTTGTCAGATGAAATATTCTACATGCTATTCTATAGAAACCAAAGTTTACTGCAGTACTCTGGTAGCCTAAAAATTTCTGCGTCTTTTCAGTCTGAAAGCCTCTCTGTTATTCTGTGGAGTATCCCCTATGGGACCCTCATAACTGATGCTATGGCTCATTTGGAGAGATGCTTCCACATATTGAGAAATACCTTAGAAAAATCACAACCAATATATAGAAAAAGAGCAGCAATTGAAAGAGCAGATATGGAAAATTGATGCTTTGTTGACAATTATTAATCTGTTTTTCATTAATTAGGAGAGAAATGCCTTCAGATAGCTGTGCAGTGTGAAACAAGTTTATTTACATTTAGCTTTTGTGTGCATTACAATGCTTGGTTTTATTTATTCTGAATATATCAAGATATTGTTTTGCTTCTTTACTTATTAAACACTACTACTCCCTTGCTGCCCAGACTTTCATCTCTTTAATACAGCCTCCAAAGACTCTTTAGTGAATGTATATTTGAGGTATCATTCTACTTACAATGAACTGTGTTGAAAAGTATCATCAAGACTTTAGCACAGAAAGAAATCAATCTAGTGATGGTAAATGGTTTGTGGTCTCACAGGGATAGTCTCATTTGTTAAAAATTTCAAGCCATACAAATGAAATATCCTTTCCCTTTACAAAGAACTTTATGTGGAATTCATGTGTAGGACACTTAGAATACTGTTGTTTTCCAGGCTGCCAACTATGTGAACAATTAAAAATAAAGAATGTTATTTAATATATATTAGCTAAATAACTAGCTTATATATATTTTAGAAGAAAATGAATAATATATCTAAATTATTTAAGCAAAACTTAGGTCTTTTTTTTTCTGCAGACGGATGTCTATCAGTATCTGTGTGAATTATCACACTTCCCACAGCTCACCTAGTTACCTAAAACTTTCCAATAAATTGTTTCCAGAGTTTTGTTTTCTTAAGTTTTCTTTCTTGTCTGTTTTGGGCTATCATACAATGCTTGTTCACAACCTGTTGGTCCTACTCTAAACTCCGAATTTACAGTCTGAGATGCTAATTAGATTTTCATATCCAGGAGGTAAGCTTTGAACCTCCTAAAGAAAAGGTGGCATGTAAAAAAAAAAAAAAAAGAAAAGAAAAAAGAAAAATTTTTAAACATCTGAGGCATCTTTCTGAGATAAAAATAGATTAATTAACAGAATTTGGTTTCAGCAAGTATAACATAAGAGCCAATATAGTAACTGTTCTATGAAATAACCACAAAATTTTCTAACTCAGCAGACTGATTTCTTGAATAATGTCAGCCTCATAAAAAAATCCTCTCTGTAGCTTAATCTTTCTTTGTACATATTCTGATTTATAGCCTATTAATTTTCCTGACAAATAAGGGAAAATTTGTACAATTTTTTTTTTTTCTTTTTGAACATAGTTGAACCCTCAATGGGAAGGTGAGATGAAGTCTATTCTACTCTCAACAGGGCTGCTAATTAACCTTCAGCTGCAGTTATCCTCAGTTAAATTTACTTAACCTCTGCAAAGTTTAAGGGCATGTCTAGCTATGCAAGGCTTTGTAGTTCAGAGAAACGCAAGACTTAACTGAGCAAGCTCAGTTATAAGAAGCAGTCTAGCCATTTGGCATTGAGCTTTTCCAGGAGTGATTTGCCCCATTCGATGATTTCCTGTATCACTGGATTTAATTAGTTCATTATCTTTACAAAACATTAGAGCAAACCATTATACTGACTCCATGGGAGTGAGCCACAGGTTACCAGTGACCGTGATCAAAGACAACACCTTCACTCTTCTCACAAAGGGACAAGTACTTTTTGCCTGCTTCTTTTCTTCCTTCATGTGCAAGGAACCAAGGCCGGAGGGACAGGATCCAGTCTGCCTAAACATATGTATCTGCTAGCATTTGAGATGCTCTAGKTTGCCAAGACATCTGCAGGATGGGCAGAGACAACAGGAGCAGGATTGGAGCTGGCTGGAATGACCCACTGCCTCAAAGGGGATTACCAGCATATGTCCGGGTGACGGACCCCCCTCCCCAGGTGTAGAGATCTTTTTTTCTGTGTGAAGTTCTCGGCACAGCTCTGACTTTGCTTGCATCAGCACCTGCTCAGGCCTAAATCCTTGTTCCTGACTTCAGTCTTCTCAGCGCTAATTCATAGTTCCCATTTCAGCTTCTATTCCTACTCCACTATTATCCCTGCCCTACAGCATCAGAGGTGTTTTCTCAGTTACGCTGTGCAGCTGAGTCGAAACTTTAAGACCATGGACTAGATTCATGTCAGTGAGCGCTGAATTTATCATATTTTTCAGTATGAAAGTCACACTCAGATCTGGAAGAGGATTCTCTGTGCTGACAAACATGAAGGTATGTATTTTACTGATAATTAGCATATTTTATGCAGAATAACTCTCTAAAAGTGATTAAGAAATCACTTTCTTGTGATTCATTAATGAATGTACTTCATTAAAGAAATTACCACTTTTTTGCCAGGTTACTTTTGAGAGAATAACTCTGCTTCAATCATGCATACCATAAATAGGCACAGAACTGGTACCTTACCTACATCCCAATAGGGAAAAAAATGATTGAGTTAGTTCAATTGCTAAAGGACAAAGCCAAGGTATTTTGAGATATAATAAACTCACATAAATACTGAAGTGAAGAAGCCTAATCCTGGTCTCTTTGTTCAGGCATAGTTCCTTCTAGTTTTAGTGCCCTGGTTCAGGTCTTGAAATGAGCATATGAAAAATTCTCCAATAAGATGAAAGCAAAATAGTTAAAAAGCTGGTATAGCCTATGATTTGATTCAAAATTAGGAATTTCATTTACCCAAGACCTCTGCTGGGGATCCTGAGAACAAACTCTCCAAAGATTATGCCCCTTATTCCTTCCTATTTCTCATCTGTCACAGTCCCCTAAGGAAATCTGGCCCCAAAATCAGAGAGCTGCAGGCATCAAACAAGCCTTGTGTATTTGCTGTCTCAGCTTAGAGGTTTGAGTACATCATATCTGCTATGGAAATGAGCCACAATCTTCCACACTGAATAATATAATTTGCTGATGAAGTCCTCAAATTCATTGAATCATGGTGATGTTAGAAGGAAAACAAGGATTTGTGGAATTTACAAAGTTGGACATTAACTCGGGTGTAATGATTTACCAACTAAATGTCTAACAAAACATAAGAAGCAAACTGGGTAACCTAGGAGTCTCAAATTTCCCAAAACATCAGCACATGATAATGCTACTTTCTTAGTTTATCTCATGACAGCAAAGGGAAAAGTTGTGCCACTAAGTAAGGCAAGGCTTTGAAGTGGATTTTTTTTCCTGTAAACAGTGTCTTAATTGTGCAGACAGAAGTCTATCAATAAAAATTAGAAACAGGAGTTAAAGAGAAGACAAAAGAAGAGAAAAAACATTTAAAATGTTTAAGCAAGAGGTTAGTTGCTTTGTCAATTGTACCCAACTTAGTATGGTTTTCATTATCTAGGCAATAAAAGATTTAGAATAAGGGAGTGGTTGTCATGGACTGGAATACTCTGAGTCCATGACATGCAGGATTGTGACTATTTTATGATAACCACATATCCTAGAATAACCTTTTTTGCCATTGCAATGAAATAAGGAATCTTTATAGTATGAGCCAAGTATGTATTTTCCTTGTTTGTAAAATTTAAACTGGCAGTTCAGAATGTTTAACAGCAGTTCCAGCTGAGATTTGAGGTTCATGTGGATTAAACTGCCCACTTGCTATGACAATGAAGCAACCAATCCAAACTACACTTCTATCTAACTAGTTTTTTTAGGTTTCTGTAAAGAACGCCAGACCAAAATTCATACGTAGGTCTGCAAACTCAAAATGACGCTAGTTTCTAACTCCGTTTGGTATGTACATGTATATACATATACATGCACAGGTATACATTTGCTTACCAGGTCAGCAAGCATGTGATGGACTCATTCCTTCCTTTCTGTTATGATTTCTAAATACTTCCCGTCCAAAGAAATAATAGTAGTATAAAATTACACTGGAAGAATTCAAATGTTGTTCTATAAATCTATTAAGTTCCCCAGTCATACAAATGAAAACTCAATCTCAGCTCCTTAAACTAAAATAACTTGTCTGCTTTAAGAGCAAACATTTCCAGAAGCTGGCTTTTTGCTAAACCAATCTAATTAAAAAGCTCAACTTTTGAGCTCTAAAAATCTTACTATCTGTAATTGTGGTAGGTCATGGCTTAACAGTTCTAAATTATTAGTTATGAGAAATCCTTTCTAATGGTACACAAAAGTCATCATTTTTAGGGGAAACATAAATAGAAATATAATTATAAGGAGATCAAGAACCAAGGAATATGAGATGCAAGCGTTAGAGATATTGAGAGAGCATAAATAGTTCAATGTTTGAAATCTTGATTTAATATTTTTTCTGGGAGAAAGAGGTTTCACTAAACTTGCCATCAGTTTATCCCCTAATCTCCACCATTTTCTAAGAGGCTATGATTTACCCACAAAAAAAACTGTTCCCAAGCGATCAAGTTATGGCAAAAAGAATATAACAATGATGATAATTTTTTTTTTTGGTTCCTAATCTCAGACTTGCCTAATTTGCCTAATTTTGTTGCCTTGTCCCAGGAAGTGGAAGGGATTACTACATTCACCTGTGTAGCTTTTTATTTAAGGCCTGGGATACTTCAACATAAAGGTAGATTCAAACATTTTTCAACTTCCCTGTAGGTGAAGCAGAATTCTAGACTAGGAAAACAAAATCTGAATTTGAACATTATTAAGTTTCCTTGATCATGTAATTCTCAAGACTGTTAGTGGATCCTTCCAGAGAGACTGAGAAGATCAGAAAGGTTTAAAAAAAAATTTAGCATTATTTAGGGGTAAGTCTCCTTGTTAAAAGCTGCTTACTTAAATAAGCTTTAATTTTTTACATTTCATTTTTGAACTTGGCATGTTGTTATGTTTCATTTGTATATAAGTGCTAACTCAATTAATGAGCATTTGGGAACACAACCAAGGAATGCAAATGCCAAACATAAGGAAAAATTTATGAGGAATTTTCATAATTTATGAATTTTCATAATTTATGAAAAATATTGATACATAAACAGCAAAATAGAAAAAGTTTCAGAAATGTCTTTGACACCAACTATCAAGCTAGTAGGAAAAATTACTTGTTTTCTTCCCACATCATTGCTAAAAAATCCACTGGTACTTAAGATCTAGCAATTGAATTGCATATTGCCTTCTATAGTACTTTTAATTGCTGTCAAGGCCATGAAGAGCCCTAAGTAAATACACTTAATTAATATTTCAGGCAACGAGATGTAAAATATCCATCGAAATCTGGGGATAAGGGATTGCTGAAACCTTTGTTGTTTTGAAAGATTCTTCTTCTACTTCATATAACAGAAACTCTGTTTTAAAATCAAGGCACATTTAATCTATCTGTCAAAACTTTTCATACCAATAATTGACAGCATGGACATATCATCAATCCAGTATTGCATTACTGTTTGTATATAGCCTATACCATTTAGGTACCCCTCGCGTTTTTGTGTATGCCCCGTGATTCTGACATCTGGGATGATGGATATTCTTGTAAACAACATAATTAGTGGTTAGAACCGGAGGAACCTCGCCTTCTCTGCCAAACAGTGCAGACCTCTGCTAAGTACTGGGAATGCGCATGAAGTTCCATGGAAATTAGCTTGCAAAGAAATTAAATTGAAAAAAGCCTTTCTGGTCTGGTTCTGAGAGAGAGAGTGGTTGACTAAGGAAATACTAGAGTTCAAAGAGTAATATGTTAATGTTCACCAGAAGTGTAACGGGAAGAGAATTTGAAGGAAGCACAGCAAACTCACAGCAATAACACCTAAAACCACAATAACTGTGGAAGAAGTCCACCAAGCCTCGTTACTTATTATGTGTGAACAGCATTAACACGAGCAAAGAAACTCATATTGAAAGACATGCCCAGACTTTCTCCTTATTTCAACAGTATCACACGGTTTTGAATGAAAACTTTCTGCAGCAGTACCGTGAAGGATGATACTTTGCATTTTTTTCCATGTAATAATAGAGGCACCATGTGACATCCTCTTTACACAAAGATGCCACAGATATCTCCTGTTTAATCATAGAAGAAAACTTAAATAATCTCAGTTGCTGTGATGTGGCAGTTGCTGACAAATACTGAATTGTTTCTGGTAAGCCATAGAATCATTATCATAAACATAAAAGCAAATACACTGGAGGAAACAGGTAAAATATATTATTGTGGATGTGCTTTCTATCACAGATCATCTCGTGATCCATTATAGAAATAAAAACTTCTGTCACATGGTAGTCAGTATCACTGCTGTCTTCTGAGATTTTGATTTTTAGCTTTTCTTTACCTTTTTTGTTCTTTCCTTTCACCCGTTATTCAGTAAAAGAGGATTCCAGAAGAAGCCTGTGAAAAGCTCATAATGACAGATAATGTTAAAGGGAATTGCCTTCTCTGTTTAAGAAACCTGATTGTCCATCCCAAGATAAAATGACCGGAGATTCATGAAAAGTCATGCAGATAGAAAATGGACTGTAGAAGCTGGAAACATTAATTACTATGGAAACAAATTCATTTATAACTGTGAAACAGTTCAGATCACGCATAGCAAAGTAATAATCGAAACTGGTTTATATCAGTGATATTCTCATGCAAAGTAATTTTTATTCTATCGAGTTCTGTTGAGCAAAATATTTTTGGTTAAATTTATATTTCAGCGGAAAAGAAACAAGCTATTAAATATGTCGTATAACTTGAAAAATAATCCTGTTTATGAGGATTCAAGTATGTTAATTATCATATGTGTTTGAACACAGTTTTTGTCTCCAGTTTCTTAAAACCTTCCTCCAATTCCCTTTTATTCATTTAAAAAAAAAAATATCTATAATAGTGCTAATGTAAAAGGAAAGTGTTGGTGACAGGTTCTCTTATGAATTAGTGTATCCTCTGCAATAAAATGTACTGTGAGCCTGCTCCAATTTAAGAAAATAATTCAGTAGCCTCTTGTAATGGTTTGGACTGTGTCTAACAGCTTTTTTAAATGAGCTTTTCAATAATATAATAAGCTGCAATGCGTTGGTTTGTGGCAATATTTCACTAAATGTATGTGGTGGAAAATGAACTTACAGCATTGTACTGAAACAGGAAAAGGGTGAATTTTACAGGGTTTGCTTTATTAGTAACAATTTTCATCTAGGTTCACTGGCCACATGGGGATCCATCTGCTGAAATTAGTCTTCAAAGGGTAAAGCCACAGCCCAGCCTGTCTAGCTGTATTAAGGTAACAGAGTACAAAAAGGGCTGGAGCAAGAAATTTCCACTTCAGGGCTGGTGAACAGTAAAAGAATGTGTCTGCTGTTGGTAGTATCAATCCTTCATCTCTTGACATGTCATATAAAGTCTATACAGCAAAATGAATGTGTCACTGTAGCATAGCACTGCTGGTTTATCACAGTGAAGTGCTGCGGTGTGTTTCTGCATGTACCGGTATTCAGGAAACCAATTCCTCCGGGGTCCCTGGCTCCGTACTCTGCTTGCAGGTGCATAGTGACACCTTGCTGATTCTTCTTCAATTTAGTTGGTGTTTCTGCTAGCTAGAGAAAGCTGGCACAAACGTGCTGCTCACACCTTCCTACTGCTAGTAAGGAAGTTCCCTTGAAAATTTGGCCCAGTACCTCAGAAGGGCTTAGCTTTGTGTAAAGGTTTACTTAATCCTACTCGCATTGCTCTCTGAGGCCTCATAAGAAGGAAGGCCTTAAACCTGTGCCTTAGACTGTCAACTATGTAAAATGCATTAAGACTTTAAACGCCAGTGAATCATATTGTTTGCAGTGTTCTCATTTTCTTTCACAACATAGAGGACAGGTTTCATTGCATCAATCTCATCAACACAAGTAAATATTTTGTACAGCACATCCTCTAAATATATCTCCTGAAAAAGCTACAAGTCTTTATTTAGTGCCACTACATTTCTTATGGACTGAAAAGTGACCCTAATGCTACAGGAAGCACTGGTGAGACTGCCTGCAGACCCTCTACTGTGGCAGTAGTATTGTCTGTAGAGCTCCAGTACAATACAAAGAAAAGAGAAACATTCCTAAAATAAGCAAAAACAAAAACAAAAGTAAAACCAAAGAAAGGTAACTGAGAAGACACCAGATAAATGAAGGCCTGTGTTCAGAAAATTAATACATTATGTTTTAAGATTTGCACATCCGAGCAGAGTTAGAAAATGCAGACAGGAACTGTGAGCCAAATTCACCACGTCAGTGAAGCTGTGATGAATTCTTCCCAGGTTTTACAAATGCATCACTCTGTAAAGAGCCCTCAAGTAAGAAAAACTAAATATATATAGATGGAGGAACTCATCCACCCCCACATGAATTCATCCTTAATAATCCACTGAAACTCATAAAACATAAACCACATCAATCCCCCTCAGTATATAACTAGTTATTAAATGCAAACCCCAATATACCATAAAACTCAAAAGAAAATGGGAAAATGACACTAGCAATGTACTGTGAATGTGAATGTTATAACATATGGAGGACAAGTTTATAAAACAGCAAGACATGCAGATCTAAAATTAACACACTTCAAGCTCCTGCGGAGATTGTACTGGACTTCGGAAAAGGGATACTAATTATGTTTAAGAGACTCTTACGAATCTTGGGGACATAAAAAATAAACAATATGTTCCTGCAGTGCACTTAAAGGTCCTGATTTCTGTGACACTGCAGTTTAAATTCAATGTAAAACATCTGCTTTCCCTGTCTTTCCTTTCTCTTAGGTGCCTTTGCTACTTTCGGAGAAGCTCTCTATCCCATGTGGAGAAGATGACTCCTTGGGGACATGTTCCCCAGAACGAGAGGACTATTCCAGTAATAGTCTCCTCCTCTGCATCGACTTACCAGATGTATGAAAACAATAAGATTAATATGTTTGTTTATAGAGGTTTTTAATCCTTCTTGGTTGGCAGATGCTGCTGCTCCCTTGCAGTGATGAATGGAAAGAACACTTTGTAACCATAGCATATAATCTATAACATATATTACAACTCACATTCATGTGCAAATTTAAATGGCTACTCAAAAAGAAAAAAAGAAAGCTTAAGAAATAGGAGGCACCATCCTGATTGATGCTTGTCCAGGGAACCTGCAATTTCATCTGAAATTTTGAATGACCTTTTGTCGCAGTTGGCAGAAAGCCCCATTCTAATCATGAGTTTGCAGGAGGAAGCTCAGTTTGGAGACTGCTTCTGAAGTCTGAACTAAACTGTCCAGAGATGTTCTTTGGCTGTTCTCATACAATTTCTATTGCAGTTGGCAGAGATGTACCTACTGCATTCCCTAAATTGTGTGACCAGTTTCATAAAAATACGCTTAACTTTCATAGCTGCATGAGGTGTTACTCATAAGTTTTACAAAAATGATGACTCCCACACTCAAACTTCTTATGAATTTTAACAAAGCAGCCACTTTCATATGTATTACAGCTGCTGCAAATAACACCATTTGTACTGGAGCTCAATTATGTAGCTGTTTGACTGCGCACACTTTTTCTCAGCCTTATAATGAAGGTCAGCAGAGTAACTAATCCACACGATAAATTTTAGCCGCAGTCGGTTTGTCCTCCTGCCATGCTCCTGTTTCCCTCGTTATTTTTCTGAGCTGCATGAGTGAGGTGTTTGGAGCAGAACCCAAACACCCTGAACACCAGGTGGTCAAAGGAGCTAACCAGAGGGGAACATTTTATTCTCACATGTTTGCAGACAGGTAAACAGCAAGGGCATGAGGCCTTACCACATCTCCTTCTTTGCAACAGGACTTGTTCACAGGATTTGAAACAACACTGGTGTTAGCACAGTTTCCTTCCTGCTGCACACTGAGCTTCCCCCTGTACTCCAGGCTGGAATTCACTGGGGTGCTTCCTTGTTGTTTCCTTTCTCATCGCTGCTTGGTTTAGCTTCTAACTAGTCCCTCATGCTGCCGAGCAGCTGTTGTCCACCTTTTGTACTGAAAATTGTGCCTTAAGTGCATTTTTGCTAAGGGCAATCAGGATTTCATTTTTAGGCAATTATCATTTCAGAAATTCATTTTCAGAAATTTCAATAACTGAAGGAACATCCGTTTTTCTAATGAGTTTGTATGGGTTACAATTTACTGAGATCTGGAAAGAAATATTTTTTACAAGTGTTATCCTCTCCAAAAAAATTAAGCTCTTGGTTGACTTGACATTTAACCATTATAAATAAGGTTTAAAGTCAGTGATATTTTAATGCAGGAAAAAAATGACTCATTTGTTTAAACCATTCATAACACCACTTTCAAAATTATTTTGGTAGGGATATATTATAATCTTATTATAATCTCAAGGAGACTGGGCATCCCTTGAAAAGATCACAGTGTTTTCATTAAATTCACTTGGATGAAAGTTAGGGTGGCCTTGCAGAACTGACTACACAGTCATTGATTTTAAGAGTGACACTTCATTTCCTTATTTTCAGAAATGCTCCCAGACAAAAAGAAATGTTTATTTCAACCAAAACTGATTATTTTCTTCAGCTGAAATTTCTCAACAAATTAAATTTGTTTAATCTAAAACTATTTTATTTCTTCAGCCAACTGGAAAATCAATGATTCAAACAGGATCTCTCTAGTTTAGCTGAAGGGGACTGAATCAYACCCACTCGCCAAAAATATGAATGACATATTTTTAATCCCCTAAATTGCTGCTAATGTACTGGCAGTCGCTTAAAATAAAAGCCAGCTTCCTTGATTCCCCAGCATTAAAAATTCTTCTATACACTTTGTCACATTTTTTTCTAATAGTACAAACTAAGTAAAATTATACATGAGGAAAATCTGAGCAGCACTGTTATCTAGCTGGTATATTCATTGTTATATCTGCGAGTTTCTGGTACAGCTAATGTTGTAGTGCAGATTTGAGATTAATCCACAATAATGTATTAATAGAATTACATTGTCTGTTACTAAGTCAGTGTAAAGCTAAGGTGGTCTGTCAAGATGCCAATTTAAAAACTTAAAATGAAGAGGAAGGGAAATCCAAAACCAATGTAAGTACATGGAGAAAAAATATCCCCCCTCTTCCAACTCCATAGACAGCAGACCAGTGACAGGATTGAATGAGGAACATGGTTGTTTTGCCAACTACATGTGATAGTCTCTCTACTTTGCTTTTAAATTCCCATTTACCAACCAGAACTGGCTCGTAATGAGCTGGCAGGGGTTGGTGATCATTTGATGCTAGCACAGTGTGGTTGTTTCTGAGTTGCAATACCTCTCCGAGCTGCTCCTGAGGGGAAGCAATTAAGGGCCACTACTTTCTCAGACTTGTGCCTACACTCACTTCGAATAACCCCAGTTGTCTACAGAGCAGAAACTAACTGGTCTTTATACAGCTTCATACTCCTATCAGCTCGTATATATTTTATCAAACGATCAAAATACAGCTCAAAAGTAGTCCCTCTTTATGAGCCAAGATATTTTCAGCCTACTTCACCGTCAATAACAATACAGCCTAGCAGAATCCAGCCCCAGATAAAAGCTTGCAATCCAAATAAATTTTCAGGCTTCTTTTGCAGAAGTCAGAAATCACCTCCAAATTATACATACTGATTCGCAATGGCTGGGATTGTTACTGTGCTGAATCAATCTATCATTATGAAGACAAAGTCATCCATGTGGCATATGTGCAGGAAAGGAACTTTAATACCTAGTGGAGTGCTGTAACAATCATAACCAAGGACATCTCTCTTACTCCAGAATCATTTGCATTTGGTAACAGAACCAAGGACAAATAATGAAGTCCTGAATCCTTCAGCAAAGGTAAATGTAACAAACGACCCAGAGCAACTGCTGTTAAAAATCAAGGAACGGTTTAACTCATAATGGGTCTGATTCCCCTGACGTAGGCTCTCAACTCTACCAGATTCAAAGTTACATACATACAAAATACAGTTGCTAGTATATAACCATGTATTTAGAAATTATGCATTAACATACATGATGCCAATAGAACTTGCTTCGTTATTCAGCTCGTATGGGAGTGCTTTTTAATAAGGAAAAACTCCATCTGCACCTATACGACAGTACATATAAGAGCTCCCCACACACTTTAGTATCAAATTCTGGAGTATTCACTGTTTTTGTCTTTGTATTTCTCTGAGGCAGGAAGACATCACTAGCTCCATTTTACATGAATAGAGGTATATTTCTTACATCGTCTTAGCTTTATCTGAGTATGGTTCAGCCAGCCGCCCTGAAATTTCTGTAGGATGTATTTTGAGTTCTGTCACTTTTTGTCCTGCTCTATTTTTTTTTCTACAAGCCCCAATTTTCTGCCTGGAACTAACCTCTTGCAAGCTGGAGCTAGAATACACCTAATAGCAGGAAGCAGGGAACATTAGGGAAATGATGTTCAGGCTAAAACCTGAGCCAGCAGGACAGAACAGATGCCTAGAGAGATAACATCCAGAAAGAGATATAGGTACAGCAATCCTCCAGATCACAATGTCTTACTTTTAGGTAGCTGGCTTTTGGTGTAAACCTAGGTTTCAGAAATAAGAGAGAGTGACACCTCAAAATTGCATCACAGAGAAGGGAGCTGTTTGAATTCTTTTTTTAATATGATCTTAATCAAGATCTTTAGGAAGGAAAGATCATAACCTGTATTCTTTCAGTGAATTTGGGTTCGTGCCTCATACTTCCAAGTGAACTTGTCTTTCTAATCTGTTTCCTTCAAACGATACTGATAAAACTAGTGCTGTGCCCACTTTTATGAAACAGTTGTATTTATATGGAAGATTTTATCTCCTGCTTCGTTTAGAATGCGTGTGGGACAACCACTAAGATTTGCATATGGCTGCCAGGGTGGATAAACTTTTCCATAGCGGCCTCTTAGATGGGCGTGTAAGGGAGAAAAAGGCTTACTTTAAAACTTAATCAAACTTAAGTGCATGTTGGGTGCTGGCGAGGTCAGCCATGAAAAGGCTCTGACTTAGGAAAGGGTAAATTATTCTGGTAATTTGCTGCATAAACCTCAGTTGGTTTAAGAGTTACATGGGAGCCATAGGATGGTTGTCTTAGACTGATTCTAGTATCCTTCTCTAGACCTAACCTAAGCTTTTACTCAAAGTCATGTTGGAGTTCATACTATGGACTGATATTTACAAAGTTTAAAGCTATTACTACAAATGCTTTCATTGTCCCTGTTTAAAGGTAAAAGGTCCAATTGCTCATTTATGAGCTCATAGTTGAGCCCAAAATCGCGGAATGGAAGAAGCCCTGCAGACAGACTGAACAGGTATGTCCTATTGTCTTATTAGTTCTTTCACAATGCAGTCTTGCAAAGAACATGCATATTCACTTTTTTATTACAGTTACTTCATCCATACTTAGAGGCTGCTTCTGACAAGCTGTGCTTTGTTACAAGAAGAAATGCTGAGAGAAGAAAGAGGGCATCAGGTGTTCATTTCCCTTTGTGTACAACTCTTCTGCAATGACAGAACACAAGAGCAGTCATGGAGTCCTGCCAAGGGAACACTGGCAGCTAACACCACTGAAGCCACATTTTGAGGAACCATGGCACCGCTCGTAACTCACACCAGCTAGCAGAAAAGTGCGTAATCTACCTGACACCTTGTGGAAAGGGAGCACAAGATCCCTTACCGTTCTTTCTTCATTTGCCACAAACCTCTGCTCACCTCTGTGCTGATCTGTGGGTTCTGGGAGCACATGTAAGGTTTCCTTCCCTGCACATGGGAATGGAAAGTGATCTTACAGCAGGAGAAACTGATATGGTCATGCATAAAGTCAGGCATCATGACCTCATGTGATTTTAGCTGTTCAGTGAAGACTGGCAGCTGCAATAAGAGGCAAAGACAGGAAGTATGATGTGCATTTCTGGAAGACGTTTTTTCAGAGATGCACTTCAGCAAGAGTCTGCAGCATCTTGCAAAATGACCAAGGAATTTCTGGCTGAGATCTGAAGGCAGCACTATAATGCATTACCAGGATTAGATCCCTAGTATTCTCTTCATGACCAAGCAGTCTCTAAGAAGTTACATAAATTTAAAAGCAAACACTTTTCAAAAGTAGTCTACTAGCAATTTCAGCATTTATACCTCCACAGAGCAGTTTAAGCCCTTATGCCACCCCAAATATTATGTAAGATGATTTGAAAGTTTATGCAATTTTAAAAATCTGAGGTGGTTTAGGTGGGTATGGCACCAGAGCTCTTAATGTGCCTTAAAACCATATACTGCTCTAAGGATTTTAGGCAATTTAAGCACTTATGCCATCATAAAACAGTTTAAGTGCTTAGACTATCTTGAATGTTTAAGGTGGTCTAAAGGTTCATACTACATCATCTAGGATGGTTTGAACAGTCAATTCTTTGTCAGAATACTGTTCGAGTATAATTTTTAAATTATCTAAAAATTTTCTAAGTGGAATATTACCTAATAACTAGATAAAACTTCACAGCAATTTTATAAAAATACTTTTACGTGATTATTATTACAGAGTTAGTTCAAGCCAACATTAGCACATTATCGCCGCTGATCAGCATTGTTCTCTAAAAATACAACACAGGCTTTAATTTCTAAACACAGCAAGATTTCTGAAAACAGGGGCTCAGCTGCTAGCAGACTTATTTTAATTGAGAGTCACCAAAAGTTTTCAGCATTGGTTATAAAAATCATCAAATAACACATTAGCTACTTTTATATACATTAAAATGATGCAGTCTGTAATATCCAGTTCCTCTAAAATATTTCTACCTCTGACTGGAATGAAAATTTAGAATTTCTAGCACACAAATAAAGATTTTTCTTTACAAAAACAATATATGCTTCAAAAATCATGCATGTCCAGTGTTCCGAGAAGAGTCAGCGTTACACTCTGCCACATACCAGTCAGTTTCCGTCACTGTTGCTATCATGGTAATGAAGTGTCGTGCAGAAAAGATTATCTAATAACATAGGCTAGCATTATTTGTAGATGGTGCAGATACAAAATTTGCTATAATTAATGCTTTTGACTGGGTGTGACTTCTGGATATCCAATGCGATTTCACTGCTTTCTGCTGTAGATGTGCAGGGAACACTGTAAAATTTGAACTATTTTCTATCCAGCTCCTACTAGACAGCAACAACTTCAAATAAAAACATAAAATCTTGAAACTGTTTGTCAGCCTTATTGGCCACATCATGGTGGGATACAAAAATGAACTTGAAGGAGAGAGAATATCTTTCTCTCAGCTGTGCTAGTGCCTCTATGTGGTAGGAATGGCAAATACTAAAACAGTACAGCAAGCTTGCAGCATTTCAGCAGTTACCTGAAAATCAGCCAAGAATATTGAGGGATTAGTTGGTTAGAATTTGCAAACATAGAGTATTTCAGTCCCATATCTTACTCATCTACTTCTGAAGTCCCTAAATTAAGTATTTTCTTTCACCTTTACATGCATAATTTTTTTCTGTTGCCAGCATCTAAATAAAAGCATCAATAATATCCTAATATTATTCAGTACACTTGTTCGGGCACTAGTCTTTCTTTGAAGACTAGTGCCTAAAAATTCTCCTTAGATCTAGAATGCAAAGTACTAAGCCACGCTGGGAAAATTAGCTTCACTGAAGCTCCCATCACAAAAAGGAATCCGACACAGCTTCTACATATCTCTCATTCACTGATCTCTTCTCACCATCTCCCACCAAGTGCCAGATGCCTATAATAGTATTTCTGTACACACACATTAAGCAACATTGTCTTATTATGCTTTATTTTTTATTTATGTTAATGAAACAAAATCACTCTAGCAAAGAACAGAATATTTATTATTCTCATGGCTAAACAACATCTGTGGAAATCTTTGTCAGTCAGGATCCCGAACAAGCCTCTAAGTCTTACTGGCAAAAGTGCATTCATACACACAGAGAAGTACCTGATCAGATTAAAAATTCTGTCCCTATTAAAATTATATGGCATGTACTCTGAGCAGACTTAATTGGTATTGATATGGGAGAAGAAGTATCAGTGTAATACTCCACAATTAGTTGTGCAGATCTGTTCAGTCTCCTTTACAAGTGCAGCTCTGTGAATAGCTTCAGCAAGTTAAACCTTAAAAGACATTCAGATGGGATTCAGCATTATTCTTTAATTATTATTAAAACTGAAGTCTATAGTGGGAGAAAAAAAGCAATGCTGAGCTAATCACACTCTTATTCTAGTCTCACAGGGAGACTTCATTTGTGAGTTTCCCAAAAAGGATGACATAGCTGTCATGGGTTCATGATTCCCACAATGCATTTCTTTTTCTCTTCATTAATCTGTCACTAATTCAATCTGTGAAGGYTGTGTCATAATCATATCTTACATTTCTTCCCATTACTGTGGAACAAATTGCAACATTTTTCATTTCAGAAAGACTCCACTATTATTTCTGCTGTTGATAACAAGTTCATAAGGTACAGCTCTCAGTCCTTCCAGCCCCTGTCCCTAACCTGAAGCCATTTCTTGAAAACACAGAAAAAATTTACACAGAAAATAATAAGGGCATTATATCATCCCTCCTCATGCCTATTAGAGGAATGGTAGTTCCTGAATTTAAGAAAATAATCTATTCTTTTTCATGACACTGTTTCTTTCATAGTTGTACTTCAACCTGTTTTCTAAAAATAAAGACAATTAATAATGAAAATTAGAACCTGAAAATGTATGTGATCTAAGCTAACAAAAATACAGATCTCTAGCTTGATACAGAACTATTATTGTTAAAGCTAAAATGAAGCCACTTCTGAGATTGGATTGCTCAAAAGATTAACAATATCAGACAGTATAGCACACAGAAATCTTTTCATATTCATTGGCAGTTGTCAAAATTGTTACCATCTGATGACTGCTTCCCATTTGAAATAAAATGGATTTGGTGGTCTCAGTCATCTTTTCAGGAGACCCTACTCCACTTCACAAAACATAACTGCATTTGACACTGAACGACAAAAGGGCCAAATCTTGAATATTTAAACAGCCATATTAACTTCTCAGTCCTAAAAGTACCAAACTCAGGCATATGTTGCCCATTGGAGGCTTGCAGAATCACTCACTAAAGCAAGGGTTTTGGTGTTGAAAATAGTCTTTTATTCTCCAGGATCACTACTCTAAAACTGAAATACTACCTAAAATGTGAGAGTGAATTTATCATAGAGTAATAAGGTTTATGTCATCTATAATGATGCTGATATTTTACATACATTCTCCAGACACTCAGTGAGACTTGATTCCATATGTATATTTCTGATCTGTGATCTTCAAATTCATTTTGCAATTACAAGGAGCAAATCTGCCCATTCTAGACATATAGTCTCAAATACCAGAATACTTGGGATGTTATTGACAGCAGACATTTTAACTGTACCTCAGTCTACAGTTCATTTCCTAATTTGTTTGATTGCCTAGAACTGTCCTGAGTAATCCTGGGGTATGTCTATGTTATGTCTACATTAATTCAGTGAAATAGGACCTGATCAGTAGGTTGAAGCAGGTGGTGCTTGGCCCCGCACAACATTATTTGTAGCTCAGGGTTTTTTCTTCAGACACACTTAGTCTGGTCTCCTGGTATAGCACACCATGTAAGTGTAGCAAAGTTGTCCAAAAAAACAGCCAAACCCTCAAATTCCAGTGAAAAGTTGGAACACATCTGGTGCACACCTGGAGTGAAGTTTGCAGGTCTTTTTTTTTTAAAGAGAACTACTTCACGCACACCAAAGTTTGGTGAATTGAACCAGCTCTCAGTAACTGGAAATGATTCGCTTCAAACTCTACCACTGCTCCAAATCAAAATGCTAACTTTGAGGGAACTGACATTGATTCCTTTCATGTTCCCAAAGTGGATACTGATAGATCTAAGCAATGCAATAAATGAAGTCAGAAAATCAGCAAAACCAAAAGTAAAGTAGCTTCATGCGTTCTGAAGCTATAGCGAAAAAATTGTTTTTACCTTCTGCTTTAAGCAGTCGGCTATCACAAGAGAAATTCCATACATCTGTTCACTATTAGTTTGGGTAGCTGCTTTATCCCCAAACACTTCCTCACAGGGTATACAACCGATCATTAATGTAATACTTTCCTTTTGAACAGGACGTAGATGTTCTGAAGAGCTGTGTTTTTTCTATTACTCTAAAATCTCTCACTGTAACAGTGTCTCTAGGGTAAATGTCTCCTTTCCTGTGCTGCTTTTGTTTTCAGTGTGCAAATCTACAGAGGAAGCCGTACCTTCAGCTTAGTTTAAAAAAGTCATACACAAACAAAATTTGCCTTTTATTTGGCATTGCAGCCAGGTGAAGGTTCATTTCTGCAAATGAAGCCCTAGAGCTGTAATTCAATGTTAGTAGGTCACGCTGTCCAGTATGGCTTTGTTCTGAAAGATGATTAAGCAAATGTGAAATATTCTTATTCAAGATAATTTCTGAACTTGATATGATTTCTACCTTAGTAAAATTGGTATGATAACATGAATAAGATTTTTTTTATCCTGATTTAGCCATTGCATTTATTTATTTTAATTTCATAAATAAAGTCAACTCATCCACAGCAGAATACTAGCAAAGTCCTACATCCACTGTGTATCATTATCGATGGATATTTTTCAATAAATGTCATTTCATTGCTATCACCACAATTTCATAATAGTCTACTTCTGACCTGTAAGTTTAGATAGGTAGCCCTGATGGGCCATATTTTGCATTACTCTGCCTTATCTATTTATACAAGGGATAAGTGAATACATACCTTTTAGACTTATTAAAGACAGAAATATTGGTATATAAATTATAAGCACATAACAACCCTCTGTGTATCCATCCATATCCCCACATCCACAGCCACAACATGCAAGTAGAGATGCTACAAGAAGCCTTCAGCATGAGCAGCTGAAAAAGAATACGATAAACAAGGCTTATCCAGGCAACAAATTTGTTAGGAACCATAGATAGCTGATGGTAGCGTCAGCAGCAGAAGGCAATTCCAGAACTTCACTTGCTTGCCACCTCTGGAGCTCCAGCATAGAAGGGGAACAGGTTGTTGCCGAATCCTGCTTTCTTACCTGACACTATCTCAGAGAGGCACATGGAGTTATTTTCCCTCCTGCCTTGCCCTTCCTGTTGTGTAGATGACTAACATGACCTTCTAAAGGACCCAAAAAAATGCCTCTCTGTATTTAAGGTTGCTGTTCTGTACCAAAAACATGGTTGTCAATATCTGATATTACTTTTGTTTACATCTGCCCTTCCCACAAAAAAAAAGTTTGTTCCTTCTAAATCTTTTTCCTCTGTTTTTCTGTTTTGATAATACATTGTTTCTGATTTCCTGTTGTTTTACGTACTGTAACTATCCTGCTACTGACAGCTTCTGTTATTGATAGACTAGTAGTTGAAATTGTGGAAACACTGAACAAATACAAGACCATTTTGACTTCCTTTAATTAAACAACTTTTATGCATTTGATTTTTCATTGGATTGAATAAAAATAAGTGCTATAATTTTGATTTCCAAGAAAGACCACCATCCTGCAAGCCTGCATATGTTTATGTAAGCATCCTGTCCATTGAAGTTAACATCTGTGCTTAAGCTGAAATCTTGACACATCAGTGTTCTCAAGACCAAGATCACAATTTCCATTCTCTGCTTCTCTGCCTCTTTTCAATGACCTAATGACTAATGCTGAAGTAGGAGAAGAGTGCAAAGTTTGGGGTGCCTTCACTTCATGATGCGCAGGCCTCTGGCAGGGGCTTTGTGAAGACCTGACTGAACACCAAAAAGACAAACTATTCTAACTAGACACCTCTGTTTCTCATTGACAAATAGAAACTCTCCATTGACACAGAGACGGTATGACAGACACGGCATCTTGCTGTTACTCTTCACTAGATGACTTGCCCTGTTTCTGGTGAATCACAGGTGCATGACAGTCCTCCAAAGTATACTTATTCCTTGCTGCAAACTTGCGTCCACACCAAACAGCATTGGACTTTGCAAGAATTTGCAAACTGAGCCCAAGAGTAGGAACAGTAAACTATTAAATGCTTTTCTAAATGACATACAATAAGGAAGAAGTTTTTTTTCTGTTCTGCTAAAATAAAATAAAAAACTCATTGCAACTAAAGAGTTGTTAACCCAGTATTAAAATAGTTCTTGTTTAATGAAAGGATTCTTTGTTCATTGTCTTCTTCTTCCATATGCCATTGAAAAAAATCCAAGTTTCAATACAGGTATGACAGACCTCTTTGTACTGTACACTATCTGTCATTCCAGCTATCCTTAAAAGCCGTGAAACAAGAGGGAAGATTAATTTAATGGCCTACAGATGAAAAAAGAAATAGTGTCTAAAATGAGGTCTAGGCAATTCTCTTTTTCAAAAACTGAAATATGCTGTACGAAAACTATTGGACATTGGAAAGAAATTTTCTTCATTGTTTCCATTTTTATTATTATTTACAAAATTTCATAAAGCAATCCAATACAAACAAAGTAATGAGAAAATGAGACTCATTAACATTAATTACTTCCATTATACACAGCTGTAGCATTGTTGAACTAGTTCTTTTTATGCTCTGGTGATCATTTACAGGTAATCAACATTCCTGTGGAAAGCTTGAGTAAAAAATGCCCTAGGAATTAAAGCTAAATATACAGCACACTGTGTTCGTAGGGACTGCACTTCACAGAGCAATTCTCTGTACGTTGAACTGTAAAGATAAAAGGTAGTTTTACTACCACATCACTATTTACAATTGTAATTACATTATTAGATATTTTTAAGGAACATACCATGGCTAAGTGTCCAAAATGTAATGGATAATAAGCAGCAAATTAATAAGTTATCTGGCTTTTCAATCACAAGGGAAGCCCTGTTCTTCATGCATCTCTTCTGACACATTAACCTTCTGTTTGTAGTATCACTTTGGGCCATGTTACTGCAAGTATCAGGACAGGCACACAAGATGACAATTTGATAGGTCATCTTGATATCTCCCTTCTTCTATTACAAAACAAACTGTTCCTTAAGGGGCAAATCTGGGGATAGAAATAACTGGGGTAGCCTTGTTGTGAATTTCCCAGCATCAAATTTATGAAAAATTCAGGCTCTGCTCTCCCAAACAAATAATCCTCTGAGTCAGCTGCAGTTTGCAGTAGCACATAAATAGAAGTCACATATGCACACACCACAGCCAAATATAAGAGTTTTAAATCTTTCCCTGGCAGATTAATTCAATGACAGTGCCTGATATTTCACTGAATTATATTTACTAATGCTCATACTTATAGTTTTAATAACAACTACTCTAACTTGTTTGTGAGCCCACCTTTTTCCAAACTGTTCCAACTTTTCAACCCAGTATGTCTCATCATCAGTCAGTACTTTATGAGAAAAATAAATGAGTTTGGAAGGGAGAAAGCAGAAAGGACAGCTAACAATGTCCTTTTTTTGTCCTTTTCTTTCGGGGGTTTTTGGTGGTTTTTTTTATTTTGGTAGGGTTTTTTTGATGAGGAGTTAAGTATGTAAGTCCATCTTCTCTTGTTATTTATACCCACCTGAAATCCTTAGCTCTGATTACCTTAGAAGAATATAGTAATGTCACAACTAAAGGATGACTCCAAGTGGGAAATAGCATCAGGGGGTGAACACTTATGGGAATAACACTCCCTTTAATTCTAGGATCTTTATTAATAAAAACGTGAAGGAAGTAGGAATACCTAAGATATTACACTTAAGCACAGAAACTCATTGAACTTTTCCAAATATGTGGCATTTTGTCTGTATTCCCCACCAGCAGAAGAAAGGAATTGATTTTTCATTATTATTTTTCAAAGTGTAATACCCCAAGTAAGAGAAACTTTTATCTAAATAGCTGCCAGACATAGGCAACCCTAATAATAATTGTTTTTAATAGAACATGACTGGAGCTTTTCATGTGCACTAGATTTTTCCTCACAAAAATAAATTGCAGTGTTTCCACTTAATGGAAAATTAGTTTGGTTACATTGACGTACACTACCTAATGTATTTTCTTTTATCACAGCACTGCAAGGCCTCTTGAAAGTGTCCACTTCTGGAGCTTGGCAGAGGGTTTTTCTTAGGATTAACTAAGGAGCTGTTCGCAGGAGAACACTCTCTGGCTGGGATGTTGGATGTTAAACACCTATAGTCCTATATGGAGCAGATAAAGTTACTCGCAAGGGAAAGATGTTTTGCCTCCGTAACCCTACCACAAATTCCTCTGAGTTGGTTTCTTCCTTTCTTTTTCAAGTTATATATCGGCCACCCTTACTCCCACCTCTTACTCCCACCCTTTAGGAGGAAGCAGTCATAGTGGCTTAGCCTGGGGTTAAGTTGTCTCCTACTAACTTCATACCCCATTGTGAGGCTAAGCAGTCATATCATAAGGACTTCAGCAGCTCACGTAGAACATGCTGGAGAACTACAACCAAAGTTGTGAGTAATTTTCTCCTAATAAGACAATATAAGGCAATTTTCAAAATAATGTAACATAAATAATGGTCCATTGATTTTCACAGAAATGTAAGCAGAATCACTATTATTGCTGGTATATATGTATAGAGGAGTGCTGATTAGAATTAGTTCTAGAAAAACAGATTCACTTTGAATTTCTTGGTGTCAGAGTGTATTGTAGGGTAGACAATAAGCTCAAATGCAGACACTGGCTTAGATAACAAACAGTGTTTGATTGAAACCTTGTCTGTTTCAGTGTTGTTTTGGCTAGACCTTACATATCGACAAGATGGGAAGAAAACTTCAAGAACACAATTTGAGGAGAACCAAATTTGTTCTTAATATACCTCCAGCAATTTGTACAGGCTCAGTTTTCCCATAGTCTCATCATTACCATAGAAAAAAAACAATCAAGGAGTGCACCATCCCTAAATATAAGCTTTTCAAACATAACAACATTTGGTTCTAGGCTGGACTTTCAGATCAGACTACCTGCACAAAAGCTCCTCTTCATTCTCCATTTTAATGAGTTGCATCTCAAATCACTGATTTTCAACCTTTTGTCTGGCAAACATCAAGGTCTGCCTCCTTGAGATAGAGAGCAAGCCGAACAGTACATCACATAAAGGCTTCATTCTGAAAACTTTATGTGTGACCTTCCGTTCACCCATGTATGTGAAATCAATCCCTCATGAGAGTTTTGGGATTAACTTCATTGGACATAGGAGTTGAATTTAGAGACATACGTGAACAATTCACTAAAAACTAATAGATTAAGTATTCCAGTGCATTTTTAACTCAAGAAGTCTGACTCCTAGCTATAAAAAGACAAACAAACAGACAAAAATATCAACATTCAGATCCACCAAGATAAGGTTAATTGCATACTGAAATCAAAGAATGAATGTCTGGATTTTTTCTTGTCTGCTCTTTCACCCTCCCACCTCGACTATCCCTTTTTATTTCTTTCTTGGGCATTGCTTTATGCACATGATACAACACTTGTAAGTTGATGTTGAATAATTTGCAAGTTATTGATTTTTGAAGACAAGGATGAAGTTTCTACCAGGAATCTGGCACTAAAACGCTAGTTCCTGGAGGATTTATGATCCCCAGGTCCTGAATATCAAATACTATTTGAAGACTTTTTGGTTAACCGACCACAAAGAGCTGGACTGCCAGTCTCAAGTAACATGGAGGAACAACTTTTCTGGAAGTTGTTGAATTATTTCAACAGATCCCAGAAAACAGTGGGGATATGAAGAAGTAGGGGAACAATTTCATAGAGAAGCCTTTCCATTCTTGTGACGGATTGGTAAAATGACATAGAAGACACATCACTGAAAGAGTAGGATCAACCTGAATTGGCATACATCTGTAGTAGCAAGGAAGTAAAATGTTGCTTGTGGTTTCTCTTACACAATCATGCTGAGTCCACTTTTCTGTCATGTCCCGCACCTCCCACAATCAACCAGAAGTTATGTTTTAGGTAACAGATATCTGACATCCATTACTCTTCCTTCTAGCCAGTCAACCACTCTAGAGGACAGGCTGCAGAGACTGTTATCTAGTAGTGGATTTTTCCTCCCTCTTCACCATCCAACCTCTAGAAGCCACATCTAAAATATGACCATAAAAACATCAGCTAGAATTTGCTATAATTTTCTCTACTTCCTGCACTAAGCTAATGGCATAGAAACACAATAAATACTTACTTCCTCACCTCTGTTTCACACAGGTCATAGATAGAAAATGTTCTAAGCTTGTCTTCCCAGTGCAAGTCAAGACATGCTTACCAGGTGAATCAAGATGGCTGGAATTATCTTCCAAAGACCCTGATTTTTTCTGATGTTTTGCAATCTGAATATTCCCTTGGGTGTGCCTATGGCACAGTGACAGAGGATCACATCAGAGTTGACACAGCTAAATCCAAGAGAGATGTACATACCTAGAAAAATGCACTGCCTGTGACCAGTGCTACATCAGGCCTTGGAGATAGTTTAGCTTCAATGTGACAGCATTGCACTTGAAGGTACCTCTCCCAGTTCTGGCATGCATTGTAATTTCTATATTGTTTCTGGTGTGCGATCAACTCAGTCAGTGCTAGGCCACCTGTTACACAGGAGAATGCCATACAGTGCACTATTAGCACTGATAAGTAATGTGTAATTCTTCTGCATCAAAATCAGTGCCGTTGTTTTGAAGATAAAGCTCTCTTTAGATGCTGAGACGATGTCAGGGATCATAAGCAATCTATTCTGTGACTTTGTCATCTTTCTGTCGCTTCATTACTATTGGCTATCCTGAATTAGAAGGCTTATAAAAAAAATTCATGTAGTTGGATAACCTCATATTTTATCCTATTCTAGACTAATCAAAGTGCATTCATGCTAATATTAACCTCATCAAATTACAAGGTAGGTAATTTTCCTTCTACTCCTGCCATTAAAAAAGCCAGCCTTTCTGCATTTGCAAAAAGCTGTGTGACATAGTGACACTTTATATATGCAGCAGAAAGACAGCCAGACCATGACTTTTAGGCTGTCCTTCACATTAAGGGGGTGAATGAACAGTTCTGTCTTTGCTCAGCCAATGCAGCAATTTCATTTCTCTGGTAACAGTTATACCTCTATGTCTCCAGTTCCTTTGGTTGACAGTCCAAGTGCAAATGACACAGGACAGCAACAATGAACTTCTAATGAGAACATTAGTTCATTCCAAGTAGGATTTACCCCACACACCAGTTTAATACACATTTGTCCTTCATTTTAAAGAAAAACCAAAAGAGGAGAAAAAAGAAAGACAGTGAAATCACAGCATCAACATGAATGTTTGCCACCGAAGAAACTGATTTAACAGTTTATCACATACACATGTGTGTTTCAAGCATTCACCTTTACGAGGTCTCTGCTAAAGGAGGAAGAATAAACTGATCTGATCATTAGTTATGATTTTGTTTCTAGTACTCCTTCTGGTGAGCTCAGTGTTTTCAAAGTGTATACAAAACCAAGAAAAATAGATTCTTAAACCTGATTTGTAAGATGAAGGGTCTGGAGAACAGGTCTTATGAGGAGCGGCTGAGGGAGGTGGGGTTGTTTGGCCTGGAGAAGAGGAGGCTGAGGGGAGACCTTATCGCTCTCTACAACTACCTGAAAGGAGACTGTAGAGAGGCGGGTGTTGGTCTCTTCTCCCAAGTAACAAGTGATAGGACGAGAGGAAATGGCCTCAAGTTGTGCCAGGGGAGGTTTAGATTGCATATTAGGAAAAATTTCTTCACCGAAAGGGTAGTCAGGCATTGGAACAGGCTGCCCAGGGAAGTGGTGGAGTCATCATCCCTGGAGGTGTTCAAAAAACGTGTGGATGTGGTACTTCAGGACATGGTTTAGTGGGCATGGTGGGGTCGGGTTGACGGTTGGACTCGATGATCTTARAGGTCTTTTCCAACCTTAATGATTCTATGATTCTATGATTCTATACAGTCATTCTATTTTCAGATGTATAATTTAAAAATTTTTAAATGAGACCTTTTTTGCAGACTAAGCATTGAACACTGAATTTCTTCTCCCTTCAAGACGTTAAATTGTGTTCCCCAAAAAGCAAGACACTCAGCATCACTGACTGATTTTGAAAACCCATTTCATCATTACACCAGAGAACTGATATACCAAGGAGTAAAAGTGATCTGACTCAAAGGTTGAAAAACAAAAGAAATGAGCTAGACAAATGGTAACTACAGTTCTTACGCTAATACCAAATTTTAATGAAGACCTAACATCAGTAGTCATATTCAAATTTGTTTACCTACACAAATGTTACGGTATGTAATTCCCTAAATGGATTTACTCTGGTGTAAGCAAAATCTAGGATAAACTCTAAAACTCTGCACTTTTATACTGAATTACAATATTTAAAACCTGGACTGACAACTTTGACATTGAATATCTCAACTTAATTACATTTTTCTTTTTCTGTTTTTCTCACATTATGAATACCTGTGCAATAATAATAATACTGACTAGCAAGTCATCACATAGAAAATTTTTCCACTAGCTAGCATAGTGGAAATACATTTGTCAGTCAGTTCTATTACTATTTGTAAATTGCTCTCCATGGAACAAAGTCACAAGCATCTGAGCCATACATTTTTAAAAGAAATGTTCCTTGTTTTATTACCTAAAAAGGCTGAAGGAGAAAATAAGCCACAGGCAGGGTCATTAGAAAAATAAAATAGCCCAGGACTGCTTCTATGTAAACTGCATTACTAATTTTAAAAGGTTTCATCTTAAATGTTAAGAAAAAGTCATAAATAATGGGCACTTTGAGTGTATGCCGTTTTCTGGAGCAATTATGTATCTATAAACCTTAATGCAAGCAATGAATAGAAACTGGTTCTTAATGAACAGCAGAAATACAGGAGAAGAAAAACAAGCAAAAAATCTGAGAGGCCATTTGAAAGCTTCCTACCTTCGAGCAACACTTTTCTCTTTTAGCTAGAATTAAAGTGGTCTGCTAACTAACTGATATTTTCCCTCATATCAGACTAGAGCCTCATACACGACATTTTCTCGTTGTCCTACAAAAAAAGAGTTGTTTATGAAGAAAATCTTTCCCATGCAGTTTTACCAGGCTCAGTTTGACTTAATTGGTTCTACATCTTCACTACTTTTTAATCACACTGAAGTTCAGGCAAGTGCAAAAGTCTTGCAGAAGTCTGATTGTAGGAGCAAGAAATTTCTACTAATGCATATTTTATTGTGACTTTCATTTGGAATCTAATGGTTTTTATTTGGGAAATGCTGGTTCATCCCTTTAACTATTGTAGCTTAAGGCAACACTCGCATGTTTTATAGACAGTGATAAACATCTGTTTGTACACTATTCCTTTCACAAGATGAAAGTCAGAGGTGCCTCCTCTCCTCCTTTCTCATACTTACAAAGAAAGCAACACAGAGCTGTAACATTGTGTAATATGTACTTTGTTGGTAAAATGTGGATCAGAGACCAACAACATAGCATCCTGGAAAATGTAGTTTTTCAGGCGGTTATGAGTCTCTAGCTCTTAAACCATTAGATACTGAGAGTGTCATACAGATGGCACATTCAGTCCCTGTGGAGTGATGTTGCTGTCAGAAACACTGTACCAGATGTACAACTAAGGAGCACCAGCACTCGTGGCTGGAATGAAAATTCCGGGAGGCAGAGAGAAGTGGGAATGCACACAAATGGATCAAACTTAATGGTTATTGTGACAGTCCTTCCATAATTATGGTAAACAAATTTAATGAAAATGAGTCTCTGCCATCTAAAATCATAAACATAAATTCATCAAATGTATGAAAGTCTACATATTAAGCAAAGAGGGCTTACCAGTATTTTTTTTTTATCTGTGTCAATCAATCTGCCCTTTGCTAAATTAAACATTGGACTACAGAAGCTTAATGCTACTATCTTTGGGAAATTTAACATACAGGTGACTTTCTGAAACTTCCGATAATATGTCTATAAATATCATTTCAGTTCGCCATAAATAAATCAAAATTATGTTTTTCCCCATTGTGAACAACARATTAGTTCTCCATCAGTATAATTGATAAAGCTTGGTAAAGAGTTTGGCAGCAATCAGTATCTGAAAATTCTGTTACTCACCAGTCTAATAAGTTTTTCATACAACTCTCTCACAAAAGATTTTACAAGTTTGATAGATCTATCCATTTCCAAACACTGCTCATCTGCATCRACTACTCAGAAGTTTATTTATTCCCAGTAAATCTTTCCTTACTTATCTTCTCCTGACTTTAATTGCATTGGGAAAGGCTCACTATTACAATATTTATTCATAGTCTCCTTCACCTGACATTTTCAAATAGATTAAATTCTGTTTCARGACAATACTTTTTTTGCTAGTCTTCCATGTTTTCTCTCTTTTCTCCTCCTTTTCCTACCTTACAAGYTACACTTGGTGGAAAATCTTAGCTGAAAAAGGTGTTCATTTAGTACTGAAATCACTCTACTGAGGGATATTTATGGCTTCTCTGACATGTATCTTTAGGGTACCAGTACTCCTGTGAGGATCCTTTTCTGTAATTCAAAGGCTACAGACTAAATCAAATCAAGATATACTGTTCACAAGAGTGTTCACTGGAAGAGGATGACGTAGRTAAAGTAAATCACACCATCTAAATTAATGACATCAGAAAGGAATAGTACGGAAAATAACTTGCTAATATTAGCACTATATACAATCTTGAATTTAATTTATTTCGGAAGCATTATTTCAGTATCTCTGCACAACTTGGTATAGTATGGGAATACACTTAACTGCACTGTGGAAATAGTAGACCTAACTATCAGGCCTAATTAACACAACATTTTTGTAAGGCAAAAGTGGCCTTTCTCCCACCTGTAAGACCTGGTTCGAAAGGCAGCTCCCTAATGAGAGTTAGCATTAGTTTCAAATGTGAAAAATCTAAAAAGTCGCACTTACAGAATAGAATTACATCCCAATCGGTTCTCTTTGCTTGTACTGTACAACCTGTACTGATACTGCACTGTGGAAAAATTTCCTTTCAATGTAAACTTGTTTTCATTGAAATAATGAATCTATTCTTTTTTTTTTAAATGCACCACTGAAACATGATTTTTAAATTACCACAAGCTGTTCTTATCTGATCTGGAACTGAGCAGGTTTTGAAACTATTTTTTCTGTTGTAAACTTCTGGGTAATGCCCCAGTTTTGATTTTAAAAAATTTGAACAATTTTATCTCTGGTTTTGAAACAACTTTTTTTTTTTTTTCTCCCTTCCTTTTTCCCTTTTGGAATTAAGTCCAAATTCTGGAGCTTGAAGAAGCAGCCAGTCAGCCAGTTGAGATAATAAATATTCATCGTAATATTGTGAAAATAGGCAGCATTTTAGTACCAAAAAGTGCTTTTCTGAGTGGTACTTCTTGAACTTCCAGAGTAAAGATAGAATTCCCAGGGTTTCATTAATCTTTACCTACTTCCTGTTTATGTTTGGACTGGAAGTAGTACAATACTACACTTCCTCACACCTGCACCAGCAGCTGGACTAAGACAGTACGCAAACAGTTAAAAAAAAAAAAAAAAAAAAAAAAAGGCAAATAATTGTAGAGCTTTTTAATTCCAGAAAGAATTTAAAAGAAAGTAAGTGTTGGCTCCAGCTTTACTAGAACATATTTTATATTTCTATTTTATATGGGATTTTTCATCTGTAATTCCCCCTATTAAATATTTCTATTCATTCAATGAAACAGTTTTATTGCAGGTGCTCTGGAGATTTCATAATTTATAAACCATAACATTCAAAGCAAATAGAAATTTATTATTTAATTTACACATATATGTACCTCAGAGACAGGAAAGAATTACGTCTATGGTAACCAACATCATGGACAGGAGTTTCCCAGACAGAATTCTGATCAAGCATTTTTTGCTACCTTTCCACTAGTTTCCTACTTCCAACTCTCAAAAGTCACACTTCAGCTAATTTTCCTAACTCTTGTAAGGAAAAGTGTTTGAGGAGGAGATCAGTTCAAAGGAGGGAAGGTGTGGCCCGCATATATTGAGATATACTTGACATCATGCATTATGTCCTTCCCTCTTGTGTTTCATTTTGGTCTTACTGTAAATAGCTAACTTCCAATCTTTAGARTTCCTGATTTTTGTCAACACTTATCCACTGCTGACTTTTCTTTCTTGCAACAAAATTCAACTAAGGTAAGAACACTGAAAAAACATGTATTTCTTCCATCCAGCGTATATTTTGCAAGGGCAGGGGGACTGTTTRTTGATGGGTTGGCTTTATTTTACAAATAGTCCAATTCACCTATATAACAAAAAACTAACAAAGCACCGCTTGCCCTTAAAGCCAGAGAGATAATTTTCTTCTTTCTTATGGTGCTGTAATTAAATGGAAACAAGACCAAGAACAAAAAGAAATTCTATAGTTTTACAAAGATGCTGAAGAATATGGATACTAGAGACTCAACAAAAGTTGATTCAGAATTGTTTGGTATTTAACAACTGTCTCTGTGAAAATAAGACATATCTGCAAGTTACAGCTGAACTGATCTTCCTGACTGACTCTCTTAATTAACAAAACAGTTCTCAGTTCCTATAATCTAGCATAACTAATATTTTACCAGCTAATCAAGCTGAGTTATTTAAACTAGAGCGACACTGCAGAATCCAAATAGTCTTTGCACATGGATTTCTGTGCAGATTCTTCATTTCTTCACTTTTCTTTTAATAGTGTATTGATGTGCCTTGGGAGCAAGAAATTTAAATTTTAGCATAGATCTTAAATGATCTGTGCAAATAATGATCATCACTTTATCATAATAGACACTCCAAGTCAACAAAAGACTCCTTGTTATAGCATTTACAATACAGATGTTTGGCAMGGTTTATTATTTGTGTACTGGAGACATGTCTTCTGGTTTGGAAAGAGTTCTGATCAGCATGATTACTGCATTTTGCTATTAATATCAAGGACTTTCAGATCATTAAAAAATACAATAGGTAAAAGGATACTGCAAGAGAAAGATTATCATCTGTAAAGTAGATGAATATTATAATACATCATATTGTATCTCCTTGTATTTAAAAACATGGACAACTGACTGACATGTAATTCACATGCCCAATACAAAATCTACATAATTCATGAAAACTTAATGCTATGATGGAAATATATTGAGTCTTTGAGGGTATAGTTGTTTTATCACTCATGCAGCTCAAATCCCACTCTTTAAATTGACCCTTGTCACTCATTCTCGAAGGCAGTAGCAAACAATAATTTTACTGACAATGAAAGTGTCAGCCAGAAAAAAAGACATTTGTGAATGTGCTTGACATCTTAATCCTACAGATCATAGGCCCACCTAAAAAATATATTAGCAGCTGAAGYTACAATAGCGAAGAAAAATAAAGTAACTTGCACCTAATTAGAAAAGAGAATATAATGGATTTGTTGGGACATGTCAGGATTTTAACCAATAGGAAATCAAAGGAAGAAACTATGGTTATAGACAAAAATTGTCATCGTTAAAAATAAGTGCCCTCATCTTCATAAAGAACATTCTCACTAGATTTTGTTTTGTAGATACAGATCACTCTAATTCCGTCATATTTCAGCACATCTAGCTTCCATCTGACTCTGGTAGCCTCCCAAACTGGGTGACTTCATTCAGTTTTCCTGTTGGGAATTGTCCCTGCCCCATGCTACTACCTGAATCATGCCTGCAAATTGTTTGAAAAAGTGCTATTTGTAAACCATGCCAATGATGATGCTAACAGTGCGCCAGTACACAGGAATATTCTATGGCACTGTTTAATTTAATAGTATAGGTATAGCCGAAGACACTGCAGTAATGGACTCATATAGCTATAATTATCTCCCAATTTAAGCAACCAGAAGAAAAAAGATAGAATACAAGATTCAAATGTTTACAGTCWAAAGCAATTGTTAACTGTTAAATTAACACATCTAGAAGAAAGGTGCTCTGGAACTTTCCTGGCTTTATTGCATAGGTGAAAGAGAAAATCCCATGAAGTTTGGAAACCAGAGACTCAAAGCCTCCTAGCCTCCAGATGATGCAACGCTGCAAGGGTTAATGAAGTTCCAAAATGTCTGCCTGTTTGAGATATGCAACATAAATAAGCCTGAAGGCTATTCTAAATTGCATCAACCAGATTAGTGTCTCCAATATTAATTTATAACTGAGTACTCCTAGTTGGATTCTCTTCTTTTTCTAACCAATCACAACCCTATTCTACAGTAAAGAAAGAAGCAGAATAAAATCTATTTTTATAATTAACTAGGAATCTCTCCATCAATGCACATTTGGTAATTGCCAAAACTAGTGATGGTGGCTGTTTACAGCAGTGGCAACTACTTGCCACAGCTCAGCCATTGACAAGTCCAGGAAATTTTTAAAGCATTAACGCTGTACTTCAATTAAAAAAAAAAAAAAAAAAAAACCTAACAAACAAATCATATTACACAATCTTCAGAATCTTTTAGGAGAGAAATGTACCTAATATTTTTGAAGTATCCATGCTGCGGTGACCTTCAAAATGAAACACAGGTCTGTTTCATTCAGCACCAGTTGACATGCCCAGCCCTTGTTAGACTGCCAGGAATTCTTCAGCCATCTACAYACAAGATATAGAGAATGTAAATGATTGTAAGAGCTAATCTTTTCTGTGAGCAAACAGATAAAGGGTAAAGACACAGACTAAAGCTCTCAGAAACAGGTAGACTATCAGTTGCCAAGAGTGAAGGATCTCCTGAGATAGTATATGTTAAGTATTACCTGGACTTGTGGTACTGCTTGTAAAGTTACATTATAAACATTAGTAGGCTACATTTATACACAGCAATGAGGATTCATTGTGGAAATAATGTAAATATTGAAGGAAAGATTCTTTCATCTTTACTTAGACAAAACTCCCAATTATGCTAGTAGGAAAGAACATACAGGTTTATTTAAGGACTGAGGATAAAGATTATCAGTCCAGATGCCTGGGAAACTTTCTTTCAGAAGAGCTCATGTTCAAAGGGAAAGCAATCAAGAAGAAAAGATCTGATTAGAAAAGAAAACTTCATCAAGTCACAACAAAAAGTAACACCTTTTGTAAAAGCAAGAAAGGTGGTTAAAGTGCCATCCAATACCAAAAAAAAGGGTTGGGAAAGTAACAGATCCGCAAGCCAAACAGAATCTCAGTTAGTTGCAAGAATGCATCCAGGCTGTCATATATACTTCAGCTTTAGACAATAAAGTTATCATAGGTTGCCCTATGTTAACTTCTTCTCTATTCTGATTTAACTGGGAAAGGAATATTCAGAATAGAGTAAAACTAGAGAAAAACAAAGCTGCCAGCTGAAATATGAGCAGGCAGAGTATAGCTCAGTTGGAAACCAATAACCCAACAGAACAGTTAATAAGATTCTGTTAGGACAAAGTGTAGTTATTTAATTCATATTGTCCTTCAATCTGCTGTGAAATATTTACTAAAAATACACACTGAGAAATACAAAACTTGTTGTGATAAGTGGTAGCTTGGAGAGGCTAAAAATCAAACTGTCCAGAACTGAGGGTTCTTGTCTTCAGAGATATAATTTACAAAACCCATTTGATAGGTGGAAAGAAAATGCTAGTTCTCAGTTGTCTACTTGATTCACAACCCTTTACCCTAATACATTTGACTGCTCTGTACTGCAGTGCTTCATGCATTCCTGTCCTGGAACCTACAAAGAATAGCAAAGTTGCCCTGATTTTTGTCAGAAGTTTGTTTAAAAATTTTATTTTAATCCACGTAGGGTTCATTTTTTTCCTTCAACTGAAATAGTTCACTTACTTAGGAATCAAAACACCCCTATTTATTGAAAAAGACTCACAGAACACTTCGTTAATTGAGAGATTGAATTGATTGGTCATTCTTAGGAGTTGCATAATTACATAAAATGATTATTGTACACTGTAGGGAACAATCAATCCTTTACTGACCCCATGAGGGACAGACTAGGTGACCTAATTGGTCTTTTCCATTTCTCTTTTCTCTGTTTTAATGTAGCTCTGCAAGACTGCAAAATCTAATGAAATGTATTTGAAATAAACAGAGATTAAAATTTCTTCTACAGCCTTTCAGTAGATCACATTTGTTTATTAAAGGAATATTTCTGTCTTTGATATGCTTGAGAGTATGTGTTTTTTCCTACCCAAGATGTAAAAATTAAGACTACATCTATCTGTTCAAACAGTCCAGAAATTCAATGCACTGCAGACTCTCCTCACTTTACTCTACAAAAGAGAAATCACGGCAGTGTTTGTCAGAATCTGCTGATGATGTTTATGCACGCTTTATCCCCTCAGCTGAATGTGGAGTAGTCAAGATAATGAGACAGAAAGTAAGTTGGAGATTTAAATTAAAAAAAAAAAATACTGTCTTTTTCAATAACAGCATCCCTACTCATTTGTGATCAGTTTCTTCAATCTCCAGTCAGCCCATAAAAGAACATTTCAAAATTACAACAATACAACAGTTCTCAAGACAGGGTGAACATTAAGCATGTTTTGGAAAGGCAGATATAGATATGTCAGACTGGAGAAAAAAAAAAAGAGCAAATGAACAGGGAAAAGAGAAGGTTGAGGACAAATTTTCATGACAATACAAAGAAGGAAGAGCATAAAATAGTTCAGTGCAAGGTAAAAACTACCCCAGATTAAAGCTTTTCTGAATTTCCTCCTAAAACCTCAAAGTCTAACCATTATTTATTAAACATTTCCAAGTTTCAGTAAAAATGGCTCAGTGTGAAAAGGGACATTAACATCTTAGAGTTACATAAAGAAGACACCAGGTTCTTCTTTAAAAAAATAAAATGTCTCTCAAAAATCACTGAAGTAATATTTTTTTCTTAATGTGAGAAATGCCTTTTCAGAAAATTTTTCAGTCAGTATTCATTAAGGGAATAGGCCACAGATGGATGCCCAGGCTTTTCCTACCAGAGAAAAAATGATAAAAGAGATTCCTTTCTTGTTATCTCTGTATTGGTATTCACTGCTTGTCTCACCCTAAAGCACATTAAACTGATTAGCTATGTTTATTGACATAATAGTTGCAGATCAGGACACATGTTGAGAAACATTATATGTCTTATTAATAGGAATTATTATTTGTGGACTGCCACAAGCGCTCATAAAGTAAAAGCTTCACAACTTGTTTTTCCATTATTTCAGCAGTATGAGAAATGTCACATTTGTAAACTGATATGTGCTTCCCCAGAAGCCTTTAGAACATTTTAACAGTACTAATAGCATCTAATTTTTTCCTCTGTTTTGGTAAACAACAGAATAAAGAAAAATATAACTGCTGTAAGACAAACATATCCTATGTCAAATTAAGCTTTGAGCTTAACTAAGAAAAGGCAGATGTTTGCGTTTAGATTTGATTAATATAATAAATAAGGAGGAAGATGAGCAGTTACCTACCTAAGAAACTTTAAATTATTCACTCTTCCTATAAGCTCTTGCTGCTACCAAGTTACTAATTTCTCATCTATAATGCAGTTGCACAAAAATAAAGAGCTTTTCCAGAGACATAAACTTTATTCAGTAAACTCCTTCTTGTTCCCAGGTGATGTTATCCTGATACCTATGGTCAATATAGATCTAAAAACTGTATAAACCCCCAAATCAAAATTACAAAACTAGCGGTATTGGTGAAATTTAAGTTATTTAAAAGAAATATAGCAAGAGATCAAGAAAAAAAACCCAATCCTGCCAGAATGGTTAATTTTCATTCTATCACCTTACTTGAAAGAAAGAAAGTTCATTTTACATTTCTATTTTAAAACTTCTTTCAAAAAAATTTGCAACAATTATACCTTGACTGTTGCCTTTCCAAGAAGTATACCTGAAGCATGCATGCCGTTATCTTAATTTTACACACACAAAAAACAAACAAACAAACAAAAGATTAAAATGCTCTTGACAAAATGGACTGTGAATATAGAGCTATATGTCTCTGCATACCCATATAGAATCAACATATGAAATCTTGATAATTGAGAAAAAATTTTTGGCGTATCATAGGAAATACTAATTTCTCAGAACACAGACTCATTTGTGCAAGATCCAAGAAACCTAACATTTTTCATCCTGACATAGGCCCTACATCCCCTTCTAAGAGTATTTTTTTGGTTGATGCCAGCTTTATTAATCTAAAGCACAAAAGCCCTGGCTTTGTGCAACTCATCTGACCACAGCAAAATTCTGAAGGTTGATTTAGCCAGAAGAAACTGGTCTGTTGAAAGAAATGGTGAAAAAGAATACTAGAGACACTATCATTACAGATACCCAGTCCAGACCACATCCAGAGCATGCAGTTGAATGACAGATTTTAAACTACTTTAAAAGAGTTTAAAAGAGGCTTGCTGGACAGTCTGTCTGAAAAAGTCTTGGAAAACATCTTTATTTTGTGCTTCRGTCTTTCTGAGTTTCCTTTTGTGTTTATCCTTCATAATCTGACCCAAACTCTACTTTTTGTATTTTTATCTATTTAGCCAAATTTAATCAAGCTGTTCCCTAACATACTTTTTCACATTTCCACATGCTGGGATAATTTAACTTGTTGTCCTTAGCATTGCTTCTTTATAAGAAAGCAACTTTTTTCCTTAACTCCTTTTTTCCTCAGGAAATTTTTCTACTTGTAAAATTTTATCTACTGATTTTCTGACCTTACTTATATTTGCATTCCTGAAGTCCAATATTTTTAATTTTCTGTTCCTTCTCCTTTCTTTCCAATGGGTTGTGAACCTTTACCTAAGTAGCCTTGCACTCTCACAGTCTCACTTTTCCTCTGAAGCTTAGAAAAAAATCCAGAGCAGTTTTCCCTCCAGATTTAAACCTTGAAATTCTCATTCTTCTTTACCAAAACTCCTCACTATTCTTATTAAATTTGCAGTAACAAGAAGATGGAAGGGACTGCAAGTAAGTTGCAAGACATTATCAGAATTCAAAACTGTCCTATCAAACTGCAAAACTGATAAATAAAAAAAAAAAAAAAATCAGTGGAGATAATTGAAATTATTAAGACAAACTTGTAGGTAGCTGTTTTAAATAAAAGAAAATTAAGGGTGTAGTGAATCACAAGCACAATACCCCAGTAAAGTCATTTCTTTGCAAAAAGGCAAATAAGTAAGGTCTATATGTAATCTTGTAGAATTTAGAAAGTAATCTCTCATATATAATTCTGCGCCCTGTCTGAAAGGATGCCTTTAAAGAAAGACACCAGTCTAATGGACACCAAAAAGAATGGTCAGGCTTTCTTGTCTTGTGATGAAAAATCAAGAATTAAGATTTGCTTATCCTCAAGAAAATATTGTCAGTGGAAGAGAAGCAGACTGTCACAAAGAAGAAAGGAACAAGCTTGTTCACGGAGATACTAGTGGTAATTTCACAATGAAAATTCAGGCTGGCCATTATCAAAAACTTTCTGTCAGCAAGACCTGTAAAGTACTTTCTCATATTACCTAAAAGAGAGCAGTCCTCACTTTTGGATTTCTTTACCAAAAAGTTAAAGAAAACATCTCATGTATCTAGCTGGCAATATCCATCTTGCTTCAGGAAAGGACAGAATAGGGAGCTCCTGAGAGCCCTGACAGCCTATTTTTATTTATCTTCATCATCCCTGGTACAGGGTGATCAGCAGATGGCCAGAGCGCTGTATACAGAACTCCGACGCAGTTTATTAGCTTTCTCCCCCTAGATTTTTCCGAAGTCATTTTAGGAGCAAGTCCACTCTCATTTGCATTATTTTCAGAAAAATGTCATGACTCACCTTCCACTATATAATGTGTGCATGTRCAGTCATATGAAGGTGGAATGCTTAAGGGAAGATAGCAACTTGATCAATAAAGATATCAAACTTTTTCCTTCCTGGGTCTGAGGAGATTATGATGGCCTTTGTGAATTTCTGTCAAGCTGGCAATGCTCTTTCCCCTACCCTTTTTCCCAGACACTCCTCAGGCACAGACAGGGAACAGGATGAGGGCAAAAACATAGCAACGTGCTGCTGCTTCCCCATGTCAGCCTGAAAGCATGTTGAATCCAGCTCGTGATGGGGAGGGCAGAGTACTCTGCCTTCTCCCAGCCTGGAGCCTGCTTTCTCTGCCCAGAAAGTAGCCTGCCCAGCAGGAAAGCTCTGGCCCTGCAGACAAACATGCCATCAATAAATACACTGGATGCAGTTTAGAATGCAGCACAGAGTAACTTCTCCTATGGCATTAGAAATATGAGGCCACATCCACAGCTGCTGTAGCTCAGTAGTGTCATTGTTTTAAACAGATCAGTCCTGATTTATGCCAGCTGAGTGTCCGATTCACACAACATTGGTTCTTTTGATCTTCAGATTCTTGCAGCATTACTAAGGCTGGAGTTCTGAAGCAAAGCAGAATTTTTGAAGCTGTTATTCTCATGTCTTTACCAAAAAGTTTTTCCAGCTCAGAGCATGCTCATAAACACGCCGGTTTCACAGGTCTAAACTTACACCCTACTGTGCATGTTATTAGCCTGTGCAATTTTCCTCTTTACCTTTTTCATGAGTTTGTTTCCCCAAATCTTTATCTTATTTAAACCTTTCTTCTTTTAAGATGTAACCTCCTTTTAATCTTGTACATATAGGATACCAACACATATCTCAAAGCATTAATTCCATCTTTGTGTAGAGATTGGCTGTTTATCATTTGAAATTGTTAGTTTAAATTAGATACAAACGAAGGAGAAAAAGTAAGCTTTAAGCAAAATTACTTTGACCAAGAAAAGTTGCAGAAAAGTGTAATCTTTCCAGGCATTTAATTTTGACTGATATAAAGGTGAAGATAAGAGAAAATTGCACTTCTGACTACTGCTCACATAAAAAATGCAAGTAATACACATTAGCAGGATTGGCTTTTGACACAATGAACTGGAAACTAAATGGGCATCAGTGCCTGTGAACAATAGGAAGCATACTCTGGCAAACTGAAATGTATTAAAAATACTTATAAATACAGAAAGACTTTGCTAGATCAGAAATATTCCTAGGTGAATGTCAGCTGATATAACCTAATTAAAGAATGTGAATGTTCTGAAAATCACCACAGGAGCTAAAAGGAGTAAAAACAGCTTTACATGCATTCATTTCCAGTTATAAGGGTTACACAGAAGGAGCAACAACACAGTTCGCTAAAGAGTTCATGAATCTCAATGCATTCTCCTTGTTGCAACAAGGTCCTAATGTAGGATCTCTTGCTAGCTGACTCTTTGATATATCTATTTCAACTCATCATTAGTAGCACTTTTACAGTCATCCCAGGAACAAGAAGAGTGGTTGTGTCAGTGTTATGGCATGTAAGTTTTCGGAGACTGTTAGAAATGCATCCACATTCTGAAGCAGTGGATGAGCAAGAACCCAATAAATTAAAGCCTTTATAAAGCAATTTTCAAGAACAAGTCTCAAGTTTTCACAGAGTGAATCATTCAAATGAAATTTTGAATTGAAAATGAAACTTTCCAAATGCTGCACGTGAACTTGATGGCGAGTGACTGCACATCAGGAAGCAACTGTGTCAGTTGTATGCCAGTGACGGCCGCACACATGCGACAGGCTAGTGGGTGAGACATGGCATCAGGAGCAACAGATCATTCTCTTGAGAACAGGAAGCAAATGTTCAGAAGATTTGAAAAATACAGCATTGTTTCCTCTTATTGTTCAGTTAAAAATAGAAATACAGCTGGCTGGAGTTACAAAACAGAAACCTAGTCTGATGCACTGGTAAAGTCACTTTACCAGAATAGCTCCCACTCTACTAGCAACTATTATTTGTGCAGACTTGTACCTCACAACCTGTCAATACTTCACATCGATTCTCAAATCTTAGATGGTTCCCATTTTTCCATGCAGTTGATGCTTTAAGGAGAAGAACACAAATTCACACAGCTATCAGATAAGCTAAAAGGCAATGAGTACTGGATGAGATGAAACTTCTTTTCAAGTCTAACTGAAGATGTCCGGAAACTATGAGCTTTCTCAGTGAATTTTTCATTGTCAACTATGGCACCAAGAGGCAAGTTAGCAGCAAATACTAATTTGCTTTGGTTTGTGGGCCTTTTTTTCTCTCTGTTATAAACAAAACTTTCCCAAGTATTTAAGGATCATGAATATCATCTACCTACCTTCATTAGCGTACTGTAGCAGTTTCTAAAGTAGTTATAATTATTCCAATTAGCTTAAAAGGAGTATAAGGGTGTATATGATTCTTATCTAAAATGCTGTTTTTTCAGAAAAGATTGCAGGTAATTGATAGATCTATCTTCTAAACTATACTTGACATTCCCAAGAGGAATGTGGATTTTCCTGCAAATGATAGGTTTTTACTGATGCCAATAGATAGTTGTTTTTGAAACATTTGCTGTGGTGTTCCCTACCCATCAGATATGATTCATGAATACAACCCTTCTAAAACCATCCATTCCTTTAGTCACGTGCAAAACATATGCCCAGCTTGACCTGAACAATGACAACTCATGCACCTGCATTTCCTGGCCCATGACAGTAGATATTAAGACTACACATTAGAAATTGGTTTACTTCTCTGGCCCAAGTGAAATATGACTTATTCCTGGCTATTTAGCTCTTGCAGCACACAAGGACATATTTCAGTAACTGCTGAGGATGTTGAATATGTAAGAAGAACAAGAATACCCATGATGTGATCTTCTATGGTGGTCAAAGAGAATTTAGCTGCAAAGAAACCTGAAACTTTTCAAGTTTTTGAAAATAGCAGGTATGCAAATTTGCCTTCCATACTTACAACTCTACTGCAGTATGGATACACTGCAAGAGAAAGCAGCAAGAAAAAGTGATTAATATTGCAGAAACATTGATAGATTATTCTATTGAATGATTCAGAGGAATATTCAGATGGGTACCAAAAAGGGGCAAATTTGGGAGGCACTTCGAGACATAGTTTAGTGGGCATGGTGGTGTTGGGTCGACGGTTGGACTTGATGATCTTAGAGGTCTTTCCAACCTTAATGATTTTGTGATTCTATGAAATCCAAATGAACATTACAAGATGTGCATGAATTAAAGGACAGATTGTGCACTGACATAGACTCACCCTTGGGCTCAAGTGCTCTTAGGGACATGTGTCCTGAGCATACATGACATATAAACATTGGGTGTTCCTATGTGCTGGCTATCCCCTTGTGAAGTGGTGAAGAGCACAAAACAATTCCTGAACCATTTGCTTTTCAAGCCATTTTCACACTCTGAAGGACTTTCTGGAAGGATAAGGAATATGACAGTTTCTGCTCAGGGGAGGAACAAAAGAAGGTGCTTTGAACAAACCTGAGAACTTGCAAGGGAGAGAAATAACATGGTGGGTTGGGATAGCTGTGATGTTACTTCACAGCTGGGATGCTATGAAATAGAGACATTACAGTCCGTAGAATACCAGTTGGAGGACTATTTTATAAACATTCAATATCCAGAGACAGCAAAAACAGAGGAAGATTTCTGTAAAGTTTCTCCTGACAAGCTAATCACAGGACAAATGATCAACATTTCTGAAAAAACTAGTTCCGCATTCACTCAGCTCATTTGTTTGCTGGTTTTTGAGGATGCGCTGTGTTATCCTTTATTCATCTGTATAGCCTTAACTTTCTAATCATACTGCTGGGGACAGAAGTGCTTTATAGAAATTAGAGTTTCTACAGGTCAGCACTAGCAAAGTAATTTGTAGTTAATGCTGTGTTTAACAGGTGTTAATAAATTACAGTTAAATGGAAGAAGGATGGTAAGGCAATAGCTTATTCTGCACTATGCAGTGTCTGGTGCTCTAAGAGCAAGCAGTACTGCATAGCTTGTGCTCTCATAGGCAGCTCTTCAAATGAACACCACCTGTAACACCATAATTAACTTCCATTACTATCACCATTATTATTCATAAATAATCTTCTATTTATTAACATGAAAATTATAGAAAATATGTAAGTATATCATAATGTCAGCAAAAGACTGACCATCTTAAGTATTTTTCCACATATCTCTGTAGTCATTGTGTTTTTAATGACAACAAAAATAATCTCACCCTAAAAGCTATTCTGTTTAGGGATTTGCACCAAAACAGGTAACCACTACAATGGTCTATAATCAGCCACATAGGATCCTTCTGTGTAACTAGTTTCTCAGTCCAGCAGAGAAACCACAGCATCAAAGTGTAGATCTGTTCATAACTATGAAGGTCCCACCAGTAACTGATGTGAATGCTGGATTTGCATAATTAGCACATGCTAGCTTTGCCCTTGCCTTTTGGGCCAGCAGGAGTCCTAGATACAATTTATAAAGTTGATTTAAATCTTCACAGTTGGGCTTACAAGGAAAAGAAACAGTACAGCCAGAAAGTTCATTAGGGCTAATTTTACCTTAAGGTCTTGATTCTGCAAGGAGATAAATTCATGCTTAATTTTAAGTCCCATTGATTTCTGCAAAGCTCAGCTGATTTACAGAGCTGAGTATCTTCTATGTGTTTTATCATCTAGCTCTTATATCAATTCTCTATAACTGTGTAAAAACAACTAGAAAATATTTCTCAATAAAACAACAGTCCTCATCTGAAAATTTCAAGTAAGTATTCCAAATATCATTGAACAGCAAGCTTTGTTTGCACACAGAATACTATTCTGAATTATAAGCAGTACTCTTTCCATCTGGCAAATTGAGAAACTGAAGTACTGGTGGACATGTGACCCAACTTCTAATTTTAAGTCAGCTTTATTTTTTCCACCATTAATTTATGGGCATAATTTCTCACTAGGTCTTTAAACACCTGAAAATAATTAGTGGCACAAAAAGATGCTTATTATAGGGCAAACTGAAAATCTGTTGCTAAATTGTTTCCCCACAGTCATAAAGCTATTGAGTGAGTCAGGAAGAGAGCCTGCTTCCTAAATCTATGATTTTTGTTCTGAATGGGAGGCCGTGTTACTAAATTATGGAAGCAAAGCTATGTAGCATTCTTGGCTCCTTGACTTTTTACACTTCTCCTTTTCACCCTCATATACTTCAGGACAAAGTGCTGGTTTTATGATGCATTTTCAGACAATGGGCTTGTCTGGTTGTTTGTTGTGTACTGTTTCTATTCTCTGCTTTTCATTCTTCTTGTCACGCAGCTTATGTTGGTATTTTCCTACATATCTTACCTTGTGGACTAATCTCTTCAAATCCATTTCTAGTACAATACTAATGCCCTATTTTACTGCCATCGGTAAATTTCATCAGGGAAGGGAAGGGAAGGGAAGGGAAGGGAAGGGAAGGGAAGGGAAGG
>JASVER010000069.1:276376-303404 GCA_030449065.1 Oceanodroma leucorhoa
AAGGGAAGGGAAGAAGGAAAGGAAAGGAAAATCCCTGTCCATAGTACTATATTTGAGCCAATGAGCTATCCAAATCAAGTCATAAGATCTAGGTGAAATCCCTGCTCCCAAAAAAAAGAAAAAAACCTCCAGTTTCTGGATCTCTTTGCCTTTTCTGACCTAGCTAAGACCCAAGTCACAGCTGTCATTCTTACTAATAAAAAAGAACACCCTATATTTTCTACTTTCAACTTTGCTACCACTACCACTATTTCAACACTATATGCATATGATAGCACTCTAGTTCTACTATCACCCTCTTCCACCAAGGGAGCAGGTATGGGGGATCCAGAGCACCAAAGACCCTTTGGGTAATCTCCCTGGTCTGTGGCATAGTTCTTCTCATATTCAGTATAGTTTGTTCTGTCTTTTTTTATTAAACCTAAGCATCATTATCCACCACAGTCCATTACTTATGACATCAAAGTGAGCCAAGACCTACAGCACATCTTGCATACTTCTTATGCCTTTTCTTAAGCAAATCACAATAATACACTGTCATGTTTTACATACCAGTATGCAAATTCTATAGTAATAGAAGTCAGAAGTGAAATGATAGATAAACATTATAGTCAATGTAAGTAAGGCAAACCAGGGCTGGCTTTTCTTCTTCAATCCAACAAAAAAAGAGCTATTTTTTATAACTTTATAGCCTTAGGCCTTACATGTATATGAACATGGGTATTCTCACGTCAGCTTCATTAATGTCAGGGGAATATGTAAATGTCTGTGCTACCGCGAACAATTAAATTAAGATTGGGTTTTTTTGGTAGAGAATTCTAGCATTTTATCCACAACGTAAAAAGAGTCTAAAGCACTGGTAGATTTTTATCTTTCTCTACATAGATTCAGAGGTCTCATTAATCAATCTAAACCAATCAATCAATTTCATTCTAAATGTAGATGTAACACAAGCCACTGCTGAGTCATACAGACTAGTTCAATTATCCCCACTGGAAGGGTAAAAAAAATGCAAGCACTTAAGATTTGGTCCTCAAAGAAAAAAATCTTGAAAGAACTAGACTCGAATGAGACTCAAAGAATTAGAATCAAACGAGACTGAACTGTAGGAGATATTTTAGTGTGACGTTTGCGCCCAGGCAAGGGAACATGACCCTTCATCCAGCACCAGTAGGACCAAAAAACACTGGATGCTGTATCCCTGCCTTTGCTATGATTATAGCAAAAAGGGTAAATACTGCACACATTTCCAGCTTTTGAAGAGATACACTGTGCACGCAAGCAGAAAGGTAACACTTGTTACACACTTGTAGAAGAAATACAAAACATTTGATGTTTTCTGTCTTAGGGCCTAAGGCATCAAATGGGAAAGCACAAGCACAGGTGAGAGAAATCCTGAATGACCGAGGCAGTGAGTGACCTGGAGTTTGAACATGTGGGAATGATGAAAGAGCAAGACAGTGTTAAACACTTACCTGCATCTTCCTCCCTATTGGCTTAGAGCTCAGTGAACCATATTACCTGAATATCCCTATCTTTTGCTTCCATTGTCTTTTTAATTTCCTTTCCTTATATTTTAAACTGAGGTTCAACAAGGCCAAGTGYCGSGTCCTGCACTTCGATCACAACAACCCCAGGCAACGCTACAGGCTTGGGSAAGAGTGGCTGGAAAGCTGCCCAGCAGAAAAGGACCTGGGGGTGCTGGTCGACAGCCGGCTGAACATGAGCCAGCAGTGTGCCCAGGTGGCCAAGAAGGCCAACRGCATCCTGGCCTGTATCAGGAATAGTGTGGCCAGTAGGCAGAGGGAGGTGATCGTGCCCCTGTACTCGGCACTGGTGAGGCCGCACCTCGAATCCTGTGTTCAGTTTTGGGCCCCTCACTACAAGAAGGACATTGAGATGCTGGAGCGTGTCCAGAGAAGGGCGACGAGGCTGGTGAAGGGTCTGGAGAACAGGTCTTCTGAGGAGCGGCTGAGGGAGGTGGGGTTGTTTAGCCTGGAGAAGAGGAGGCTGAGGGGAGACCTTATCTCTCTCTACAACTACCTGAAAGGAGGCTGTAGAGAGGCGGTTGTCAGTCTCTTCTCCCAAGTAACAAGCGATAGGACGAGAGGAAATGGCCTCAAGTTGCRCCAGGGGAGGTTTAGATTGCATGTTAGGAAAAATTTCTTCACTGAAAGGGTAGTCAGGCATTGGAACAGGCTGCCCAGGGAAGTGCTGGAGTCACCACCCCTGGAGGCGTTCAAAAAACGTGTAGATGTGGCGCTTCGGGACATGGTTTAGTGGGCATGGGTGCTAGGTTGATGGTTGGACTCCATGATCTTAGAGGTCTTTTCCAACCTTAATGATTCTATGATTCTATGATTCTATGACTAAATGACATTACCTCCTCCACACAGTTTTCCACCTTCTTCCCACAGCTACAGTGCCAGACTTGTGTTTTCATCCTGTTGGATTGTTTGTTTATGGACCTAAAATGAATTTTTCCCACCATTTCAAACTGGTAAGGTCTTGTGGTCTTCTTCCACTTTATCTGCAGTTTTAGGGAGTTTTCATATATGCTGAAAACCATAGCCTTGGAAAGTTAATGGTGGGAAAGATAAGACTGTGAACAAGATGGTAGTTGTACACCATGTTCAGTGAATGACTGAGGCTAGCTCTGAGGTTTTTCTCTACACAAGCATCTCAACAGTTTTGTGAACTCAGACTCCTCCAGTAATCTCGCTCTGCATACACACACGAGTAAAAAAGAGAAACCGTAAGTTTGCCGAGTAAGTAGCAAAGGTTTGCATAGAGCTGTTGGTTGTAGAGTAGTATACCTTAGCGTACTTTAAAGCCAATGAAACAACTAGCAATGGAAAAGTAGAGGTGGGTGTGGAGAACTGTTCTCCTTTTTTTATTTATAATATGACTTTCCACCACTTAAAACCCTCAACCATGTATCATGAACAGTGAAACTGTGAATAATGATGAATTGTAAAGACAAGAGCAGGGGGGAACCCTAAAACGTGGAGATTTCACTGGTATCTGTTTATTGTACTCACATAGAATATGTTTTGYGAGGAAGGAGTATGACAAAATATGTATTTTAACTGGAAATAGATATAGAAAAAATCTTCATAGTGCTTCAGAGTACCTCTGCTTGGCTAATGCTGCCATTAAGCACAGATTTGCTAAAGATAACAGCCCCAGACATACTTTTTCATCTATAATTATTCTAGAGAACAACTTGTTTTTCAATAAAGAGTAACAGAATAATACTGCAGTCTGGTTGGATGAGAAAAAAGGGAATTGCACTAAGTGACAGCTGGACTGTTGCTCTAGATTAAGATTCTCAAAGGGAATGGGAAGATGATTCCACCCTGTTAAAGAAAACTAAATTACATCATACTGACCAATCACACTGGACAGCAAAGCAGCTTCTTATTGGCCAGTGAGCATCCTGTCACTTGGCCATGGCGAAAAGCCTGTCATTCAGAATACACTTGAAGCACTCATTACGCTAATTTGTATAAATAGATGAAAGGATACATCTCTAATGCATTTCTCTTTGCAGACAGGTGTGACGATAGGAAACCTGATCAGGTGAGTAGTATGGCTTTACAGGACAGTCTTCTGAAGGGAGAAGAAAGCATTAAGATTGGCAAAAGGGTAATTTGAGAGGTAATTTGATTTTGTGAACTCCATATGACTTGAGAGGCTCCACATGAAATGTTGATGAGTGTCCACAAGACTGAAGGGATGGGAGGTCAGAGTGGAGCCTTCTGCCTGTTTCTGTYAGTCTTTGTCTTTTATTCGTGCAAACTCAAAACACATTAGGTTGGGGAGGGGCACAAGTACATAAAAACGTAATTTAATGCCTAAAATAATGTTCTCCTGCTGTCTTTGTGTTAACATTGTCAACCTTACATGCAATAGTCCAAGCAATCTTTGTAGTTAGAATCAAGCTTCCTTATTCTTTCTGGAATGTCATAGAATTTTCATGAAGTCGAAGAGTGGATCATTTTGAAAGGGAAATGCATGGGATAAGGTAGAGGGATTACAGCTGGGGTGGTGGTGGGTAGATAGGGAAAAAAAATCACATTTTAATACATTGAAAGGTAGCCCTGTGAACACACTCCATGTCTGGAAAGAGACACAGAGACAGAGACAGAGAGAGGGAGAGTGGTAGGCGGACACAGGGAAGATCACCACATCAGAGGGGAGGAAAATTAATTCTTTGAATTTAACAAACAGGTAACAGAAGTTGTAAGTGAGGAAATGTATCCTCCCCTTTAACCACTGCCAGGTTAACATAGTATCCTTTACTGTTCTCTGAGTTATATCTTTGTAACACCAGTTATATAATTTTATTATAATTAATTGACTAGAATTTGCTAGCTAACCAGTAATAATAGCCTTAAAATAGAATCATAGAATCATAGAATCATTAAGGTTGGAAAAGACCTCTAAGATCATCAAGTCCAACCATCAACCCAGTACCCATGCCCACTAAACCATGTCCCGAAGCACCTCATCCACACGTTTTTTGAACACCTCCAGGGATGGTGACTCCAGCACTTCCCAGGGAAGCCTGTTCCAATGCCTGACTACCCTTTCAGTGAAGAATTTTTTCCTAATATGCAATCTAAACCTCCCCTGGCACAACTTGAGGCCATTTCCTCTCGTCCTATCACTTGTTACTTGGGAGAAGAGACCAACACCCGCCTCTCTACAGCCTCCTTTCAGGTAGTTGTAGAGAGCGATAAGGTCTCCCCTCAGCCTCCTCTTCTTCAGGYTAAACAACCCCACCTCCCTCAGCCRCTCCTCATAAGACCTGTGCTCCAGACCCTTCACCAGCCTCGTCGCCCTTCTCTGGACACGCTCCAGCACCTCAATGTCCTTCTTGTAGTGAGGGGCCCAAAACTGAACACAGTATTCGAGGTGCGGCCTCACCAGTGCCGAGTACAGGGGCACGATCACCTCCCTACTCCTGTTGGCCACACTATTCCTGACACAGGCCAGGATGCYGTTGGCCTTCTTGGCCACCTGGGCACACTGCTGGCTCATGTTCAGCCGGCTGTCGACCAGCACCCCCAGGTCCTTTTCYGCCRGGCAGCTTTCCAGCCACTCTTCCCCAAGCCTGTAGCRTTGCCTGGGGTTGTTGTGACCSAAGKGCAGGACSMGGCACYTGGCCTTGTTGAACCTCATGCAATTGGCCTCGGYCCATCAATCCAGCCTGTCCAGATCCCTCTGCAGAGCCTTCCTACCCTCAGGCAGATCAACACTCCCGCCCAGCTTGGTGTCATCCGCGAGCTTACTGAGGGTGCACTCGATCCCCTCATCCAGATCATTGATAAAGACGTTAAACGAGAGGGGCCCCAAAACTGAGCCCTGGGGAACACCGCTCGTGACCGGTCGCCAACTGGATTTGACTCCATTCACCACAACTCTTTGGGCCCACCCGTCCAGCCAGTTTTTTACCCAGCGAATAGTACACCCGTCCAAGCCATTAGCCACCAGCTTCTCCAGGAGAATGCTGTGGGAGACAGTGTCAAAGGCTTTGCTGAAGTCCAGGTAAACTACATACAACCATTTAAACCCTTCCATCTTTTAGCATATCAACTATTAAAGTGTATCTGTTATGAACCTAGCAAGGAAAGTGGATCTCAAGTATTGCTCATATGTTACTACAGATGTTCAGTTAAGGATACATCTGCACATGAATTTACCTGTTCCTTCAGTTACGTCCCATATTAAACAGCTCTTGATTGTTCAGATTCTGGGAGCGTCAGTCTGCCAAACTAACCAGGTCCGGCAGCTACCAGCCTGATCACAAGCTAATCTTGAGCTTAAACATAGTTGTGATTCTCAGACCAGGCACTGGACTTCCTACTTGTCCTGACTGCAGTGTCCAGTGGGCTCAGCTCAAGCCTCAAGGCTCTTCTCTACGGTTAGTACTGCCCTCTTGTCCTGGTTTCAGCCGGCATAGAGTTAAATTTCTTCCTAGTGCTATGTTTTGGATTCTAAGAAGAAGAATGTTGATAACACACTGATGTTTTGAGTTGCTGCTAGGTAATCTGCTACTCAAGGTCTTTTCAGCTTCCCATRATCTGTCAGGCGCACAAGAGGCTGGGAGGGAACATAGCCGGGACAGCCAGCCCAGCTGGCCAATGGGGTATTCCATACCATGTGACGTCACGCCCAGTATATGAATGGGGGGAATCCAGGAAGTGGCTATTGGGTTTTGGCCATTTTCTCAGCGGGTGGTGAGCAATTGTATTGTGCATCACTCATTTTGTATATTGTATCGTTATTATATTATTATCATTGTTATTATTATTATTCTTTCCTTTTCTTTTCTATTAAACTGTCTTTATCTCAATCCATGATTTTTTTTTTTTTTTTCCGATTCTCTCCCCGCCCCACTGTGGGGGGAGTGAGCGAGCGGCTGTGTGGCGTCTGGCTACCTGCCGGGTTAAACCACTACACCTCTTTAGACACTTTTTTTTTCAGCTTCATGAACTCCTCAGATCCTGTTTTCAGGGGTCAAGCTTTCCTTGTGCATTGCATAATTCAATGTTAAGGGTAACAAAACCCTGCGGGGACTATGCACTGACATGCCAAAGTCCATCTATGGTTTACAGCTTAATTTAACACCTGTACATAGTCCTATCAAGCCCTAGGGGATAATCACACAATAATTGTGCTGTAGCATGTTCCTACCTCTTAGGACTTGGCTAAAATCAAACACTATGCATTCATACAAGTCATTATTCATGTGATATATTTCTTAGTRGAATTACAGAATCATGTAAGTTGGAATTGGCTTCCAGAGGTTATCAAGTTCAACTCTTGCTCAAAACAGATCCAGTCAGAGCAGGTTGCTCAGGGCCATGTTCAGTCAAGTTTTGACAATCTGCAAGGATGGAGATCTGCCACATCTCTGTGAGCAAGGTGTCCCAACGTTTAATCATGTTCATGGCAAATTGCTTAAGGTAAAGCAAATAAGCAGAATAATGTGTTCYTATTTAAAAGTATTTTAGCTTCTGTTTACAAGAAAAGCAAGTTCACTGCATTTGAAGTGGATGTGTATTAATACTAATTTGGACATACCCGTATTGTGCGTATTTTTTGACAGTCCTCAACTTAGTATCCCCTACTGCTTAGCATCCTGTCAGGATAGACTCTTCTACTTACCTCAGTGCTCTTTCCAGTATTGGGTCAAACCACCAGACTCTTACAACAATAACGAGTTGGCCTGATTAGTTTGTCTGAAGCTGGACATTTCTGAATATTACCGTAGTGTGTTTCAGCTGATGTGACCATATAGCACTGTATTCTATACTCTCTTTCCAAGCAGTTGACCATTACACCAGAGGGGGAAAAAAAAAAAAACAAGAAATGCATACTGCTTAAACAGTTCAACTCTGCTTTCTGCTTTTTGATATTTATCTTCATATTTCTGCTTCATACTTTTCCTGCTTGCCCTGTTTGAGAGGAACTGATGGGAAAACAAGAGCTATCACAATTCTTCATCTCAGCACCCGTGACCTCTGCCACACTGCACCAATAAGCAAAAAAAGCCAGTCACCAGTCTCTTCTCTAGCTTTGGCTTAACCCGTCTTTTTCCCGCTCTTTGTAACAGGAGGCATCCTGAATTGGACCATTCCTACTTGTTCAGCAACAGTTGAATAGGACTTATTGTTGTGAGAACGGCTGGCAGGGAGGGTTTCATAGTGGAGTTGTTTTCAGTGGTGGGTGGGTGGGAATCTGTTTTCAGTCACAGTGTTGCAATGTACATTTRGAAGTTTTAGCGAAATAGTAATGCTCTCCTTTGTCATCCCCATTTCTCTTTTCAGGCTACCTATCCTATCCTACCATAGCAACATCCTTCATTCCTTAACATGTACAGCAGAGGAACTCTCTCCCATTCAGATGCTAGACTTGACAAAGAAAAATCAGATCTTAGATAAGTAATTATTGAGTGCAAGGCACAGAAGATACTGTATTAGTTCCTATACCCATCTCAGTATTTTCATCCATACCTGGGTTTTTTTCCCATCCTTTGCTGAAAGTTTAGTTCTCTTAACTTTTTATAAAGTCCATTTCAAAGCATGTAACACTGTTCATATTCCAGACATCTTAAAGGGACAAACAGAGGCATTTCAATGGCAGTAATTTCTAGGACAGTTTTCAAATTAATTCAGCTTAAAGAATATGTAGAAATTCTTGGCAATCACCAAGGTCAAAGAGGTGCAAGATATGGTTAACCCCAGATGGCCCGAACAGCGTTCAGAAAATTCCATTTACTTTGCCACACACTTTGAGCATATCTAGGCTGTGGAGACCATGCATTTTTATGGCTCAGGCACTGGAAGGAGGAAGTGGTCTGCTGCTCATTCCAAGATCAGTGATGATGCCCTGTCAGGCAAGCAGAATGCCAGCCGGGATCATTCAGCTGAGTAATATCAATGAACATTTTGCAGGATTCCCTTTATCCTTTCTAAATATTCATGCTATCTGCTTTTATCAGTGTCAGGCAACTTGGAAGGGAAAGGCAGGAAAAAGAAAAAAAAAAAAAGGTTATGAAATACTAGACAAAAGTGTGTATGCCATTCAGTGCAAGCTGCATTAGCCGTGCCTGCCCTCACTCAGAGCCAGCTGGAGACATACTAGCCCAGGTACCAGAAACAGTCCAGACTCATAGGCACAGAACGATACCTGGGTTAATATCTTGAGTCTATTTCTACACTCCATCAACTATATGTATAAGCTATACACAGTATCGCATAGCTCTATTTAGACACATGAGTAGTCTCTAAAGTCAAGGCTGGACTCTCAGCAATGAACAAAATTTCTCAGGGCAGAAATACAGACAGGAATATAAGTCCTGAAGGTAAGAAAGGTTTTATCACAGCCATGGAGCTCCCAAATCTGTGAGGAACAAGGTCATAGAAAAGTCAAAAGAGCAGTTTGCAGAGATCATAAAACTCCCCAGAAAATCTGCACTAAGACACTTTCTTTTCCCACTTAGGACTACATAGTCAAACATCTCTGGCTACAAACTTCAATGAATTTATCTACCAGGGATAGACGTTTTAGTAAGGACCTGAATAAACAAAATATTTCAGAAGGTGGAACCAGGATCAGTGTAGCATACACTAGCACTTGTCATTGGAGGGTTAATTGCTTTGCCATTGGCAAGATCTACCTCCTATCGCCATCCCAGCTGCACCTCCTTCAAGAAATCTGACAACARCTCTTTCCCACAGGAAAAGGAACTCTTGAGAGACCTTCTCTGAAGAGCTAATATTGCTGTATCAATGGTTTTCTTATTGTCCATATTATTAACAGCTCATATTATTTTGAGATAGTAGAAGTTGATAATTTTGAATGTTGCTTTTCAGATTGCTGTTTTCACTGGTTTTAGAACTGTTTCATTACCACCACTCATAGTCAGGGCTACTTTTACTTCAAACACTAAGACTTTTTGGGTTACCTTATTTGCATTTTAATGAAAAGAGTGATTCTAATCAACTGTGATTAACAGTACTCATAGTTTACAATTTTCATGATTAATACCAGCAATAACATAACCATATTCCATGTGATATAAGTATGAAAGTTTAGACCCTAGTAACAGCACTTTCAACAAAGAAAAAGTTATGGAAAGTGTAACTAAATCTTATTACATACAGAGTAATTACACTGTTAAGATTTATACCATTTCATGGAGTAATTTGTTATATTTCCAGGAGGTATACAAAAATATTACATACAGCACCAAGGAAATTATATGTCCACTGAATTTTGGCTGTGAAATTAAAAAAAAAAAAAAAAGTTTATTTTCATCACAGGAACACAGGACTTCCTACATCGTACTTACCCCGATACCATCATTTTGAAGAAGATACCTCAGCTGGGCAGGAAGCCTCTACAATGCACAGAGTACAGGATTCTGGTGTATCGGTCCTGAGGTCTTCTAATTTCACATCTAACCTTTGATGAGACTCCCCCTTTCTCTCACGTAAGCTGCACAGCAGGCAGCCCACAGCTTTTATTCAAGGAAGGTATTGTCCACGCTGTAGTCTAATCATGGCACATCTCTCCTTTTGACTGCTTCTATATCTCCAAGAAACCTTCCATTGCTAGGCGAAGTAAAACAATACCTTTCTGTGGCACACTACTTGTTAGCCGGGGTAATATCTAATAACCCATCTCCCAGGATACACAGGAGAGGCTGTCACCATTAAATTCTCTCGCTGTGGTACTGGAGCAAAACTTTTATTATGTATTACCCTTTGTTTCATAAATATGTATATGTACATATACCCAAGCTCTCATGACCCCTTCCACATGAACCTCCATCAGTATTAATAATCTAGTCACAGCATCTGAAACCCAACAGAGAAATATCTCATTCTGACTTTGAAACCAGAAGCTTGGCATAGAGCAAAGAAGAAGAACAATATGGATTTTATCAATTGTCCCATTCAGGTAGTGTCATTAATAATCTCCAAAATCTAACAGGCTTTGAAATACACAGTAACAACCTTTGCTTAATAAGCTATGCAATAGCCTCCATCACAACCACACCAACAGTTTATCTGCCCACAAAAAATGAGCTATCTATTGAGTGGCTGCAGTGGAAAATGACAGATTTCACAAGACAACACTTGTGAGGTCAAGGCTTTCAGGCTAATGTGTTCACATGCACCAGAACACTGTGGAAGAATCAATACAAAATCCTCAAAAAATGTTCTGTCAACCATCCTAAAATGTTGCACATATTGCTGGTTTATAACACAGCCTTTTGCCCTGTTCAACACTTGTTTTGTGAGCCCATAAACATTGCTGCACCAAGAGAAACCAATCCAAGAAATTGATCTAAGCAGCTGGTCAGTGTCCTTCTCATCCTCCTCACTATTGTCCCACTGCAGCTGTAGGCATTTTTCTACTGGTGGCGTTGCCAAAACCTCTGCAAAATCTGCTTGGTGGTCTGTTATTGGCTTGCAAAACTGAGGATGATTGTCAGCAAAATGTCAAATATTACTCCACAAGCTGCAGCTCATTTGAAATGACCACCGTCACAGCACTGACCTTGAAAAAAGTGAAGGCTAATTGATAAGAGATAGATCGCAGGGATTTGCATGCCCCAGGAGTTTTAGATTTACATCCGCTTCTGCCCAGTTTCTGGGGGAAAGTAGCACAGAAAAGTCACTGACAGCATAACATAAGAGAATCATTTCAGGTGAAAGAAGATATTCATAACACACTGGCTGCATAGATACAGCTACACTTTAGCAGCACATCATCAAGCAACATTCAGCTCAGCATCAACTAGATATGCCAAATATAAGCAGGGGCTAAATGCTTCAAGGATTGTAACACAAAACATTATCTGCATTGCTTCCAAGTACTTAGTGTTATTACACAGCTTTCAAGTCACTTAAATGTTTGTGTGTTACAAGCAAATGTGACCCCAAATGCAAAACACCTCCTTGCATAACCATTTGGCTCTTAGGTTCATATTTCCCATCCTCTTCAAACATCTCTCTATCAGCCTCCCAATACCCGTTGTACTTCATGTCCCATTATAGCTAACTGCCAGCCTAGTTACACTTCTGTCTTAAGCACATAACAGAGCAGATTTGACCAAGACTTGACTAAGAAATAGACAGTTTCTTTTAAGATCTATATACTACTCATAACTATTCTTATATGAATCTTGGTCAACTCTGAGAAAAGCCAATATTCTAGCTAAGCTAAACATTTTTCCATGAGGCAAGACACCATCCTAAATGAAAAGCTGTTAAAAGAATGTGGCTGCTAGAGGGAATTACCATTCTCTATCAATAAGGCTTTGCATTTAACAGGTTACTACTTTGTCTTTAGTCTAAATATCTAGAGGCTCTACCCTTTAATTTAATGTATAAATTGATTCTACTCTGTCTCACCACACCTAATGAGCGTATTTGGTTCTTTGTCAATAAAAGCTAATGATTAAATGAAGAGAGTTAATCAGATTGAAATAAAGATAAGAGATATTTCTTTTATATCAGTCTGGAATACACTATTGTCACTGCCTTTATTTGTGGAAGAAAAGTTAGACCCAGTCTCTTGTATCTTGTTTGATACCAACAGGCAAGGCCTTCAGGCAAGAATTATTTCAAAGGCTATGCACAGATGTACTACTCAATTTGTGAGACAAGGCAGTGGTTCTACTTTGTGTACAAATCCTCATTATACATCAAGGAGAACAATCACATCCTGCTCTTCTTTTTACATATGATAACTATTTTTAGTGCTAAGAGAAAATCCTTGAGAAATACACTGCAACAGAACAGAGGGACTATTACCCACTTTAGCAGAACTTTAACGTATGTCTTCAAAAAATGTATGGAAGCATTAATTTCTTTGGAATATGACTAAAAGAAGACAGAGACTTTAGATATTTTCACTAGGAAATAAGCAAGCAAACTAAAGGAATGCAGCAATAGGAATCATTACTTTTTTTCCCTTTCTATGATTGAGAAAACTGTATAGCAAACATTAGCATAGGTCCACACTGAATCCCACTGAAGATTGCAATTACACTATGGTTCAGAATTTTGTGTAAAAAGTGAACTCCTCTGTGTTCTAATATCTCTTAATTAAAAACAAAGAATGGTATGCATCTTGCATTACCACATAACAATCATAAAAGAAATGGAGTATGTACATGCATTAGACAAAGACAGGAAAGAATTTTTTTTTTCTTTTGGCAAAGAATTATTGTTATACTCTTCTTTCCACTCAGTTCTCAGTACAAACTATTTATATAAAGGAAAAATATATATCCATTGTAAATGGTGTGTATAAAATTTACTGAAGTAAATCTCTGGATTTTGTTCCCTCTTATTTCAGAGCTAAGTGACTATTGTACCTTTACTCTTAAGCACAATGAAAGTTTGTTGAATATTTAATAGTTTGAATTGCATATCGATTTAGTGGAAATCATTAATTACATAGTAAAATCAAAAAGTATGTGAAAGAAAATTATGCAGAAAAAGGAATTCAATCACAGCAACAGTTGAACTCTTAAGACAGCGGTTGAAAAATGTGCTTGTACTGCTTATCAGTGAATCTAAAGTGGTAATTTTTCAAAAACTCAGTCCAGTTTGGTTTTTTTTAAAAAAACATAATTTGCAGACACAAAATTTGCATCTCCGCTGCTGATCTCCACTTACACTTTGGGCTGAAGTCTGAGTCTGTAACCACTCAACTGGAAGGCAAGTCTTTTAGAATTATCTTGGCAATGACTTCAGGTTGGGAATTACTATCACTTTGCAGATCCATTTGCTCTGTACTTGGTCCTTTAAAATGATCTGTCTCATAGCTACCCTTCATGTACTCCAACATCCCAAAGTTAATCACATATCTTTTCTTGACTCCCTAGTAATATGCCACCTTACCTATCTTCACCAGAACCTCATTCTCGGGATACCAAAGTGAGAAATTTTCAGCCTTGATGTACARCTTAATACTTTTTCTCGGGGGGAATGGTGGAACTACTAATAGACTCCTAACACACCATGCCTGCAAGTCATAGGCATGTTGCCAGCAACCTGTTATATCTTCCCCAGTGAGTATTGTCTCTGCTGGTAGCCCAGATAATGACAGTCATGATAATAAATAATTTGTTAGTATCTTAAACTTACCTGACCTTGGTCAGCCCTGCTGCAGCCAACCATTCTCTTACTCTATTGCTTGCATGATTCTCTTGAAAGTGGAAGAGTCACTACAAGTTTGAATGATTTTACCATTCCAGTGGAAAACAATCACATTTGCGGAGAGTGTGCTCCAAGCTGTGTATTTTCACATCCTCTTTTCTCATCAGTTAAGATACAGCATCAATATACTCTCTCATCTCATTGTTAACTCTGATCATCCCAGGATGGAAATCTTAACCTTACTTGTGATCCAGCATTCAAAAAGTCCTAGATCTCCTCTCTCTCTGTGGCATCAAAGGAATGTGATGTACCAGAACAGTGTACCTCATGGTGGCATGGAAAAGCACCATGCGCCCTACAGTTTACAAAGGGTCCACAGATTTGCTGGAGGGCATTTCACTTCTTTCAGCTGCCAACTAAATTTTCATTCATATCTGGAGTGAAACTATAACAGAAACCACTTCAGCTTTAATTTCTGACTAGCAAAACAGCAGTGCTTCAAGTACTAGTTAGTTACCTCTTAGGGGGCCCTATCTTTGAAAATAATTAATTTAGTCTTTACTCTAGCAACACAGATAAGAATGAATCCATTTGTTTTCCACATTTCCATAAAGTTTCGCAGCATTTTGTCAGTAGTTTATGGACACTCAAAATGAAGGGTAGGATTCTATCCTTATTTAGATAATTCTTTATTTCATTAATTTGCTACATTAATGGCTGCTCATGGCTTGGATGGGCGTACTCTTCACTGAGTAAAAAACAGGCTGGATGGCCAGGTCCAAAGAGTTGTGATGAATGGGGTTAAATACAGTTGGTGGCCGGTCACAAGCAGTGTTCCCCAGGGCTCAGTTTTGGGGCCCGTCTTGTTTAACATCTTTATCAATGATCTGGATGAGGGGATCGAGTGCACCCTCAGTAAGCTCGCGGATGACACCAAGCTGGGCGGGAGTGTTGATCTGCCTGAGGGTAAGAAGGCTCTGCAGAGGGATCTGGACAGGCTGGATTGATGGGCCGAGGCCAATTGCATGAGGTTCAACAAGGCCAAGTGCCAGGTCCTGCACTTGGGTCACAACAACCCCAGGCAAYGCTACAGGCTTGGGGAAGAGTGGCTGGAAAGCTGCCCGGCAGAAAAGGACCTGGGGGTGCTGGTCGACAGCCGGCTGAACATGAGCCGGCAGTGTGCCCAGGTGGCCAAGAAGGCCAACAGCATCCTGGCCTGTATCAGGAATAGTGTGGCCAGCAGGAGTAGGGAGGTGATCGTGTCCCTGTACTCGGCACTGGTGAGGCCGCACCTCGAATCCTGTGTTCAGTTTTGGGCCCCTCACTACAAGAAGGACATTGAGGTGCTGGAGCATGTCCAGAGAAGGGCGACGAGGCTGGTGAAGGGTCTGGAGCACAGGTCTTMTGAGGAGCGGCTGAGGGAGSTGGRGTTGTTTAGCCTGGAGAAGAGGAGGCCGAGGGGAGACCTTATCGCTCTCTACAACTTCCTGAAATGAAGCTGTAGAGAGGCGGGTGTCAGTATCTTCACCCAAGTAACAAGCGATAGGACAAGAGGAAATGGCCTCAAGTTGCGCCAGGGGAGGTTTAGATTGGATATTAGGAAAAAATTCTTCATCGAAAGGGCTGTCAAGCATTGCAACAGGCTTCCCTGGGAAGTGGTGGAGTCACCATCCCTGGAGGTATTTAAAAGACTTGTAGATGTGGCACTTCGGGGCATTGTTTAGTGGTGGACTTGGCAGTGTTAGGTTTACGGTTGGACACAATGATCTTAAAGGTCTTTTCCAGCCTAAATGATTCTATGATTCTGTGATTCTGATATATATTAGTTACTGAACATAGCATTCTAAAACACATTTTATAAAACATATGTCATCATCTGGGTTACAATTCAGCTCATTTTAAGATCTCCTTTAATTGGCATGACTCCAGTGATGTGGCAGAATGGTAGTTACCCATAATAAAAGTTCTTTTACATTGTCTTATGCAAAAGACTAAGGAAAGCTACTGAGTTTCTTAAACATCTCTCCCTGGATAAAAGCAGGTTTTCCCGATATCAGACATGAGGACATTTGAAATATGTGAAGTGTGAAGCCTGCAAAAATACGTGCAAGGTTGCCACCTCTTACTTGTTATATGGGCCAGTAAACATCTAAAAGTATATGTGAACATCTTGAAACAAAGTAAGAAAAAAAAATTTGGAAAAACTATAAGCATATGTTTGATATRTTTTGAAGTGCATATTTAGATATATTAAATAAATGATTAAAACATACAGATGGATTGGCCATATGGTTTTGCTAGGGCCAACATACACAAACTGTCCAAGTAAAACTCTAATTCTTAGACACAGCTTTCTGAGGACAATAGTTTAATACAGACAACAAATGCCTAAGGGTTAAGGGGCACTGGAGGTATACAGGGGTATACCAGCTATAAACCAGGGACCTCAGCGGTGTAACAGCAGGTAAGGATTTGTCCTACGCGTTTACAAACTCTGATAATATCACAGCACACATAATCCAAAAAAGTAAATTATTGCTCATCCATGACTAAATATCAGTCTGGAACCAAGACAGCAGAGACAGCACAAAATAATCCCAAAATATAAGTGCAGAGTCCAACTCAGTATGAATGGCAAATCTATGAAACAATGCATGATTTCAGCAAATCCCATCATCCAAAATAAACATTTGGGTATGGCATCAGTTTGGGACCAACAGATCAGTCTTTTTGCAATACATCCGATCCAGTCTCCAAACCCGTCAAAAAAATAAAAAGACTCACAAGACCGGCAGAAGTGAGTGAGAAATGGTCAGTGAGATAAGAAAAGAATCAATCAAGGCAAATATCTCTTACCTAGAAAGTAGACTCCAGCAGAAGCACCATGAGTCATAGATATATTAGTAGATAAGAGAATTCTTCTCAATTTCTAAAATTATTTCCTGCATTTGGAGCTTTGGTAACATACATTGCCTTATGACATTTTTTAATAAAAATAAACCTGAGAGTCCTGTACAAATACCAGCATGGCAGATTATATTTTATAGTGGAAGGTGCAGAGAGGGTAAAAAGAAGTCGGAGATCTCAAAGGTCAGTGCTTCAGGCAACTTTCATTGAGAAATATCTTATTTTTTCTTTAATAGTTTTTGTTTATCTCTCTGACTTTTTCAACATTTTGTCCAAGATCTCAGTGATAAAAACCAAATAGTTTTGTCCTATCTATCAGCCAGGTCACCTGTGCAATTACTTTGGCATCATGCTTAAATAACCTCCTCCTTGATGGGCAAAGCAAGGTTGCTGCTGACATATGAGAGACAGAAAATGAACATTGATTTTTGTAAATAACTCTTCTTACAGGCAGGTTATTTTTATTTCATAGCATCCATAGCCTTTTCATTTAGCCAGTGTTTAACATGCCAATATCTAAGTCCTGATTCAGCAGATCACAGAGGCAACTACTGAATTTTGATAATGGCTTTAAACCTTTATGATTTATCAAATCATATGTTTATGACTTGTTTCATTAAGGGAACAGAATGAAGAAAGTAGTTTATACTATCATCTGTTGAACATGACCAACACAGTATGTTGGTCAAGTCTGTGTGTGCAAAAGTAGATGTATACCCATAGCTGTCAACATCATAGGCAAGAAATGCGCTGATCTGCTGTATCATCTCTGGGTTAAGTACCTCCTTATTAGAATAACCTGTTTCAAGCACAAATTCCTTTGAGAATAAAATGTACCTGAAGAGTTTTTATTTGATTCTCTGGTTCCTAACAAAGTCAGAGTACTTAAACTTCCAAGCATGGATTTCCATTTCAGCTAAACAAACCTGGTGACGTTGAGGAATTAAGAAAAGTCACGGTGTCTGCAACGGGAGCAAAGAAAAAAGCGAAAGCTCCCATTGCGGCTTTTGAAATCAGAGAAACTGTCAGACAATCAGTGCAACTAGGATTAACATTAGCAAACAATTGTTTTTAGTTGGCATTTCCACTCCTGATGACACTAAAACATTAATTAAGTTTAGCAACTGACTGACAAGTCGTATACCAGCTGTTGGGGCTATACCACAATTGTTGATGAAGATCCAGGCTAAGCTTCTGAAAAGATATTCTAACCTTTGCAGCTTTTCTCCACAGAGTAGAGTTAATATGAACAGTAATAACTGAGGTACAAGTCCTGCCAAAGCCTTGGAACAGTGAAGATGAGAAATGTTTGGAAAAGATTTTCATCTGTTAGAACATTTCTCCTGCAAAATCTGTCAAACTGGTCAAAAGCGGGTGAGACACAAAATCATGAAGAAGTTGAGCTGATGCTGTGAGCAAAATTTCCTCAAAATAGTAAAAAATAAGGAATCTGTTTATTCAACCAGGCTCAGGAAATCCAAGCAAATAGGGCATGAGATAGTGATATGATACTTTAGGTTTCAAAACTGTTAAATAATATTTATACTTGCCCGAAAAATCTTGAAATAATCTCTTGCCTGATGTTAAAACAACCAGTACAGTCATCATATCGCATAGTAGGCTCCGTTGGTTGTAAGGTAGTACCTGGGACTTGCATAGTGTTTTTGGAACAAAATCAACCATGGTGTAAACAGCTGCCAATTTCTTTGCTCTAATATTCAGGTACTTTCAGAATGTAATTTGCCAATAATTTTCAAAGCATTTTATAAATGTGAACTAGTTAATCTTCACAGTATTATTATAAATAACTCATAATATTATTTGTATTATTCAGTTCAAAAACCACCAGACACATGCCCTTGCCTGTTCTTGTGCCTACTCTTTTAGCAAATGCAAATGTCAGAAAATGAATTGGTGTTTCTGCTAAGAGAATCACTTGTTTCTTATTCTATATATTTAAATTGGTTTTAATCATCAACATTTCATATATAACATATCCTTTATCCCTCCCCACTGCACACACGCTCTAAGTTTAATTAAAATAACTGAAATGAAACTACAGATAATTTGTTTTTTAAATAGACTGCCACATGCTCCATTTACATAAAACCCATTAGTTTGCATTAAATACAAATTAGCTGCTGATATGAATTAAATCACGTATAAATAGTTCAGAATAGCCTCAAAACCACGCATTTTAATTAATATAACAGTTAACCAGATTTATCTGTAAGGTAATCAAGACTCTCACTCATTCATTTTTCAGTACAATAGGCCAGAGAACGAAGAGCTGTCCTCTAACACTGTTATTTTAACAGTGAAATAAAGGCACGGAGAAGGCAGGAGCAATGCTTGGATTCAGGCATTTATAACAWATTATGTTGTTTTAAAATGATTCTGCAACTGCCAAACCAGAGGCAATATGAACAAGATCTACATTGTGGGGAGGAAATGAAGATGCCAAAAATCTTTTGAATCTTTAATGTCTMGTTGCTGCAGAAAATTAGGAGTCTCATAAGGAACTGTGAAACTACTCTTTTTTCCTAGCCATTTTAAACATAAAAGTAAAATATAATATGACAAAAGGAGTTTTTAAGACACTTCTTAAGTAATTGTCATACGATGAAAACAGTCATTTAAAACTCAAGACTCCCAACATCTCTCTCCAACAGCTACAAATACCAGCAAAATAGTGCCGTTCCTAGGTAATCATTCCCTCATCTTCAAAAATGGCTACAATAATTCTTTACGTGGGAGTTCTGCACTTAGTGAGTGTATTGAAAGAGAGCAAAACACTGCCAAAAGCTTAATGACTCTTTGTTAGCAAAATTTTCTAAGTTTGTACCTACACAGGACCATAAACCACATATTTTGGCATACATTTTGGGAACTTTTGAATGGAGGCTCCCTCCAAATTGCATCGTATTTTGGGAGAGCTTGTATCTAACAGCAACAGAAGTGACAACCCTGAGYTCCTCATGGCAATTCAAAATTCACAAGGTTAGAGGGATCTTTAAACTGTAACATTTAACAAGTCAAAGAAACAGCATCCTGTGGAAAACAACACGTGACAAATTCCACTATAGCTAAAGGAGAAACTGGACACAAAAAAATGAGAGTGAAGTAGCCAGGCTATATAAATTCTTTGGCAGAATAGAAAGTAATTGAAGTGGCACTAATGTAGAAATTGTACAACCATTACAGGTTTTGAACAAGTTAGACTGTCAATGTTCCAGATGTTGCAAATGATTCACACAATTTTGCTGCTGCTGCTATGGCTATGAGATGTAATAGAACCAGACTGGCTACACAGTGGCAGAGACAATACTGAAAAAGTGTGGATCCAGTTTAACATGACCTGTAAGAAGCTGAACCACCTCATCCTCAYATGAATAAGCCAAGTCTGAGCGACTCACCAGTCTGTAAGATCAAGTCTTATTTTTGCAAAAGTTGGGTTGGAATTTGTCTCGCACCCAGCCAGTGGAAAAGGTACTCCTGAATGAATGTGATAGCATTAAGCTGCTCTTTGGGCTGCTTAATGTTTGCAGGATATGGCCCTTAACTTACATTTTTTAAAAATTAAAGAAACATTTTTCTTAATTATACTTTCAGCTGAAGATGTATCCAATACACTGGCATTTGTGTTAAACATCAGAACTAAAGTGCTCCAACTGACTGCAGAATTCAACACAGTATATAAGTATTTATATTTAACAGAAGGAAAATTTGATCTGATGTCTCTACAATATAGATTCAATCTCTAGGACAAATCTGGCATGCATATACATTGAAAGTAATTCTATTCTGTTCAGTCAGGAAGAACAGAGCTTAATTAGCAAAGAATTAGTCATCCTAGATTCATTGATTCATCTTAGCTGTGTTTTACATAAAGCATTAATATACAGTGCATAATATGCTATGTGTCTTAATTTTTAAATGATTTAGGAATATTAAATGCACAGTAATGTTCTCTAATGTAGTACGATTGACACTAATATCCCAAGGAAATGTACAAACAGTACAATCAAAAACATGATGGCATATTTGAAAAGAAAAAGTAAAATTAATTATTCATATTAAAACAAAAAATATTTTTAGCACCACATCTGCTCAACATGAATGTTCATTGATACGTTTTGCTACCCATAGCAGTGGAACAGTCCTAATCCCATTTGCATTACTCCAGAGAGGTAACTATCCATAAAGACTGAGTAGTTTTACCCAGTGAATATCAGTGAAATAAACAGTGGCAAAACAGTTATTTTGCTTCTTAAAAGACAGTTTTTGMAGTAAATTATGCATTGCAAGAAACAACAGGATGGACTATTTCAGTTACATCCGTGTCATGTTATATTACGATCTGTCCCAACATATGACTGGCAGACTAAAACAGATATGATGTGTCACAACAAAAGTTAAAGCATGAACAGATAAGTAGCCCCCAAAATATGCAAACATTTTTAATAAGCCCAGTTACTCAATACAAGAAACCTAAATGAAGCAAAACCTAACCTTTTTTCAAAAATGAAATGACTAACCAAAGATCCAAGCCTTGAGAACCTATAAGTACAACCAATCAGAAAATATTTGTGAACACATCATTACTCAGGGTTAGGACCAAGTTAATTGAAAAACAGTCTTTCAACTGTTTTGCTGTATCTTGGCAAATAAATTTGTTCTCGAACTCTAAAAGCCCAAGAAAGATTATTGGATGAGTGTACGGTGGCAGGAGTGCTTAGATAGAATTGTTCCAGATCAACTATTTTCTCTAATCTAAGGTTATACCTCCCGGGAAAATCCTTGAAAGCAGATGTTTCCTGTCCTGTAATCAAACAATAATTGTACTGATTTCTTTTAAAAAAATGGATTCAGAGTAAAGTCTTAACATTCCAAATTAACTTCTGAAAGTAGGAGATTTTGACAATATGGAACTTGTAACAGTTATTACTTTTCCTCTCCTGTCTTCAGAATCCTCCTATATTACTTCATTGATTTTCTAAAATACACCAAGACACGGGCTTCCCAAAGACGTGGAAAGAGACACAGAAGGCCCTACTAGTTATACAGGCAGCTTTGAAGTTCCATTTTAGGCATATCTAGCTGCATTAAATGACATTGTAGGTACACTKTGCTTGGTTTTGAACAGCAGTTGCAGTGTAATTAGTGCCACTTAATGGAAAAATGTAACTGAGGAGTGTATTGTTATTAATCAAATTCCAACATAAAGCTGACTGCTGTAATAATGGGAGCAATTATTGACTGAAGAACTGTTCAGCCTGGAAACTGACCCTAACTAAATCTTGTCTTTTCAAAATGGAGCAGACAGACAGAGAGCTCAAAATAACTTTCTTTCTTGCACTCACATGACATGGGTYCAGTCCAGGTAGTATACAATGTAAGGCATTACATTTTCAAATAAAGAACAAAAGAATATAATAATGTCAGGACCTGAAAATGTAAGTCAATTAAATAGTCTGCTTTCAACCAGAGTTGCAAGATTTACCCCCTCTTAGTCACAAAACCTCGTGACAAACACTGAGAACTTATTAAGGGTGTGTGCGTGACTCCTACTAATGTAAAAATTTTTCGGTCTTCCATCTAGGATCTAAAGATATCTTCATGAATTATAACTTCGCACAGGTAACTATGGAGGAGTTAAAACCAATTGAAGGTTGTTGGGATTTTCACAGTTCTGAGGTGATTATCTGCCCAGCGTTTGATGGTCTTTGTGCCATGTACATAGTACTGGACAAACTATTAGCACCTGTCAATTMTGAAAACAAAAAAAAAAGGGGGGGAGAAAAAAAAAAATATGTGTTTTCCTACCTGGATTTCTCAAAAAAACCCAATGTGACATACTAGTTGGCTTTGAATAACTTCCCCTCCCAAGATTTTCATTCTGAACTGGCAGTTTCCTGTATTACTTCTAACTTGACCAGGGGAGGATCTAAAAACAGTATTCAAACAGAAATTCTGTCTGTCATCTAAGTCGCATGGCTGTTGCAGCAGACTAGAAAATGCTGCAGGAGCCACAGCTACCTTCACAAGTACCTGGGATACACACAGGACTTCAGAAGGAAAGCAAAGGACAGGACAAACTTTGTAGTTGTAAGCACTGTAACAGGAACAATCAAAATCAATAAGCAAAAGATTATGCCATGAAAGATAGTGTCATTATTAAACCAGCTGATACAGGGAAGTATCCTTGCCCTTCTACAACTGTGAAGAAGGAGTTTAAAGCCAAGTACAGTTTGGGAATAAAGTATCCCATTTTATCTCAATGATTAGGATTATTCTATAAGCAAATTTGGATACTCAAACTACTAAAGTCTGAAGTGAGATTATTAAAAATTTCGGGGTTTAGACTATGATTATTAGATGTCTGCCTTGACTTTCCACTAAGCTGCATTGGTTAAGCCATATGTTCCTAGCATACATGCTGATTCGTACAGACATAATGCAACTGTTCATATTTTGAAAATGGATTATTTCTATTCCTCTCCTTCCACCCCCAAAAATAAGGGCAAGAATGCATTGTTTGAAAACTAAAGAATATATCCTAGCATACAATTCTGGAGCAGGAGATTAATAAATGGTAAACTCATTATCTAAGCTTGTGGTTTCATGGTCAACTGAAATCTATMCAAATTTATGCTCTCTGTTCCTCCCTGCCCACAGCTGAGCAGAAGTTTCAGGATGTTCTTCAGATCATTATGGAGGATTTGTGATGTTGATTTGTGTCTGGGTTTGAAGGGTAAGGGGAGATTTTTTAAACAAATAAGGAATTACTAGGGTTGACAAGCAGAGATTATTTCTAAGAGTTTCTATGCAAATAGAAAAACAAACCCTGGACTATTATAACAAAACTAAATATTTTCAGGCAGTAAAGTTTTTGGCTAGATAGTGCCTCAGTTACAAATATGAAATGATATGACATTTAGATATGTAATCTACTGAATTATGCTTTCCTCTGATTATATATTCTGTATCCAAATTACAGCTACGGTTAGACCCTCTAGGCTGGATTGGCAGACCTTGCACATATTCACATATATTGTTGGCTCATGCATTAGACTTGGGATGAAAAATGAACTTGCAAGTTGACACTAAGGCTATTTATATTTACAGATTTAGTTATTTTACTTGACACAGAACCAATGGAAGACAATGAGATCACAAAAGAGACAGTATCCAAGAAATCTTTTAGGATTTCACAGCAGAAACMGAGTTTGTGTAGATCTGTGTTTCATTTAATTTCCTTTCACATTATGCAGACGTCTGTGAGGAGTTTTTAAAAAGAGATGTATTTACTCTATGGTTTTGAAGAAAGGACTGATTTTTTCCTTAGCCTTTTTACAACCCACTTTTACATTCCTCTACAATAAAAATTGAGATGGAGAGAGGATGTTTGAAAATTAATTTGCATTCACACCTGTTTCAGACATTTTGAAACTTGATCTAATAGCATTTATTGGCCTGGAAAATATGAACATTTCCTTTACTAGAAACTAGAAACATTTCCTTTACTAGAAACTTTACTAGAGACTATGAATGGATGAGTTCTCCCTCCACAGCAATCTTGAGCATTATGTTAACGTCTTTGGTTTGTCAAAAATTCACCCTGAATCTCCGTATATTCATATAAAATGGTTACGCACTAACACTCCTATAAATATTAAACACGACACTAAGGTATCAGGTTGGACAAAGCCGGCAACCTATGGCCTGGAGGAAATGTAGAGCTACCCTGCCTGCCCAGAGCCACAGGGCACTTTGCCCAGGGCAGGCACTGCACCACTGAACCCAGCTGCGGCATCCTGCATTAAAAGCCACCCTAAAAACCTTGAAAAATTAACCTGAGATTTGGGGCAAAGCTAAACCCCTCACCCTGCAGTAACGTTAGCCCATCATAGTCCTGGCTATCAACTGACAAATGGAAAAGTGAAAACTTTTCCATATTTAAATGAGTAACAAAATTCTCATTACCTGGTTGCTATAATTTTTATCCAAAGCAGTTTACAAAGAATGCAGCTATCTCCTTGACGTTCCTCCTTCCAGATACCCACACATTCAGCTCATTCAGCTCATGCAACTCATGCAGAATTTAGCTCGTTCACGCAAGGAGATGTTCTTTTTTCCACTGTGCTATGCTGCTATGTGGACCAGGTGAGTAGAAGAATAAAGGCTGTTAGGTTAAAAAGGCTGCTAGAACCAACTGAAAATTAGAAGAAATATCCAAGATAATAAGCTTGGAACAGTGAAAATAAACACAGAGAATCTATATAAATAGTATCAATAACAACAACAACAACAAAAGAGAYGGATAATCAACAAATTAACTTTAAAAACCAAGAACTTTTAAGGAGGATTATTTAATTGGTTCACCAAATAATGTGGAATGTTTTCCTCCCACTATCTATAAAATGCAGTAGTTAATTAATATATCACATGAACCAAGCAAAGGATGTGTGCCCTGACAATGGCAGGAACTGTGTTGTGAATTTCTCAGTTAAGTCAGATGGACATATCCTTTAACTGACCCTACAGTATAAATCCTTAACAGGTTAGATAAATACATTAATATAAATATATTTCAATAATAAGTTCATTCTACTGCTATTTAGTAACCGATACACCGGATGATAACTAAATTTACAGAATTCTGACTAGAATACTGCAGTGCAGTCCCTTAAAATCAAAATTCAGATTGTTCCTTGACTGCAGTTTTAATCAACAATGCACATTTATGTATGACCTCTGTCATGAGAGATACCAAAAGAAAGGATTGTCGGTAACAGTTAATTAGATATGTGTCTCCTTACTTATAATAATAATTCCATTCCTAATGCAGTCTTTAGACTTGTTATATGTTTTTATATTTAACTAGAGATATTTCTAAAGCTTTTTCTCCTTTTTTGAATATATTTTTGCTGAAGTTGCTTGGAGTTCACAAAGGTAATAACTACTATTTCACTACATTTTAAAATTGTCTTTTGCATTTCAGTTAAAGCTTTTTTTTTTTAATCTGTATTTCTCATCTAGTTTTCTAGTGAAAAGTAGAATAGTTTATAAAATACGTAACCTGCAAAGTGATGCTACCTGTAGCTAATTGATCTTTTTTACCTTTTTTTCCTTTTTACAAAGAAACACACAAAACATCAGTCTCATATGACATGGTACACAAGAGTAAATTTAATAGGTTTTAGTCTTTGAGATCACAACATAGGTTTTTGTGAAGAAAAAAAATGCCATTCAAATGAAGGCACACAAGGTTTGATTCTTATTTCACACTACTGTAAATGAGGAGTAATGCTAATGAACAAACTACCAACAGCCCCACAAATGTGTTGTAAGTGATATGGCAAAAATGCCAGGAGGCCTACATGGATGCACAAGGAGYTCCTGATACACTCAAACAGAAAAAGGAAGCCTACAGAGTRTGGAAGCAATGACAGGTAGCCTGGGAGGAATACAGAGAAATTGTCTGAGTGGCCAGGGACCAGGCTAGGAAAGCTAAAGCCCTGGTAGAATTAAATCTGGCCAGGGACACCAAGGGCAACAAGAAAAGCTTCTACAGGTACATCGGGGATAAAAGGAAGACTAGGGAAAATGTGGGCCCTCTCTGGAATGAAATGGGAGACCTGGTTACCCAGGACATGAAGAAGGCTGAGGTACTCAGTGACTTTTTTGCCTCAGTCTTCACTGGCAAGTACTCGAGCCTCACTGCCCAAGCTGCAGAATGCAAAGGAGAGGACTGGGAGAATGAACTGCCGCCCACTATAGGAGATCATAGAATCACAGAATCATAGAATCATTAAGGTTGGAAAAGACCTCTAAGATCATCGTGTCCAACCATCAACCCAGTATCCACGCCCACTAAACCATGTCCCGAAGCACCTCATCCACACATTTTTTGAACACCTCCAGGGATGGTGACTCCACCACTTCCCTGGGCAGCCTGGTCCAATGCCTGATTACCCTTTCAGTGAAGAAATTTTTCCTAATATCCAATCTAAACCTCCCCTGGTGCAACTTGAGGCCATTTCCTCTCGTCTATCACTTGTTACTTGGGAGAAGAGACCAACACCCGCCTCTCTACAGCCTCCTTTCAGGTAGTTGTAGAGAGCGATAAGGTCTCCCCTCAGCCTCCTCTTCTCCAGGCTAAACAACTCCAGCTCCCTCAGCCGCTCCTCATAAGACCTGTGCTCCAGACCCTTCACCAGCCTCGTCACCCTTCTCTGGACATGCTCCAGCACCTCAATGTCCTTCTTGTAGTGAGGGGCCCAAAACTGAACACASTATTCGAGGTGCGGCCTCACCAGTGCCGAGTACAGGGACACGATCACCTCCCTCCGCCTGCTGGCCACACTATTCCTGACACAGGCCAGGATGCCGTTGGCCTTCTTGGCCACCTGGGCACACTGCCGGCT
>JASVER010000069.1:306513-331388 GCA_030449065.1 Oceanodroma leucorhoa
GAGGTCTCTTAGGTCCCCTCCTTCTGGCCGGTGGCAAGAGGGAAGGGGGTCCTCTGCTTCTTGGGGAGCCTCCACCTGCTGCCTTTGCTTCAGGGATGGCAGCGTGCAGCTCCACCAGTCTATCTCCCTCTCACACTCCCTAATGCTCCTTAACCTCTCCACCTTCTCCTTCAGCTCTGCCACTAGGCTGAGCAGATCATTCACCTGCTCACAYCGCACACAGGAGTTACATCCGCTGCCCTCCGGTACCAGTGACAGGCCCAAGCATTCCCTGCAGCCGGAGSTCTGGACAGCTGCATGCTCTTGTGGCAGCTCCGTCTGGGTCCTCACACTCCTCCTGGCGGTGGCTTTCGGCCATGTGGAAACCATGGCTAGGTCCCTTTCTGGGGAGGCGATGACCGCTAGTTAAGTCAGTCTCTAGAGCCGGAGGCGGATGACGCCCTGCCCAGCACCAACTGCCTGCACAAACTGCCGCGCCACGCCCTTCTGACGCGYCACGCCCTGTTTGCCCGCTCTGTTCGCCGCGCTCCTGGTCACTCGCGATCCCTGGGGGCTGCTCTTGTACGCGAGGGGGTTTGGCCGCCGTCACCCTCGGCCCCGCCCACGCTGAGTCAGAGCTGCCTGCTTGTCAGAAGCTCGCTCCTCGGGCTCTGAGGGGGGGGGGGCTGGGGCTCCCTCTCGCTCCCTTCGTGCTGCTGCCCCTTTACGAAGGGTCCCCCAGTGCAGTCCTCCGCTCCGGAGCCCTTCGCCTCGGTGGCTTCGCCGAAATGACGAAGGTCAGGTTCGAGATGGTCAGGTTCGAGAGCATCTGAGGAACCTGAAGGTGCACAAGTCCATGGGACCTGATGAGATCCATCCACGGGTCCTGAAGGAACTGGCGGATGAAGTTGCTAAGCCRCTATCCATCGTATTTGAGAAGTCGTGGCAGTCCAGTGAAGTTCCCACTGACTGGAAAAGGGGAAACATAACCCCCATTTTTAAAAAGGGAAAAAAGGAAGACCTGGGGAACTACAGGCCAGTTAGTCTCACCTCTGTGCCTGGRAAGATCATGGAACAGATCCTCCTGGAAGCTATACTAAGGCACATGGAGGACAGGGAGGTGATTCAAGACAGCCAGCATGGCTTCACCAAGGGCAAGTACTGCCTGACCAACCTGGTGGCCTTCTACAATGGAGTGACTACATCAGTGGACATGAGAAGGCCTTCAGATGTCATCTATCTAGACCTCTGTAAGGCCTTTGACACAGTCCCCCACAACATCCTTCTCTCTAACTGGAGAGGTACGGATTTGATGGGTAGACTGTCCAGTGGGGGAGGAACTGGTTGGATGGGCATATCCAGAGGGTAGTGGTCAATGGCTCAATGTCCAGATGGAGATCTGTGATGAGTGGTGTCCCACAGGGGTCCGTATTGGGACCGATGCTGTTTAATATCTTCATCAGTGACATAGACAGTGTGATCAAGTGCACTCTCGCCAATTTTGCAGATGACACCAAGCTGAGCGGTGTGTTCGACATGCGTGAGGGACGAGATGCCATCCAGAGGGAGCTGGAAAAGGTTGAGAAGTGGGGCCCTGTGAACCTCATGAGGTTCAACAAGGCCAAGTGCAAGGTCCTGCACTTGGGTCAGGGCAAGCCCTGATACCAATACAGACTGTGGGACGAAGGGATTGAGAGCAGCCCTGCCGAGAAGGACTTGGGGGTACTGGTGGATGTAAAGCTGGACATGAGACGACAATGTGCGCTCGCAGCCCAGAAGGCCAACCGTACCCTGGGCTGCATCAAAAGAAGCGTGGCCAGCAGGTCGAGGGAGGTGATTCTGCCCCTCTACTCTGCTCTGGTGGGACCCCACCTGCAGTACTGCCTCCAGCTCTGGGGTCCTCAGCATAGGAAAGACATGGACCTGTTGGAGTGGGTCCAGAGGAGGGCCACGAAAATGACCAGGGGGATGGAACGCCTCTCCTGTGAAGAAAGGCTGAGAGAGCTGGGGTTGTTCAGCCTGGAGAAGAGAAGACTTTGGGGAGACCTTATGGCAGCCTTTCTGTACTTAAAGGGGGCTTATAAGAAAGATGGGGACAGACTTTTTAGCAGGGCCTGTTGCGACAGGACAAGGAGTAATGATTTTAAACTCAAAAAGGGTAGATTTAGACTAGATATAAGGAAAAAAATTTTTACAATGAGGGTGGTGAAATACTGGAACAAGTTGCCCAGAGAGGTGGTAGATGTCCCATCCCTGGAAACCTTCAAGGTCAGGCTGGACGGGGCTCTGAGCAACCTGATCTAGTTGAAGATGTCCCTGCCCATTGCAGGGGTGTTGGACTAGATGACCTTTAATGGTCCCTTCCAACCCAAACTATTCTATGATTCTATGATTCTGTAATAGAATTTACTATTTTTATCCCCTCTGTTGTACATCTATAAATATTCACATTCTTAACTTGTTAGACACATTCTACTCTCATCAACCTCATTCACAGTATGACAATATGGAGTTATGTGAAAAACCTTCTTTGCCAGAATATACGTCTCAAAACCTAAAAATTCAACTGTAAATTCACGAGATAGATACATGTGTTCAACGAAATCATGCATGGCTGAATAGAAAATATTTACTTATAGAAGTATTTCAGCATTTTCTTATCACAGATAATGAATGGAAGGCTTAAAAATATGAGTGCTACAGTACAATAAATGTCTGCTTCAGTCAGAGAGATTCTATGTGATTTAGAATTAGTGTTTTCTTCTGATCTTTAAATTATAAATGTTTATCTGCTGAGACATGGTTCAAAATATAAGTAAAGCCAAAATCTTTAAGCTGCAGCCATGGAGAATCATCTAGTCTACTCATCTCTAAATGTCCATATCTTCCATACTGAAGCAAGATAGAAAATCTTTACTGAAATTGCACCTACATAGGATGGGTGACTATGGGTGACTCCACTGGGTGACTCCCTGTTCATTTGGGACTTAATTCTTTTCCTTACAATGTGCACTTTTGTGCAGCAACTAAATGTTGTTTAATTCTCCAATAAGCAAGCCTAAATCATACATGTTATGTATTTTATTATATTTTAAAAGATCACACCTTTAAAATAATACATCATCTCTACCTCCATTTTTAGGCTTTGATTTCAGCAGCTCCAATTTTTCTTTTAGCCCATCCAACAGTATAAATATTCAAGTTCCAGAGCCCAAAGTCTTCCCAGACACTGTTTAACAGTGTACACACAGCCACAATGCCTAGTCAGTCCCTTAATAAATTGAAATACCTCTATGATCTGGAATCAGGTACATACCGGTATCACTTCTTTAGTTAAAGCACAATTGTTTTTTGCATTTGGTCAACTACTACTAATGAGGAAGTTTATTATACTTTACCACAATTTTTCTGCACAACTACTTACAGTTTATAATATTTTGATGAATAAAATATAGTTCGTTTCAAAGAAACAGCTTGGGTTTATCATTTATATTTTGCTGAACAGTTCTATGGGATATTATGTATTTCTTATCAGATGATTAATACCACAGGTTCCTCCAGGTTGATACAAAGACTGCTGAAGCTGCAAGCATTTTTTGTCTGTTTTGCATATTGACATCAATGAGGCTGACATCTGATTTATGTGGGTTGATCAAGAATTTTCCTAAGTGTTGCCATCACAGAAATATTTTGAAAGATATTTGACATGGCTAAAGAAAATGCCCCATCTTTCTCATGCTAGAGAATAATGGGGCACTCAAACAGGTGATTGCAGCTTCTTGCTTGCACAAGTCAGTTGTGTGTTTCTCAGGGCATCAGAACAGTAACTATTACCGAGGGAGGGGTTGGTCCTTTTCTTTTGGGCCAAGCAATTTGCACCCTCACTTTTGAAAGGCAGCAGGAACTGCAGGCCTTGCTCTCTGGTTCCTTCACTGGCTTTCTCACCTGCTCCATCCATTTCCACAGCAAATATGCCAGATCTTTTCCTCCTCATTGCAGAAGCCTCAATGTAACCCTGATTTGCATATTTCCTTTTGCTAACGCTTGACTTAGCAAACCCTTAAAAAAGTTTGATAGGTTATTCCTTCTTCTATCAGCAAAGAGTACGACTCTCCTCTCTGTCAAAATATGTTGGGTTTGTCCACTAGATGACCTGYGTAGCTACAGCCCGACATCCCATAAAATGGACTTTGTAAGTGTTGACTGAATGATATGATAATCATAACTCTTCTCAGGACATTTCAAAGAATCTGCCATAGGTGTGATATTAAGCAAACAACTTCAACACATTTTAGAATATTTCAGCAGGACCTGGTTCCCTTTTATTCAATACCGACAAAGTTTTAACAGGAACTGCAATGCTAGTTTTTGTATGAGCTGTAAAACCAAGCTCTTAGTTACTGATGATGTTGCATTTGTTTTATCCCTGAWGGACTAGCCTAAATTTCAATTGCACAACATCCATCTAAATTTCATTTTGCTGTCAGTTTAGCTCCCTAATTGTAGTGTGAAGTATTTAACCACACATCTTCTTTATACTGGTATAAAATCCCCTGCATTTCTTTGACAATCTTTACTTGCTGCCTGGAACTGCTTGTTATGTTACAGTCTTCCACCTTCCTCATTACAACCAACAAAATCTTCTTTGACAGAGGAACTACCTATATAACACTTACAGAAAATTGTATTCTAACATATATATATATGTATTAATATTAGTATCATATTGATATTGAATTTTGAATCATAGAATGGTTTAGACTGGAAGGGAACTTTTGAGGTCTTTAGCTGTAATCCCCTGCCTACAGCAAAGCTAAACTTTTTGGCCATTTTGTTCGTGATACTTCATTTTACATTTTTTCTTTAATATTTATTTATATGTTTCACATACCTCTTTTGGTTTCTAAGTGAATTTACCATTCAGATAATGAGGGATCAGCAACACTGACCAAGTGGATAGGTATATGTGGTAGTCTGCTTTAATCATGGCAAAGCCTCCTAGCTCATTCCCTAACATATTGCTAAAATTCCAGTTCAAAGAGCTCTGTTGTTGATGGGAGGTTGCCAGCCACCTTATACTATGCCAGAACAGTTTTATTAGAGGGACAAAAAGGGAAAATAGTATTTCAAAATTTCCACATTTGACTTTTCATCATATCACGATAAAAGTTTGTGAAACAAAGCTACCCTTATTCCTTACATCCCCTAACCTGGAGGGGAAAAAGAAAGAAAAAAAAGTCAGTGRTCTGGGTCCCAAGAAGTGACTGGGAAGCTAAAGAGATCTTAAGCAACTGCTCAGTAAGGGTAAGGTCTTGGGATTTAGGGCTCACACCCATTCAGCTGCAGAGTCATTAAAGCTGTGAGGCACTTCGCTGCTTACCCTCCTACTTCCCAAGGCATTTGCACCTTCGCAGAGCTATATTGCGACCCTGGAGCAAGGCTCCATGGGCTGCCCTGGGGAAGCCCAGCCGTCTACAAAGGCCAGACAGAAAAGCGCCCACCTCCTCCAAGAGGCCCACTCTGTCAAGCAGTTTCATATCACAATTAACATGTACCACACGGAGCAGATGTCTTGAAGCACTGGGTGAAGAAAATAAGTTATTAGCCTCACAGTTAGAGCACTTTCCTGGGAGTTGGACAGTCAATGTAACCTTGAGCATGTGGTCATGCAACCAGCCTCATGCCCTCCCTGTCAGATCCACAACACATGGAAAACTTCCCTGAAGGGTTTTTTTGTGCTGCTGCACAGAAATCAAAGCAAAATTCATAGGGCCTGAAAGACAGCAGAAGAGGGTATGCAATTGTATGGTGAGGAATCACAGACTGATTAAAAAAAAAGACAAGCAAGAAACAAATTGGGAAATAGGGAACAAAATTCATGGCCTGTCCTTTTCAGTTAGGTATCTTCACACTCAGAGCCATATGTAAAACACCACTAGGCACATTCATCACAGCCGCCACTACATTCCTGGGTGGAAAAAAGCCTTTTTGGACAGTTTTCCACACACACACTGAGCTAGTCTGCATGCTTCTGGAGTACACACCAGCCTTCCTACATCAGTCAATAACAAAAACAGAGATACAACTGAGCTCTTTGGAGGAAATAATCCCACCTTATAGTCTACCCTGAGCAGACACCTCACTGATCTAGCTCGTTATTAGACAGGTACATGCCTTTTGCCCTCAGCCAGGCACCTCATCAGTAGAAATTAATTCCTCTGCCACCTAGCTTTAGTGCCTTTTGCCAGTGTGTGGGGTTTTTTGTTGATTTGCTTCTAAACAAATGCTCTGAGGAATTTCATTCCCTCCTCATATGGGAATCCACAGAGTGGATTCCACCAGGAAACCAGCCTTGAGTGGCCTGGCATCCCTGTTGCTGTAATATTCGTCCCTTTTAGTGGTCTTCCCTTGGTCCTCAAGATTTAGAGTGCCATCACAGGAGACATTGACTTCAAGAGCAGAGCAACATTTGGCATAACTCTGTAACTACCTACATTAAGATCTTTGAGAAGGACCACTCCTATACCTGCACAGTTACATTTACTTACATTACATTACTGCTGCAACCACCTTCTTATTTCTGCCTTATGGTGAATACTAAATACAATCATTCAGTTATTTCTGTTCACATGCCTGTCTGGATTTTACATACCTTTGTTATATATCCTTCAGACATCTTTTCTACAAGTTGTACTCTATTTAGTCTCCTGTGGAAACCATTCCATACCTCTGATTATCCTTACCATCCTCACTCTCTCCTCCTTTCTGAGTTCATGGGATCAGTACTGTATGTTGTAATCAAGATGGAAGCATATATATCAGAAAGTCAATTACCTAACATTTCACTCCAAGTGAGCATTACACTCACATGTGATCCAAAATGACCCCAGGATCTCCTTCCAGAGTGATAACCATTTTCACTGAATGATAAGGGCCCACATTTTGTATGTATCGTTACACATACTTCCCCATTCCACTATTTACATTGCTTCACATTTAAAAATATTAACATTGCCCTTTTATCACCTACTCACCCATTGTCATAAGAATTCACTTAGAGTTAGCTTTATATTTATTTTCATTAATATTTTTTAGCATTAATAAACTTTCATTTGTGATTTTGTAACATTAATAAACTTTATCATTCACCACATAAGCACTTTCAAGGTTTTATCTGGGTATGTCTATCCACAATGGTCCAAACACACACTCTTGCACAACCCAGTTGTACTTTCCGTCCATTGTCCATCTTCACTATGTACCAACATATACCACATTTCCTAAATTTTAGCTAGATATTTAAACTAGAAGAGCATTGTCCTTCTTTTTCAACTCCTTTTTAGTGCAGTTTTTGTCATGGGACCATTTAAGAAACTTTTTAGAAAGTTCATTGTATCAGCTGGATCACTTTTTCTATGTGTTCACCGAATCTGCCAAAGACTGGGCATGACTTCCCTGTGAAAAAGCTATACTGATATAACCTGCCTATCCAACTCTCTGCAGTAAACTACAAAGTGCTAGTCCTCCCCTTGACTCTGCCTACATTTTTACTTGTAGTACTTGCCTCTCTTTCTCTCCTGATTATTACTTTTTTATTTTTCAATTAAAAACAAGTTGGATGAAAGAAGGCACTGTTCTATTTGTGCTTCTTTTGTCTTGTCTTTCTGAGGAGTAAAGCATGCCACTTTTTCTGGGATTTCCTTCATTTGAGGACAAATAATTAGAACTGAATGACTAAAATATTAATAAAATAAAAAAGCTTGCTATTTCAAATATAAGCTAATGTCTTTGAATTATTAAATTACATTGTCCTATAGCTATTAACCAAGGACTTTTTGCTGACAGTTGGTATGCCTTAGAACATAGCCAAGGCCACCTTACTGAGAATAACATCTGAACTTTTTTTCATTGTTTGCTGGGTGACAAATTTCAGAGAGACTGTTGACTCAGAGATGCAGTGTGTTTTTCTTTAACCCCTCTGTATTTAAGATAATAAAAGCTGTTTGAGAATACAATGGAGTGGCCTCTTGTTCTGTTAAACAGAGATTCTCATCCTTATTCAAAAGATCTGTTGTTTAATTTTGTATTTTCTTTTTGCCTAATTTTTTCAAAGGGCCAACACCGAATAAAGCATTTGGGGTCATTTCTTTCCCTTCTTTGCTTGTGTAAATAATGCCTGTGATAACAGATGACATGGGAAATCAGTTTACCTTCCTCTAATGAACAGTGACAGTGTAAACAGTCTTCTGCTATGGATAGAAACATAAGATAAAAGGAAAGTTACAATATTTTTGTTTAAAAAAACAGTGAAAGAACAGTGAATTCAAAATTGAAATATTCTAAATTCAGGACTTTATAGCCTAGATTTGTAACAACATACACTGTTGCCATTATATATTTCACCCTTATTACTGCTGTTCTTCCACTGCAATACCTTAATTAGGAAAGAATAAAGAGTTCCATACTCCCTTGGTCATTTTGCCCATTATTTTTATGTACTTGTAGTTAAAGCCATTCTGAGTTTCCATATCAACCTTGACTTGCCGAGATTAATACCATAGCTTAACAGCAGAGAAGATGATCTATTTTGTTAGTAGATTTTTTGCATACTTGTACAAATAAGATTAGATGCAGTATGTAGAGCAAGCTGTAAGTACGTGACATTTTCCCAATAAGTGTTTTTCATTATTTTGAAGCATACATAAAACTCCTGCCACATCAAATCTTCTAAGTCTGTTCCATATGATGTCATTTAGGATTTGAATTCTGCCAGTACCCAACCTACCTGACAAGAACCGTAACTTCTGTTACAGAGTACTTTATGTTTGCATACTGATCCATTTAACCATATGAAATACCCAATTTTAAACCCATCACGTAGGAATAAACCCTTTGAAACTCAGAAGAAAAACATTCACTGACTTTGAACAAGAACAGGCAGAGTGGGTCAGGTATGATCAGGTACTTGTATTTACACCTGTATACAACCCCACATTCAACCTTTCAGACCACACTTAAGAATTTTAAAATACAGTAGGAAATGTTTACTGTGCTGAAGACCCACAAAAGATTTAAAATTATGAAAATGGAACCATATATAAATCAATTACAATCTTGCCATTAACATCAATAGTGACCTATTAGTCTTTATAACTAAGATACCACTAAAGATTAAGAGCTTTGCTCTTAATATATAGGTATTTGTCCAGGTGGGGGGCATCTTTTCCTTAAGTGGGATCAAAATAAGGATGCCTTGATGAGAAACTGTTTCAGGATAACTACCACAGTACAATTATACTAATATGATCACAGTATATTTCCATGTGCAAACAGTTCCTAAGGTACTCCTTTATTACAAATGAAACTTCATAGAATAATTGTTTCTTTTCTCTTTTTTTTTTTTTCCACTTTCTAAAAATATCCAAAATATTGCTTTATGTGACATAGGTAAAATCTTATAAGTTGGGAAAGTATATCAGTATGGTTGAAATACTCCAGGATGCAATATTTTACATGTGTACCACTCCCAACACGATATATATCACTTAGGCAAGGAGCTCAGTAGGATTCAGAAGTTTACATGTCTGTACATTTATTAAGGACAAAAAATCTACATTTATGTTAGGTACATAATAAAAAAGAATGGGTGAGGGTTAATAAACCTCAGGGTTTAAGCCAATCATAAGCCACTGGAAAAAAGGTTTAATTCATTCTACGGATATCTATTATAATAAACTCATTTCTGTTCTGAATTTGCTAGTACTTATTTAGTCAAGATGTTTGACTACATGTGCAAATTATTTGATCCAATATAATCTAACATACTTATCTGTATATTTGTACATGATATATAAGTATCATACTATCTTTTCTGATCCTTTCTGAACCATTGAAGAAATTTATTCAGTGATGTGAAAAAAAGTAGTTAACTGCAAAATATTTTAGTAACAGATATGAAATAAAAAAAAATCAGTAATTTGTCCAATTACCCCTCTGTGTGCCGTTAATTGCATAAAAGTTAAATAGTTTTATGATGAACATTAACAATGGATTCTGAAGTTCATAATGTAATTTTAGATGTTTGTAACAGACAGATAAGGCTAAATGCAGCTTTTCTGCATTTGCTATTCAGATGACGGTACAGAACCTAAAACTCACTCAATTTTCCAGGATGAGGGAACATGCTCATTCATTTGGAGAAATAGAAAGCCGTTGCAAAACAATTTATTTTGCTTCTCCAGTTAAACAGGAACTGAAAAACCCTTTCTGTTTTGGTGCATTCTTTCTTTCATTGGCAACAGACTATAATAATATCATAATTTCATTTTATGATGGACCCAGCAGTTTCTCTCCCTAATAACCTTCTTAGACTTTCAGTATCATTGTAATGATTGCAAGACATGAATGCCTCCTGCAGTGTTTAAAGTGGCTTCAGTGTATAACATAACACATTTTTATAAGCAAGTGACACTTCCTTGTGTTTTCAGTTCTCCAAAATAATTTAGAATGTACATTAGGAGTTCAAATAAATGTGTTAACTAATAAGACTGCAGATTTTATTTTTTTCTTCTATGAGATTCTTTGTTAAAATTCTGTTGCATCTCATTGCAGTGTTCAAAGAAACTAATAAAATGTGATGAGATATAAAAAAGCATATGAGAAAATGGTTTCAGATATTGGAGGCTTCTAAATTGAAAACACACATTTCAAAAAAAAAAAGGGAATGTTGTTTTTTCACTTAAAAGAGGGCTTCATGTTTTTAATCTTGAGATTCTATACCAAAATGCTAATCTTTTCCTAGCTAGAATGTTTCTAAACCGTGGCTCATCTAATTTCTAAATTATGGTTCATTTCTGAACTATAGTTCTGGCTAATCATGACTATAGACAAAACAGTTAAGTTTCCCCAGGTTGATAGCTGCTCACTTCTTTCAGACTAAGAAAACAATAGTGGGGTGTAAGTGGCCTGGCTGTGACCATCCACTTTCACTAGAGAACTGCTGTCTTCTGTTTATGGAAGCATATATTGTCCATCGTCAGTTCCTGGGAGCCAATATATCCATATTTTATGAATTCCAATGAAAAATAGAAGAGCAAAATATCCAGCTCTGACAATTTAGCATGTTAAATAAGTGCAGATTTAGGAGATTTTCTACTGCAAAGGAAATTGAGTTCATAAGTCAGGCTCCTAATGGTTCATGTAGGGCCTAATAAGAAATGAAGACTAGTTTTCTGTTTATCTTCAAATCCAATAAAATATAAGCAAGTTTCATCCCAAGAATCTTTCTGAGATGAAAAAAGAAATGGGAAGGGAGGGGAAGGGAAAGGAAGGGAAGGGAAGGGAAGGGAAGGGAAGGGAAGGAAATCATTTGCATAATGTTAACTCCTGAGCTATGGAGTTTTGCTTCATTTTTTGTGTGTGAGAAGGTTCAGTCAAGTTTACCATAGAGTTACAAGACTACGCTCACTAGCAACCTGTTCTAAACCTAAAATTAACTGTAACAGCTAATCAGGACTCAGTGGTGCTGCACAGTGTCCAGCTGACAACTGCTAACTCATTTCTCAGTTATTTAAGTCCCTGAATGTTTTCAGCCAGTCACTGCTATCATTTTTTACTACTCAGTGATGACATATCTGTATATTAGTTCTTGTGCTTGACTGATTACTGTTCTTCATATATCCCAAACGAACAGCTTGGAGTTTTCAGCTGTTTCAGTGATGTGTTTTCAGAGATCTTAAACTTCAGATATTTAATTCATAATTATACTTTTACTTCAGAAGGAACTATTACTTGAAGAAAAAGCAAGAAAGATCAAAAAGTTAAATAATGTCATAGGGAAGAAAATAACCATATTGTTATGGGCACCTGAATGAAGTCTTTCAGAGCCTGAAGGCAGTTAAAGAAGAGTGAAGCACAGTAATTTAGGTGAAGAAAAAGAAGATGACAAGGGCATACATTAAGCTGCAGTTGCCATCCACTGGGTTGACAGTTCACATCTATTCCCATTGTCTGACATGCAGTATCATTATAAGATAAACTGTAACACAAATGAAAAAGAAACAGAACCTGAATATGTTCCATCTATACAAGTATGGCCATCAAGTGTGTAATGGCTTTTAATTGTCCTTATTTAACAGCTGTCTCCTTAGGGGTTTGCAGGTGGGGGATGGAGAACTAAATGCTCAGGAGGGATGGGCAGGGCAGTCCCAAGTCCAAATTGCAGTAGACAATAAATGTTAAGAGTCTCTATGTGATGATAAAAGGGAAGAACAATGGCATTTTAGAATTATATCTGCTGCAGGCCACCAAATGAGGAAAAGTTAATTATTAATTCTTGTTAAAAATAAAAGCCTGATAACTATGAGAAACATCAAAAGCATAGTGACTGGTGTTAAAAATTAATCTTATTTACACATTTGTGGGGAAACACAGATGTGGATAGGCCAGCAAGATTTTTGTATGTGTTCTCTGGAGAAAAAGGAAGATGGAGAAAAAGACTGAGAGAAGACTTCCTCCAGGTTTGATTCTTCCCAGCAGTTATTAACTCAAAATCAAGAAGTGAGACTAGATTAACTCATGAAAAATATACTTTAGAACAGAAGAACCTGTAGGAAGGATCTCAGGAGGAGTGAATCTAAGCAAAAAAAAAGTAATTCCTTAAAAGAGGTTGCCAGGTCTTTTAAAAAAAGTCTTATATGCTTAATATTAAATGTAAATTTTCCTAAGGCAAAAGAAGACAGAAAATGTAGCAAATGTTCCTCATAAACTGTTCAATGTCCTGAAACTCAAGAAGGAAGCACCAAGAGAGTAACGAAAAAGGCAAATGTTTAAAGACAAGCAGAAAAAAAATCAGAAGCACATAGGCCCAAAATTAGAAAGGTCAAGCCTCAAAATGAGATACAACTGGCACGGAACATAAAGGGCAACAACAAACCATTCTACAATTAGATTAGGAGGAAACCCAAGCAAAGTATCAGTCCATGCCACTGGAGGCTAATGACAAATGATGTCAAGAAGTCTGRCATGTTTAATGCCCTCTTTTGTTTCAATTTTCACTGGAAAGGTTAACTTTAATCAGACAATTAAATATCAATGACAGAAGGTAGTAAGAAGGAAAACAGATCCAGAAAGAGTTTTGTTGTTCTCCACCTACCTGTGTCTGACGAAATTCCCCCCAAATTATGTGGAATACTGCCTGGGGCAGTTTTTGATTAGCTTTGAGAACTCTTGGAGGTTGGCTAAGAATCTGGGAGCTGGGAAAAGTCAATAAAGTGTAATAAGGTGGAGGAAAATAAGGGAAAAAAGAATGTTCACTCATAAATTAACTTCAGTTACCTAATTTAGGTGGTCCAAGGCTTCTGCAGAATATAATGTCCCTCTCCACTAACGACACAAGGAAGGTAGTTCCGTCTAAACATACTTAACTTATAAAGTAGATGAAATGAATACTGCGTATCTTAGAAAAATGTTAAAGTGGATCATTAATTATAGACCACTCACCTTAATTCTATTTCTGAGAAACCCTGGAACAAATATCTGGAAGATAATGAGAATACGACTGGCAGGAAGCATGGACTAGTCAAGAGCAAATCATAGCAAATCACCTGATATTTTTCTGTAGCAGGCCTTTTAGATTAAGGAGAAGTAGCTGATATAGTATGTTCTTCCATTAATAAGGTTTTTTATGGTCTCGCGGGATTTTCTGGAAGTTGAGAAAGCATATTCTAGAGAAGAGTACAAAACTGAGTAACAGTTGTCTATAAATTGTCTATATTACTAATTACAATTTCAGTATCAACAAGGAAGGACTAATAAAGTTTCTGCAGCAGTCAATGCAAAGTCTAGCTCTGTTCAAGGGTTTCATTAGCAACTATGATGACAAAATATAAACTATAGTGTAAGATAAAACTAGATTTTAAAAAACCTATCTTTTTTTTTTTTAAAACTGGAAGGATAAATAGAGTAAGGATTCTGTAGGGATCTGCTCTCAGTCCAGATGTATTTGAATTTTTTGTTTACAAAACGGATGATAAACTATGGTATTCCTATATTACATCYGCAGACATACTGAAGCTATGCTGGATGCAGCTACTTGCAGAATAAACTCATTTTAAAATCACCTTGAAAAAATTTGAAGAAATGGTCTGAAATAACTACAGTTCTGTAGCAATATGAGCAATAATGAAATTAATTGAACAGCAACCAGCTAGCATTAGCTGGACCACAGTTCTACAAAAATTGGTCTGCCAGTTAGAGGGCATCATAGCCTGAATGTGAACCAAAGCCACCCTACAGTTTAAGGAAAAAAAAAAATTAACTTCATACTGCAATATGAAAACTGCAAAAACATACATGAAACATGTGAAGTAATGTTGGGATTCTAACTGTGTGTAGTAAGGGCTCATTTGGTATATACATCTTGATTTTGACATTACACTTCAGGTCAGATGTAACCCAGTCAGGAGGAGATGAATAAGAATGAGAAACAGTACAAACACCACTGCCAATGGGTGAATTACATACAAAACAACTTGAGTGGAGGGAGGCCATGACATCCCAGGAAACAGTAGAGAAAGAGAAGGCTGAACGATGAGTTGGCACTCCTCCACTTATGTTTTCCATGTTAAGGTTGAACCCAGCCTCAGCAATTGCAGTCAGCTCTGTTTTGTTTTCTGCTCTCTGTTATTCTTATAGCTCTAAACACATGAAGCATTCTTCAAGAAGTGTACTTTAGACTTTGTCCTGGTTCCAGCTGGGACAGAGTTAACTCTCTTCCCAGTAGSTGGAGGGGGTGCTGTGTTTCRGGTTTGATAATGAAAGGAACTTTGATGGCCCACTGATGCTTTGGTTGTTGCTGGGTGGTGCTTGCACCAGGACTTTTCAGCCTCCCATGCTCTGCCAGGTGCAGGGGGAGCTGGGGGGGAGCATAGTTGGGGTGGTTGACCCAGCTGGCCAATGGGGTATTCTATACCATGTGACATCATGCGCAGTATAAAATTGGGACGGGTGGGAGGGGGTGGGGGGGGAGGAGGAGGGGCTCTGGTGTTCGTCGCACAGAACATGTGTGGGGTGAGCAGTTGCATTGTGCATCGCCTGTTTTGTATATTCTGTTATTGTTGTTGTTAACATTGTTATTATCACTGTTCTACTTTGGTTTATTTCCATTATTAAACTGTTTTCATTTCAACCCGCAGGTTTTCCTTCATGTGCCCTCCCAATTCTCTCTCCCAGCCTAATGGGGGGGGAGATGTGAGCGAGCGGCTGCGTGGTGTTTAGTTGCTGGCTGGGGTTAAACCACAACAGTCCTTTTTGGCGCCCAATATGGGGCACAAAGGGTTGAGATAACAACAGATTTACAACTAGAGCGTATTAAGGAATTTATGTCTGTTAATAGCTGCCAGTCACAATACTGATTCATCTGTTCTTGATATTAATTTATTTGATCTGCACCATGCTCTTGTTTTTGCTGTACATGCTAAAGATTGGTGTTGGGTTTTGTAGTCTGCTGTGCTCTGCAATAATTAGTGATGTTTTGCCTGGGAGATTTGTTATTAAAACATTGGCATTGGGGGGTATTTGGTATTCATAATGAAGCCATTACTGTATTTCGGGTACCACCTCACGGAGGCAATTAGCAATTGTACCTCTTCCTCTGAGAGGTATGGAGGGGATAGAGAATGGCACCTTCACTACCTTCCTCTATGATGTCATCTCCTGTGTTAAAATCACTTGTCAGTACCTTGAACATCCCTGGGTAGTTAAGATACATCTGTTGCTATTGCCGGGGAATATCRTTTCGGTTTTGTCCAAGGTTAATAAGCAATTTAAGAACATCCTCCAGAGATCTGCCCTGAGGCTGGATAGTTATGAGTGGCAGGGGGAGTGGGAGAGCATGGGCAAATGCCCAGGGCGGTGGGCACCCCCAATGTTTTGGAACTTCACCCCTGGACAAGTGCAAAATCCTGGAAAATTTGGAAGAAGTGTGCTGTCACCCTGGCAATTCCAGGGAGACACAAATCACTGCCATGTGCTGGGGCTGGCCCACGGCTACCGAGCCCTGTCTAACACTATTCAGAGCCCTCAGGGGGAGGGAAAGTCTCTGCATCTGATGACAAAACAAGGGGCCCTACGGCTACCCCCCCGCCCCCACAGCAGCACTGCACTACACCCCCCACACCCTCCACGGCAGCACCGCACTACCCCACACCCCCTCCCTCCCCCAGCAGCACCGCACTACCCGCCCCGCCACGGCCCCACGGCGGCTCCCCCGCCCCCTGCGACAGAGAACCCGCCCGTGCCGGTGTCAGTCGCTGCTGTACAAAACAGAAAATGCACAAGGAAATCAGCCCGTGCAGTGAGGGATGAAGATGAACCAGTGCCATCACGAGAGCCGGAGGAGGAGGAGGCAGAGCCCGTACATGAGGTGGTGACCACCCGATCCCTGTCTCTGGGGGAGCTCYGAGATGTGCGGAAAGATTTCAGCCGCCGCCCAGGCGAGCACATTGTCGCCTGGCTGCTCCGGTGCTGGGATAACGGGGCCAGCAGCCTGGAATTAGAGGGGAGGGAAGCCAAGCAGCTGGGATCCCTTTCTAGGGAAGGGGCATTGACAAGGCGATTGGACAAGGGGCACAAGCCCTCAGCCTCTGGAGACGACTCCTGTCAGGCGTGAAGGAAAGGTATCCCTTCAAGGAAGATGTTGTGTGTCACCCAGGCAAGTGAACCACCATTGAGAGAGGTATCCAGTACCTGAGGGAATTAGCWGTGCTGGAAGTGATCTATGATGACCTGGACAACGAGCAGTTACCCAAAGATCCAGATGAAGTCAAGTGCACCTGACCCATGTGGCGGAAGTTTGTATGGAGCGCACCAGCGTCACATGCCAACTCATTGGCAGTAATGACCTGGAAAGATGGAGAGGAACAAACGGTGGATGAACTGGCTGGCCACCTCCGGCAATACCAAGAAAGTCTCCGGGCCTACATTTCTGCGGTGGAGAAATTGTCTCGGGAGTCCCAGCAACTCAAAGAGGATATGTCCTGCTCCCCGCCTGCACGGGCCAGTATCTCAGCCATTGGGAATAAGCGTCCCTCTGCTCAAGAGAGGAGATATTGTGGGTACACACCTCGGRGCACCCTCTGGTTTTACCTGCGTGACCACGGAGAGGGCATGAGGAAGTGGGATGGAAAACCTACCTCGGCCCTAGATGCACGGGTACGTGAGTTGCAGGGAAAAACAACCACAARAGGGRGTTCTTCCAGRARAACTGCTGCTCCGGTTTCCAGTGAGCAGCTCCCCAGGCAGAGCAGAAGGGCTGATTCCACTTCCAATCTTAATAAAGGAACTTCTGATTCATACTTAGAAGAAGTGRRTARCGAATACAATGACCAGRACTAGAGGGGCCCTGCCTCCAGCCAGGTGGAGGAAAGGGACAACTGGGTTTACTGGACTGTGTGGGTTCGATGGCCTGGCACATCAGACCCACAGGAGTATAAGGCTCTCGGAGGCACCAGTGCACAGTGTACCCTGATGCCATCAAGCTTTAAAGGGGCACAACCCATTTGTATTTCTGGAGTGACAGGGGGATCCCAAGAGCTGACTGTGTTGGAGGCTGAAGTGAGCCTAAGTGGGAATGAGTGGCAAAAGCACCCCATCGTGACTGGCCCAGAGGCTCCGTGCATCCTTGGCATAGACTGCCTCAGGAGAGGGTATTTCAAGGACCCAAAGGGGTACCGGTGGGCTTTTGGTATAGCTGCCTTGGAGACAGAGGAAATTAAACAGCTGTCCACCTTGCCTGGTCTCTCAAAGGACCCTTCTGTTGTGGGGTTGCTGAGGGTCGAAGAACAACAGATGCCGATTGCTAACACAATGGTGCACCGGTGGCAATATCACACTAACCGAGACTCCCTGATTCCCATCCATAAGCTGATCTGTTGACTGGAGAGCCAAGGAGTGATCAGCAAGACTCGCTCAACCTTTAACAGTCCCATACGGCCAGTGCGAAAGTCTAATGGAGAGTGGAGACTAACAGTGGACTATCGTGGCCTGAACAAAGTCACGCCACCATTAAGTGCTGCCGTGCCGGACATGTTAGAACTTCAAAACAAACTGGAGTCAAAGGGACCCAAGTGGTACGCCACAACTGATGTCGCCAATGCGTTCTTCTCAATCCCTTTGGTGGCAGAGTGCAGGCCACAGTTTGCTTTCACTTGGAGGGGCGTCCAGTACACCTGGAATCGACTGCCCCAGGGGTGGAAACACAGCCCCACCATTTGCCATGGACTGATCCACACCACACTGGAACAGGGTGAGGCTCCCAAACACCTGCAATACATTGATGACATCATTGTGTGGTGTCATCAGAAGAAGTTTTCAAGAAAAGGGAGAGGGTAACCCAAATCCTTCTGAAGGCCAGTTTTGCCATAAAACGAAGTAAGGTCAAAGGGCCTGCACAGGAGATCCAGTTTTTAGGAATAAAATGGCAAGATGGACGTCGTCAGATCCTAAAGGATGTGATCAATAAAATAACAGCCATGTCTCCACCAACTAGCAAAAARGAAACACAAGCCTTCTTAGGTGTTGTGGGTTTTTGGAGAATGCATATTCCAGATTACATCCTGATTGTAAGCGCTCTGTATCAAGTGACCAGGAAGAAGAATGATTTCAAATGGAGCCCTGAGCAACAACAATCTTTTGAATAAATTAAATGGGAAACAGTTCAGGCAGTAGCCCTTGGGCCAGTCCGTGCAGGACAAGATGTAAAGAACGTGCTCTACACCGGAGCGTGGGAGAATGGCCCTACAAAGAGCCTCTGGCAGAAAGCACCAGGGGAGACTCGAGGTCAACCTTTTGGGTTTTGGAGTCGGGGATACAGAAGATCCGAGGCCCGCTATACTCCAACTGAGAAAGAGATATTGGCAGCATATAAAGGGGTTTGAGCTGCTTCGGAAGTGGTTGGTACTGAAGCACAGCTCTTCCTGGCACCACGACTGCTGGTGCTGGGCTGGATGTTCAAAGGGAGGGTCCCCTCTACACATCATGCAACCGGTGCTACCTGGAGTAAGTGGATCTCACTGATCACACAACGGGCCCGAGTAGGAGACCCCAGTCACCCAGGAATCTTGGAAGTGATCACAAACTGGCCAGAAGGCAAAGATTTTGGAATCTTTGGTATCCCAGAGATATCTTTGGAATCCTAGAGGAGGAGGTGGCTTGTGCTGGAGAGGCCCCACTGTATAATGAACTACCAGAAAATGAGAAGCAATATGCCCTGTTCACTGATGGGTCCTGTCATCTTGTGGGAAAGCATCGGAGGTGGAAGGCTGCTATATAGAGACCAACATGACAAGTTGCAGAAACTGCTGAAGGAGAAGGTGAATCGAGTCAGTTTGCAGAGGTGAAGGCCATCCAGCTGGCTTTGAATATTGCCGAGCTAGAAAAATGGCCAGTACTTTATCTTTATACTGACTCATGGATGGTGGAAAATGCCCTGTGGGAGTTCTACAGCAATGGAAGCAGAACAACTGGCAGCGCAGAGGTAAACCCATATGGGCTGCTGCAGTGTGGCAAGACATCGCTGCCCGGGTAGAGAACCTGGTTGTAAAAGTACATCATGTAGATGCTCACGCACCCAAGAGCCGGGCCACTGAAGAACATCAGAACAACGAGCAGGTGGATGGGGCTGCTAAGGTTGAAGTGGCTCAGGTGGATCTGGACTGGCAGCACAAGGATGAATTATTTYTAGCTCGGTGGGCCCATGACACTTCAGGCCATCAAGGAAGAGATGCAACATATAGATGGGCTCGTGATCGAGGGGTGGACTTGACCATGGGCATTATTGCATAGGTTATCCATGAATGCGAAACATGCGCTGCCATCAAGCAAGTCAAGCGAGTAAAGCCTCTTTGGTATGGAGGATGATGGTTAAAATATAAATATGGGGAGGTCTGGCAGATCGATTATATCACACTCCCACAGACCTGCTAAGGCAAGCGCCATGTGCTCACCATGGTGGAAGCAACCACTGGATGGCTGGAAACATATCCTGTGCCCCATGACACCACCTGGAACATGATCCTGGGCCTTGAAAAGCAGGTCCTATGGCGACATGGCAACCCAGAAATAATTGAGTCAGACAACGGGACTCACTTCCACACCCTCATAGACACTGAGAGCACTGGATGGTGGGACATTCAAGCATTGGGACACACATTTAGCAAAGGCCACCTGGTTAGTCAACACCAGGGGATCTGTCACTCAAGCTGGCCCTGCCCAGATCTGTCACTCAAGCTGGCCCTGCCCAATCAAAACCCTCATGTACTGTAGAGGGGGATAAAGTCCCTGTAGTGCATGTAAGGAATATGCTGGGGAAGACAGTCTGGGTTACTCCTGCCTCGGGCAAGGGAAAACCCATTCGTGGGATTGCTTTTGCTCAAGTACCTGGGTGCACGTGGTGGGTAATGCGAAAGAACAGGCGAGTCTGATGTGTACCTCAAGGGGATTTGATTTTGGGTGAAAACAGTCAATGAACTGAGGTGTATAATGTTAATTGCTATATAATGCTGTATGTCGTATCAATGGTATTGCAGTAGGAATCACCCAGATTGAAGAAGAATGAATTCTGATGAAACCAAGCAAAGCGCAACAACGATAGAACCGGACGAGCGCAGCAATAATGAAACCAGAACTGGCTTCAGGATGCAACAATCCAACACCACACACCATCTCGCCTGTCCTGAAAGACTGTTATGACAGATGGAGCCCAAACTCATGGACTAAATGAACTCAATGGATGTTTTAGAGGGATGGCCCATGGACTAAGGGAATGATAACTGTATGTATATTTCAAAAGATAAGAAAAGTGGTGGATTAATGGGATGTATTGGAAAATGTGAGACCTGCGCATGACGTAGATGGTATAGAATAAGGGGTGGATACTGCCCTGTTCCGGCTGGGACAGAGTTAACTTTCTTCCCAGTAGCTGGAGGGGGTGCTGTGTTTCAGGTTTGATAATGAAGGGAACTTTGATGGCCCACTGATGCTTTGATTGTTGCTGGGTGCTTCTTTCACCAGGACTTTTCAGCCTCCCATGCTCTGCCGGGTGCAGGGGGAGCTGAGAGGGAGAGCCGGGGCAGTTGACCCAGCTGGCCAATGGGGTATTCTATACCATGTGACATCATGCTCAGCATAAAACTAGTGTCAGGAGCRGGGAGCTCTGGGGTTCGGCACACACGGTTGTTTCGGGACACGCGGTTTCGTTCAAGACGGGAGGTGAGTGAGCAGTTGCATTGTGCATCGCCTGCTTTGTATATTCTGTTGTTGTTATCATTGTTATTATCACTGCTCTACTTTGTTTTATTTCCATTATTAAACTGTTCTTATCTCAACCCGTGGGTTTTCCTTCGTGTGCCCTCCTGATTCTCTCCCCCATCCTACCAGAGAAGGGGGGTGAGCAAGCGGCTGCGTGGTGGTTGGTTGCTGGCTGGGGTTAAACCACAACAGACTTTTAGAATAAGTGAAAAAACCTTTGTCTGAACAAGTTTGCTGCAATAGTTAAAAGACTTTCCAATTTGCAAAAAGAAAAAAATAGGATTAAGCATATCCCTTCCTAAATCATTAGTTGGGATAAAAATGTTCTATGTCCTTTTTCCTCAGATCAAAGTGGTCCATCCTGTCACCAATTTACTGCCAGGTATAATTTCTTATCTTGTATATGATATCCCACATAGCAAGAACTGATGTTAATTACGGCACAGTAAGAGTAAGATGGCAGATTTTTTACCTGCATAGTACTTGTGCTTCTGCTTTTTCTTATTTTGTGACTTGCAATACTTTGGGTTGTTAGAGCATAGAAGCAGAAACTTCTGGTTAGCCACCTTGTCGAGAAATTTTTATTTTTATTTATAGTGTGCTTCTATGGGTAATTTCCTAATTTCCATAGAAAATATAAGGTTTATGAACCACAATAAAAGAGAGGGGTTGTGCAAGGCAACTTAAAGGTGAACTCTTCTTTAAGTAAAGAGGTGCCATAATTGTCAAAATTCTTTTAAAAAAATCTGCTTTTAAATTATTCAGAAATACTTAAATTGACACCAGAAAGTCTAAGCAAAGACATTTCCTTAACTTGTGCAGATAATGAATACTTAATGCTAAAATATATTTTGCCCTTCCAGTAAGCAAAGAATTACCTTATTTAAGTTGCTGTGATTTAATGACATCATGTAGCATTAGAATTGTTTTTGAAAAGCTTCATTTCCATTTTTCTGAAAATACTAGATATATTCCCTGACCTTTTGGGAAATATATCATAGCCCAAAATGAAATATAGCGCAAGGAGCAATAACTTGCTTTTGTCCTATTATCTGAGTCATTTCATATTTATTTTTCTTTCTTTTTGATAGTTGCTTACAGGAAGACAGTACAGAGCATGCTTCTGCCAATAGTCCAAAATCAGTCCATGATAAATCTTTTACATACATTCTGTTGCAGATTTGTGCTGTTTAAAAGTGCCTTCAGTGAAGAGAACAAATCCTCTATCAGACAGAGATTTGATCCATGCTATCGTTCTAAAACTGGCAGTAGCTGAGTTTTCAATACAAATTTTGTGTGGTTCCATATGGGATATCGTGCCTTCTGTGACACCAGGAAAAGTATAATGTTGGTATAATAAAGACAAAAATGCACCAAGCAATTTTCCATATGGTGTCTCCCTCAGTAGAATTCATTTTAATATGGACAATATACAAGATATATATATAACCTACAGAAATCAGTTTGCTTGTAATTTATGAAAGCAAAAGAGAACAAAGAGTAAACAGGGAGACCTATTTGCCTTGATGCATATTTGTCCATGTTTCAGTCAGAATGCTTTGTTAACATAAAACAAACTTTAATGTTTACAAATATTTTTATTTGCAGCTTCTGCAGTCAAATGATACCAAATCATTAGTAAACTCAAAGACCATGTTTCAAAGCTTTGTGAGAATGTTGGCCACTAGAGAACTTAATGTCTGGCAGATGCTCAAGACTAATGATATGCTCCCCACTACAATTAAATTCTAACATCCTCAAAACTAAAAATGGGCACAAATTATATTCTAATGGGTGCCAGCCACAAAAATAGCTCAAACGACTTAACAGATGCAAAACATTTTGTATGTTTTAGTTTATGATTTTAAAGCATTGTATGGACTGTTTGATTCCAGGCTGCAACTTGCATTTCCTGATTCACGACCATGTAGGTATTGGTGGTTTTGTCCAATCAAAATGGTTTTCTTTAAAACTGTATTAACTTCTAGTTGCATAGTTCTTCAGGATAGTGAAGAGAATGTGAACAGAATTATTCCGGAAACAAAACACAAGATGGAAAAGTTTTCCAATATAAGAAAGGTGAAGTAAGAACTTCTACTAAATCTCTTTAACTTAATTCCGTAGTGAGATCTTATCTGCATTCACAAGCCATACCCAACAAATACAAGTACATCATCCACCACTTTATCTTGGAATATGTCCACTGCTGCCAACAAGCACTGGGATTAAGTCAAAGGTAGTAAGGAACGACAGAAGATTGCACAGAACAGAGAAAAAGTCATTTTGTTGTACATTTTGCATATATTATGTATCTTATACAGATAACAAATAGAAAATAATAATTTACATAACCCATTTGGACCAGGTCCAGTCTTAAGGCATTCCTCATTCATAGCTGTTATGCAAACAAATCAAGTCTCATTTATGCTTATCCCCAGTCCAACAGCCTTCATTTTTTAACAAATATGCCAGATTTTCTGCATTTTTGACAGTCACAGCAAAGTGACTGTGTTACATTTGACAATAACTAGAATTGTTGATTCTGAGCTCATCCTGGGGATATTTTCCATGCATCAGGGAAAACGTAGACTTAGCTTTCCTGTGTCCACTTTAGCCTACCACCTTTTAGATCTGACCTGTGATCTCAGCTAGATACAAACTTGTAATAAATTCCTAAACTTGAAAGCTGAGTCATACTTCATTCGAAAAAGGAACAATTTCAAGCTATGCAGTTTTGAATCAACCTATAACCTTCAAGTCACTATAATTTGCCAATGTAAATGTATGAGTGGGCTGTTTTCAACTGCACTTGGAGAATAAATTGCTAGAACACCTCAGAATATATGTAGGAATGGTTGTGAAAGTTTTTGCAGATTTTTTTTTAGATTTATTTGGTAATATGTAGAATGTAGACAAATATTTAGCTAACATGATCTTCCTGTATTTGATTCTCAATTATATGCTATGCAACTATTTTCTGAGTTTACACTTCTCTCACATACATAGTTATAGACAAGACATTTAAAGTAAACCAGTTTATGTATGTGAAGTTGTTCTTCTAGAGAAAGAAACACATATTGGAACCTGGTTTTAGTTTTTCCACAACTTTTTTTACACTAAAAATAAGGCAAGATGCAAATACTTTTCATACAGAATTTAGTACGTACAGTAGTGATTTGCTGACAAAGTTATGCATGTTGATATCCATTAGAATACTAAAATGTAAACTATAGAAGACAATGCATGCAGCAATCAAGTATTTCAAGACAAATGATAAGTACTTCCCTCCACCCTAACAAAATAAATGAATAAAAGGATATATAAAATGCAAGGTGAATTGCTCTAAGGTACATAATCTTACCGTACACACGCACAGTGATCTTTCGCATTTGATGTGTCTTACTTGTCTGTGGTAGCAGATTTATGGGTTTGTGAGAGTTGGAAACATATAAGATGACCCATATTCACTAACATACTCCAGCCACATGTCAACTGCACTGGTAAACTGTGAAAAGGTAAGTTAATTCCTTGATTCTACTCCAAGGAAAACATAAGGGAATTGAAGAAGGAAAAAAAAAAAAAAAAAAAAA
>JASVER010000069.1:331405-390502 GCA_030449065.1 Oceanodroma leucorhoa
AAAAACCAAAACCCCAACATTGAATATCTGTTACCCTGTCATGAATGAGTGGTTTTTAGGCCACTTAAAGAATCACTGTCAAAGGTATCAGCAAAAAGTGATTTTAATAGAAATCTATAAAAGCACGACTTAACAGAATTCAATGGCAAGGTTCACTTTATTACTTATTACATGGATTAAGTATACACAGGGAATATCATGTCAGAGTTGTGTTGGAATGATTTATAGAAAGACCGAAGACAAAAAGGGTAAGGAAGACCCTCATGTTGAGTCACGAGGTTCAGAGAAGACCTGGCTGGAACAAACCTGGACTTGTCTCAGACTTGGACAACGCTTTGTGTCTAATACAAATGGGATAAGGAGACCGTCCCGTTGAGTCRTGAGGTTCAAATAGACCCCCTTGCTTTCTAAACTCCTTCTCAGAGAGGAGTCTAGGTGCGGCTGGGTCTACCCCTAGTCTCAGGCCTGGTCAACAGTTTATGCCTAAGGGATTATATGTATTTAGCAGCAATTTGAAATTCATTTACAGTTTTAAGGCAGATCATAAGATCTTGACAGCACTTAATCATTGACTAGTTTAACAGTTACAAAGTGAACTAATCAAGTTTACTACAATTACTAAAGTGACTTGATTACATATTATACTTATTGGTGGTTATCTAAATCAATACACATAAACACACACACACACACACAAGATCTAGATCAGTTCACACACAAGGGCCCAAAGCTAGATAAATTCATGAAGGATAAAGGCCTAAAGCTAAATAAAAAGTACCAGTTAAAAATTCCCCTCGAATCTATGAAATACTCATATTAAATGTCTTGGCATTTCTCAACGGGCAAAGGGTTGAGCTCCGAGGAGTGTCTCAGCCGAGGTGTGTTTCAGCCCAGGTCCCGACGGTCCTCCAAATACCACAAACTGGAGAGTTTGTGAACTCTGAGACGTGCCCACTCAGAGGGAGACTCTGGGCGCAGCCCGCTGCAGTCCGGGAGAACTCCAAGGGTCCCACTTGGGACCACTATTTATAGGTTTGCAAGATGATTGGCTTTAGTCATCAGTAAATTTCCATCCTGGCCACTATCCGGGGTGATCCGGGGTAGTAAATATGGTATTGTTCCACGGTAACCATGGTATCGTTCCGCTTGAGCTACGATCCAGGTAGGGAATGCTTCAGGGCTGTCAGAGATGACGAATTATCTCCTGCTCTTTTCCCTGCCTTGATCAGGTAGCCAGTGTTCCTGGTACCATCAGTGTCACTCCCCACCTTAGCCATACAAGAGTGCCTGGTATGATCAACTCATTACACAGTGGCTAAGGCCTAACAGGAGTTCCTGAGATCATAGAATGGCCGAGGGGAAGGGGGGAAATGCACCACCACAAACCCTTGCAGATCTCCTCACTCCCACACCAAACCAGAGGAAAATGTCCAAGAACAAATCTATGCCATCCTATGAATGAAAAACCTATCTATTTTGAGTAGGTCTAATAGACACTGTACAACTTGCAGCAAAAATTTTTCCTGGTAGTCCTAATGAGCAGAGTGACAACGCAACTTTCTGATCAGCTATGCATGCCAACTGCATAACGTCAGCCACAATATACAACTACTGCGTGTATCACTTAGAATCTGAGCAACCCACACATATAATTACTAACCAACATATTGTCAGGGTTTGTAATGTTTCCTGAGTAAAAACAATGAAAATAATGTTGATAAATTAACATTCACACAAGTGTCACAAATCTTCTGATAGAGCATGTATAACATAATAAATGAATGCTTGCAGGAAAAACTTATTAGATATACATTTAAAATAGTGTTCAATAAAGCAGAATCAGTCCGTTTATTTGAATCACAGCAGTGACAGTATTAGATCATTAAAGGAATCCAATACTGTGTACTGAAATTCATATTTCAATATTATACATTATAGGGAGAGATATTTTGGCACTGCCATTCAGAGCAAGGCTTGACCTCTTAAGACATAAGTACCTTTGATTATTTTAAGACAATAATATAAAATGAAACTATTTTTAAATCTATAAAAGCATGAGGAATTTACTCAGAATATCTAGTTCAAGAAAGTTGAGAACATATGGTAATAAGGTTAGTTTTGTGATTAAACAGTTCCACAAGGATTTGAAGAGAGATTGCCTACACAGCCTGTAAAAAGGGAGCCTTTGTTAAAATATACATGCTGACATACCCATACCACCTTTTGCTTGGAGCATGTATAAATTATTTTTCTCTCCAGTGAAACATTTCCTCCCTACCACTTGTTGAGATTTTATATTTATGCCATCACATAAGCTTTCTCTTGTGTTCTCACTTTCACTCTTTTCATCTGACAAAAAGTTCACAAGTGTGGGGATAATTGGCAGTCTTCTGCTTGTGGCCATGACAAGACTCAGTTTTGAGTGAAACTCAAAAAAAAGTTGCTTCAAGGATTGCTACAGCTTCCACAGGAAACCATACATTAGTTAAATTATTTGTGTACATACTAATTTACAAATCAAAGTTTGAATGGAAACCAGAGACCTAACTCACACTGATTAGATCTTCTACCTAAGTGCAGAAAAGTGAGAAGCTGACACTATAATTAAAGACTTCATCTCCAAAAGAAGAACAAAAATTATGACAATGCCTAAATTTTGCCAAAGTTCTATCTTAAACATTGGGGTGGATTGACACCAGCCAACAGTGAAACATATACCCTTCCTTTTACTGATTCCCCTCTCCCAGGGGATGGGAAGAAAAGTAGAAGGAAAACAAGAAGACCAGGCTTCAAAATAATGACAGTTTGATAAGGAAGATGAAAGCCACGCATGCAAGTAGAGCAAAAAAGAGGAATTAATTCACTTGTTCCCATTGGCAGGCAGATGTCTAGCCACTTCCAGGAAAGCAGAGCCTCAGCACACAAAACAGCTGCCTAGGAAGACAAATGCCCTAACCACCAATATCCCTCTTTCCTCTCACTTTTCCTGACCTTTTATTGCTTGAGCATGATGCCATATGGTATGGAATATCCCTTTGGTCAGCTTCCGTCAGCTGTCCTGACTGTGTCCCCTCCCAGCCCCTTGGTCACACTCAGCCTATTCCTATTTTGGTTGGGCAATGAAAAGAGATGAAAACCTTGACTCTAATCACTGTTCAGCAGTAGTCAGAATACTACCATGTTATCAACACAGTTTTAGCCACAAATGCAAAGACAGCAACTTATGAGCTGCCATGAAAAAAGCTAACTTCATAACTTCATCCCAGACAGACCCAGTACAAACCTTAAAGCTGAAAAATTGAAAAACCAAAATCTTCTACAGTTAGCAACTAGAAACACCTACATGCCATACCCAGCTAATTTAACCCTTTCTTGTGTTCTATTTTGCCAGTTTTGCCAATTCAGGAGCTAGAAAGAAGGTGCTGCCAGCCCCCCTTCTTTGAAGTGCTTCATCTAGGAGACGTTCACAAAGCACGCTGGACAGAAGAGCACAGATTGGGATGGAATTTGCAGTCACTGAATTCAGTCTCCTCCTATCACAGCCAGACATTAATCTCCATCATAAAAGGTTAACATCACACCATATTGCTCCTCTGGAAAGCTTTTCCAAAAGCTCTACTTTACCATGGCTAGACTGAAAATTAAGTCTGTTATACTTGTAGGCCAGTGTATACTTACAGAAGAAATTCTTAACGGTCCATGAAAGCTTCACATCAATTTGAGCAAAAGGTTGGCAGATTATTTTAAAGGAGGCAGCAAAAGATGGTGGCAATTCTGCCTCATGCAAGAGCTAAGAGGATGGGACTAGCTCACTAAGGAGGGGTGCAGACCCATCCTACAACTTCATGTTCCCTCTGTTCTCTCTCTCACCCAGTGAACTTTGCATTCCTTTCTCTCCAGAGGCACATTTTCACATGGCTGAAATATGGAACCTGAGAGTGACTTTAAGTGTCCCCTTGTAATCAGCAATGCTTATTTGTGAGCTGTGGGTAGGATAAATACCTGCTAAGGTACTGGTCAAGTGGGTCCAGCTCTACACTTACATGTTTCCCTGTGCTCAGGGACTCATTCTTTACTCTTATGTCCTGGTTCCGGCTGGGACAGAGTTAACTCTCTTCCCTGTAGCTGGAGGGGGTGCTTCGTTTTGGGTTTGGTAATGAAAGGAATGTTGATGGCCCATTGATGGTTGTTGCTGGGTGGTGCTTGCACCTAGGACTTCTCAGACTCCCCTGCCCTGCCAGGTGCAGGGGCAGCATAGCCGGGGCGATTGACCCAGCTGGCCAATGGGGTATTCTATACCATGTGACATCATGCCCAGCTTAAAAACCAAGGGGTCTGGGAGTGGGGGGGTTCCTTCGGTCGGGGCACGCGGTTCGGTCAGTTCGGTTAGTTCATTCGGAACACGTTGGGGGTGAGCAGTTGCGTTGTGTATCGCCTGTTTTGTATATTTGTTATTGTTGTTATCATTGTTATTATCACTGTTCTACTTTGTTTTATTTCCATTATTAAACTGTTTTTATCTCAACCCGCGAGTTTTCCTCCATGTGCCCTCCYGATCCTCTCCTCCATCGTACTGGAGTAGGGGGGTGAACGAGTGGCTGCGTGGTGTTTAGTTGCTGGCTGGGATTAAACTACGACATCTTATTATGCAGTTAAACCAAGAGGCAGAGCCTGAGAAGAGCAGAGGCAGAAGACATGATGGAATTCCAGAAGACAATTTTTTTGTGGAATAGGATTTAGTGGCACTACCAACAACAATGAAAATAGTCACAAACATTAACTTGAAGTCAAATGTTGGAAATAAGATGTTTGAGGTGAAGTTTTCCACTTCATACAAATATCTCATCTTACTGTTTTGAAAACAGATGCTTATTGTATTCATTCAGATACAAGCTGCTATAGACCACACAAGGCACATGAACTAGAAGTGGGACCCACTCAGGATAGGTGCCTTATAAGAAGCCACACTGAACTGATGATGAGAAAAGCATTTAGAGAAGAGCTGAAAAGGCCTCAAAGGGCAAACTTAGACCCATTAATGAGCTTTGGAAACAGTCTTGGAAGGAAACAGGTAGAGTGGACAGAGTTGGAGAAAGTTCTTTGAAAAATAAGCACAGAGACCGAGAAAAACAAAAAAAAGTAGTCATGGGACACATGTGCTCCCTTCTTCTGTGATTACCTTCTGCTGGAATCTAGAACAAGTAGCACAAATAAAACTGTCCCTCCTCAAATTTTCAGAACTGCCGCTGAAGTCTCTAGGAACTCTGCTTTAACTATCTGGAGTGCTGGTTAATACTGAACATGACAATACTGAGAAAGAAAAAAACCCTCTCACTCCTATAAAATTCTCTAAAATTAGCAGATAATATTTTTCTTAGTGTCTGTGCCTCTGCTCCCCATACATAAATGGAAATATCTTTCAGAAGAAATATCAGCCTAAGTTCACAAACATACCTGTGAAGTCTTCAACTACTACAGTAATGAGCACAGTAGAAATGAGGGAAGTAAAAACTGTGTCTTCAAAGCAGAATTTGGAGAACATGTACTAAGTAAATCACAGTTTTGCATAGCACATGTAGACAAAAAGTTGAATAGCTGGCCATTGAGTGATATCACTCACCATTTGCACAGAACAACTCTGGGATCAGACAGCAGTATTTAACATAACAAGAAACCGCTCTGTGCAAATGTGCTACAGAKCGATGCTATTTTCACACGTTTCCTAGTTTTTCAGCATTTGACTTTGCAATCTTAACGTTCTTTTAATGTGATTTTCTCATGGAGAAATATATTTATGTCAAGTTATTTAATTAAAGTAGCTACAGCCAAAGAAATACATCTCAGCCTCCATATATGCTTTATCTACAGATTTTGCTTAATCTCCCTGAGAGCTCAGTTTCAAATATGTATTACAAACCTGCTTTCATGAATGGATGTGTTAATAATACAGCCATTTGTATTCAAACACCAGCTATCTCACCTTTAGGGACCCTTTGTCTCAGAGACTTGATTCATTATTAGTATAGCTAACAACGTTCCAGTTTCTCAATATCAGTCTCCTATTTAGTTCTAATTTGTAATATCACAACCTTTGCTTAACCTCAGCTGCAGAGAAGTCTTCCTGATTCTATTCTAGACAGCAAAGTTGCATTAATCCCTCAATGCAGATTTAGATCAATGAAAATATGATGTTAAAAAGTCTTTTTCATGCAAAGAATTTGATATGTTCTTAGTACCAGCATCTCAGTATGTCCCCAGGATACAAAAAATCCCAGTTGTTCATCTCTTTGCTCCAAGTAAAAGGATGCTTATACTTGAAAGCTTTCATAAGCAGACCTGTACTGTGAACATTTCCAGCGTTTCCCAGCAGCTCTGTCTTCAGCAAATGTACAGTTAATGTCTGAGAAATAAAGGAGAATATCTCAAGCTCAGGACATACTCTATAGTTTTAATAAAATAAAATGCTGCTTTCCCAATCACATTTATCCTATTGTATCATTATAGCTCATCAACTCATTTTGTTAGAGTAATTTATGAAGAGATGCAAGACTGTGAAATAATCTATCATTTCTAAGAGTCATTCAGGTGGTAATTCAGGTACTGAATTATTTCATTACAGGGCAAAGTAGTCATAAAGCTAGCTTTTTTTTTCAGATGTGATTAGATTTAAGAAAGTTTTTCATTTGACAAAACAGAATAGTCTAGACGTACTAATAGAGGAAAATTTACAATTTCCCTACATTTGACATTAATAAAATAAATGAGAAATGTTTAGATTGTATATGTATTCTTCACACATTGACCACCACTGCTCAGTGTTGGACAATTATTTAGAATTTTTGGGCCTAAACTGCATGTGACTTCCTAGTCTCGCTAATAATAAATATTCCACCAGACCCTCTCTCTTTAGATAGCATAGATTCATAGTAACCTGCACAAAACATACGAAATCTTTGGTTCATTTATTAAAATTCAGTAACTTAAGCTCATGCCAAGTTAAAAAAAGACTGTTAACAGAATACTTTAAAATACATTCCCCAGCAAACAACCAGGAACACTTTCTGGTTCCTTTAACGGTTCAAGAGAAATTATAGAATAACTATATCTTCCTTCCTTAGGCCCAGTTGCTTCCAAACACACCTTCCTAGAGCTAGAGTGAAAATTTTTGGCGCATTTGGTTGACGTATAAATGGTAAGTATAAAAATTCAGTCAACAGCTTCACTGGTTCTCTTACAAAAGAACCTCAGCAGAAAAGGGAATTTCATTCTTTGTTGCGGAAACTCCAGGTTCATAGGCTGAACAGACACCCTAAGCCCAAGCATCTCTTCTGTACAAAGGTGAACAATGACCAGCCTTAAGGTTTATAGCAGATCATTCAGACAAAATGCAGAGAGAATCCTCCAGTTATACAACTTGGAGAATAAAGTCGATGTCACAAGATGGAGCTATCAGACACGTCTGTCTGTTTCTTTATGTGGTACCAAATGTTCAGTTTTAGGAAGAAATGTATTTTTAGTAGTACAGGGTTCTGGACACGGACTTTTTGGTCTCTGACTGAAGTCAATGCCTACAACAGAGCCAAAGCTTAGAAGCAGACATTACCGTTGAGCTGAAGGGTCTTTAAGAAGTATTAACTTTGTTTCAGGGCTGACACATACAAAAAACAATGGACTATTTCAGAAATAGTTAACAAATATGATCACTGAATTACGTAAAAAGACAGTCATCATGAGCAATGATACTGTAGAATGTTTCCTACCTCACTTTCCCTGCTATTGTAAGTTTTAAACTCACACATATTTATACCCGTACCTTAAGGAGCTCTGTATTAAGAAGACCATCCACCATCTAGTGTTTGCTACTTTGGCAAGAAGAGCTAAAATATTATCCTAACTTTAATGACTGCCTGAGAGCATCTACTGTATCACATTTATCAAATTATGCATATTTTTTTGCAAAAATGTCTCAGTTTCCAGTGTTGATTCCTCTCTTCTGTTCTTAATGTCCATGTCATAACAGAACCATAAACATAGATCCAGAGATGCACTATTTAGAAAACTATTTTAGAGGGGCTGAGACTAAAATACTAAGTAGAAAAAGTAAAGCAAAGGTGTATATCCGAAGTGATTGGAACTAGAAACATCTGAATTCACAAAGCAGGTACAACTAGCTGATGAAGAGCTCTTGTAGAGTTTTCTGGCTTGGGGGTAGGTTTATAATGCAATAGTTCTCATTCACATACATTTCCACATTATACTCTTTAAACAAAATAAAAAAAATCTTTCGTCTCAGAAAAATACACAGATATTAACTTGAAGCCAATCACACAAAACAAATCTGAGGTAAAGCTTCTGAGGTTTTAAGACCTCAGTGGAGATTCAGCGAATTTTATTTTATCTGACCTAGTGCCTACATCTTAAGCCTTTATGACTTTCAATAGATCTATGAGTTGTGCTATAACAGCAAATGACATACCATCAGCTGCATTTTTCCAATATCTGTCGGTCTTTGCTTCTTTGCTATTTCTTTGCAACCATTTTGTGAATAATTTCATTCTTCATCTTCAGAAGTTTCAGTAACAAATCAAATAAGCGAGAGCCATTTTCAGTGCTTAAAAGATACATCAGATCTATTCCAATTGTTCATATTAAGTTTTAAAAGAATTTAAATGTAAAAAGAAAGCGATTCTGAGATTATCACTGAACCCTCTTCACATTCTTTCTTAATGATATCAATGTTAATAATCAATGGGAAAAAGCAGCTCTAATTTTTCAAAGAATCACATATTCATTTAGCCATATAAAATTGCCCTTACGTAAAATGAAAAGAACACAACTAGATTCTGAGCAATTTTGCACAAATGTAAGTGTGATTATCCTTCTGCAGCAATCCTTTTTTTCCCTCCAGGTTTTCAACGTCTTTCTTTTGGTATGAACACTTTCAAATTATCTAGGTTGCCTACCATCAAAGATTAACTATCACCCACATCACAATCATCAATAGATACTAATTGTTTCTATGCATCTGCCTCCAGGCCTTTAGATATCTAACTGGGCTGAATGTAATGTCCCAGTGCTAGAAATAAATAAGAAGCTGGAAATAAAATATCTACATAAGAAAGAGTCCATTACACAATCTGTTCTTTTTTGAATAGTAAATATAATCTGTGCTCTGCTGTAGAAGTAACCACGAGCTCATGGATCATTACATTGCTAACACTACTACTGCTAAACCAACGGAGTATCTCCATGCTTTTCAGTATTTCCCTCAATAATAAAAAGTGGAAAAGCAATGCTTTGGAAGAAAAATCAAGCAAGTCAATGGATTTTTTCCTGGGATGTGAAGCAAGTGTAGGTAGTATCACTTATGTATTGGAAGTCTTCTATCAATTCTTGGAGCTTTCACTCCCCCTTTCCTACCTCTATCACAAAATTAATTGGTTTATTGTTTGTTTCCAAAAGATGCAGAAAGAATTTTTTCAAAATTTAAGCAGTCTAGATGTAAGCATTTACATCATTAATTCTGTAAAATGCTTCTGTTGTTATACAGTCTTCCGTGTCTAGGGAAGACATAGTGGAAGTTGCAATTGAAGTGATTTCATTAAACATATTCAGCCCATTAAGTTGTTCAATTTTGCATTAAGATCATTAATATCTCAATGTAGCAAGAAAGATATTTGGCAAGTGGTGACAGTTGTAAACATAAAATGGACATACGTTTCTCTTTACCCAAAACAGATGTGCACATGCATATATTGAATATGTAGTTTTGTATGTGTAAAGCTACTCCTTTTCCTTATACGTTTTACTCTTATAAAATATTTGCCCAAGTTTCCAACTTTCTTTATGGAAATTTACTGCAGTGGATTATGTTTAATAGTTTCATCTTTTCACTGTAGTGCTGTCACAGTTTGAGGTTTGGCCTAGGTGTAGTAGCTTGCCTTCCAAAGTTACTCAAAATTAATCATGCTAAAATCATATAAATGCAGTTTTGACTCCAGTTTGAATCTGCTTACACCGAAGAACTGTTACTGGTGATTATGACAGGATCTAAATATCATTGCCAACTATGGAAGGAGGGAGTTTCATGTGCTTTCACTACTGTTGTTACATAGCAGCCAAACAGCCTCCACTGTAAATCCAAAATCTGATTGTGTTATGTATTTCTCAAGCACATAACAAAAAGTGCTCTCAAACTTACTTACATGCTCAACTGAAATATATTACTTGCCCATTGGAAAGAAAATGTGATCTCTAAAAATGCTCTTCTACCATGGAAAGTTGTAGCAATTGTACAAAGAATGAACTTGCTATAAACAGGACCGGAAATATAAATTGTTATCCTGTGAGCTCTCTAGATACCCTGACCAATCAAACACTATACAATTAAATGGCAAGCAATTTATTTTTACATTAATTTAGTCAATCAAGATCTAYAGAGAATTACAAAGAAAAAAATATAGGGCAAATTCTCCATATTCTCATTGAGCAGGAGACCAGCATCATTCCATTAGCTTCCATGAAGCTACACCAGACAAGATCTGGCATCAGAATAAGGTCCAAAGCTTTTGAAGGCTAATAGAAATTGTACTATGTCATTTTTAATTTATATTATAATTTCTTTAGAAATGATGCAGTGCTTGTTTCCTCAAGTAATTATTTCAGCAGACATGGACCCTGTGGTCCTGTTCTGTCCCTGGGTACAAATTCACAACTTTGGCATTGGACCCAATGCTTCACACCTTGCTCAAGCAAAATGTCAGAGGAATTCTTCACAGCAAGAAGTGAGGCTGGTTTGTTTAGAGGGGGTTTCTAAAACAGCTAAATCTCATCCTTTTTTGTTTGTTTGTTTATTACTTGTTGTAAAAAGGTAGAAGTACACAGTACTTGAAATTAAAGTAAAAGGTTGAACACGGCTGTTTTCACCAAAGAAAAATGCCGTTAAGAAAACTGCTTAAAGATGTACCAAAGCAGGATCTGTATAAATATTTTTAAAACAGAATGAATACCAGCTGTGTTGTCTACATAGTCAAGAGAGTATGTACACATAGTTCAACTAGGAAATCAGGACCAAAGGTTGTACCTAGGGATGCAATCATTGTGTTTGAAAAAGGTCAACATATCATACAAATAGAAGGAACTTTAAGAGGTCACTTGTTCCACCTCTTTGCTCTCAGGCACTAAACCTAGATGATCCTGACAGACTCTCATCAATCATACCATCACATTTTCTTCAACAAAGAGGAATATGCATTATTCATTATACAGTAATATAAGAAGGTACCATACTACAGCCAGTGAATTCTCATCAAATTCTGTTTCTCTACATTCAGCACTTCTTCAAGGCAATCCATTAATTGTCTGGCTTTTTTGATACATTTGAGCTTTTTGTGCTGATGGATTACTTTCATGACCTAATTTTTAATTAAGAAGCTCACTTTGCTCCATTTATGCGTGTTAAATACRAGTACTAAAGTTTGGTTTTAATTGTATTCATTATTAACCAAGACCCAAATCGAAAAGTCCCTGTAGTCAGTCAATGGGAGTCCTTCAGACTTTACCTCAGTAGTCTTCCTTCTTTGCCAAGTTACCATGTAACCTCAAGTCCTTTCTAAACACATCCATTAATGACTTTTCCTTCTAAGGATGTACATGGATAGAGTTTGTCAAAAATTTTCAGCAAACTATGAAAAGTATGTCAAAAATGAGCACATATCAAAACCACATTGAAATAAATAGTGAAGTATTCTAAGAAATTGGATAGTTTTGTCAACAAAAGGAATATACATGAGAGCTAGATCCACACAGAAAAAGCAGAGGGTATTCCCTTCGACTATAGGGCTAAAGCATATCTCATTCTGTGAGACATCATAGTATGTGAGACAGACTGAGAGACATCTGACATCTCTGCCCTCAACAGGTACAGAAAGTGAGAGTAAATTCTTCAGATGTGGATAACATTGGTCAAGTGCAGAGAGTTAAAAAGGTTAAGCACAGTCTGGAAGTGCCTGTTTCTTTACATAGAGTATAGATGAACATGTAGGATGAGTACTTCAAATGTATGCATCCTCATCTACTAGTGCCTATCAGCTTGGTTATACGAGCCCAATCTTAACTAACCATGGTTGTCACCTCTAAGGGATTATTCAACCAGTAGAAGAGACTACTCAGAGATAAAAGGTTTTCATTTGTTGGAGTGTTTTTGCCAAAGCAGTTTTATTTTGCATAAAAAGCAAAGGTAAGGGAAGATGAATTTCTAACCTGGTCTAAGATTGTTTCTCCTGCAAAATGGAGCACTCATGAGTTAATGGCTCTGCAGACTGTTGACTTGTTTATACAAAGTAGATCAATGTCAGCAGGGTGTTTCCTGTTCTCCAAAAGTCTGTTGCCTGGTGGTTAAGGAAATGTTTCTGAGGTGGAAATATAAGTTCAAAAACCCCTCAAACAAGGAAAACAATTAAATACAGATTTCTGAGATCTTTAGTGAGTGCTGAGCTACATCATACAGGACCACATCACCATTTATTTTGCCTACCTTAGACTACAATTATATGAATCAACAACACTCACCAGACTAAACAGCATTTCTTACGTTGGATGAAAAGCAAGTGGGTTTAGCTTGTAAAAAGTTGAGAAGAAGGAAGGCGAGGAAGGGAAAGAAGGGAAGGAGGGAAAGGAGATTAGGCTGTGTATGTTTTCCCTGGGGGGTGGGGGAAATAACATAGAACTTTCTAAAATAAGTACTTATAAAAATTGAACATAGGAACATCATTTTTTTTTTCAGACAAGCAACAAAGACATGTAATATGAAAGTATATACTGGGAATATTATAAATGACAGGATACAAACAGAAAAACAGCATGCATTTAAAAACTAGATCGGGAAATAGGCAATTGGCTAAACTACCCAGGGGAGTCCCGGTTTCATCACCTCAGTATAAACACTTCTCAAAAGATGCGGCTGCAAAGCTACCTGATAGAACAGTTCATCAGAAAGAAATGTTCAAGCGGGTCACGAAGGGTTCCTGAATGCTTTTCAGTTTCACAGTTGCCCTTGCTGGGAATACCTAACCTTCCCGCATTTCATTGCCACTAAAAAAACAATTGTATTCCTTATTTTTCACTGACAGGAAGATTAGTTTGCTGAAAATTAAAAAGAAAAAAAAAAATCCCATTGAGATCTCTGGTATAAGAACACCTGTGAGATGAGCAACATTACAAGTTAGAGAGATGTGGTAACAAAATGTCACCAGGCAAAGCAACAAATAGATGAGATTGTCTTCATACTTTAAATCTGTCTGATGTCGGTTTATAAAACAGATACATGGCAGGAGATGGGGGTAAAATATTCTGAACTTTTTGCCTGCTTGAACTTAGTAAACTGTTTACCAACTTTACAAAAGCTGGTGCTTTGTTAGCTTTAAAGTGAGGAATTGACACAGCTAATGAAGATGTTTCTTATGTGAAATGGTTTTAAATTATTTTCTTGTAAATATCTTTCAACATATAAAGCACGGATCTCATAGTAGCTTATGACTAAAATACTTAACACCTTTATATGTGTAGTGATACTACTTGTTACAGCACTTTACAGGCCCTACATGCAACAACCAGTTCAATCATTCTGAAGTGAAACTACTTCTGGTGAGAATACCATATCTGCTCTTTTTAGGAAATCTAACAGTGGCTGATAGGGCTCATAGAGCAGAAGGTGTGCAGAGAAACACAGACGAAAAAAAGTCATCAGGATAGCTATGCTGACATTTCACATCGCCTGGAAAACTCAAGTAGTCAGAGATTATGAACTGCTTGTACTTTGAAAAATGACTACCTGAAATGAATGTTTTCATACCAAACATACTTTTCACATGCCTTCAGAGCCCTACTTTTCTCACTGTATTGAATGAAAAACAAACCAAAAACCATTTCTTTACTGTTTACTCCCTCCATCCCCCAGMAGCAGGCAGATTTTTTATATTCTCACCACTCCTTTGTCCACAGCCCAGCTGAGGGCATGGCTTCCTCTGGGTGACCTTATACAAGTCAAGAATTAACTGTCTTTCAGCTGGGTGATGGGCTGTCAGACTGAAAATACGTAATGCCATTGCTACTGTTCCCGTCTCACCCAAGGTTTCCTGGAAAGATTCGCGTCCCAGAAGAATACTTGAAATAGATACCACTGAAACATAGACCTTGCTCTGTTTAATTGACATAGGCCTCAATAAAGCCAAAAGCCAGTTTAGACCTGCTGAGTCTGACTTGAATACAACTATCACTAAATGTAACAAAATTTTTTCTTAAATGTAAAAGCAGGTGTTCTTGGATAACCCCCAAATTCTCTTCAGTTTTCTTCCCTGATGCTTTACCACTATTTTTTGTGTTAACCTTTCAATTTAAAGCTGCATCACACATAAGTATTCTACATCAGAGGGCGATACCATGTTACTTATTTCTACTCTGGAAGCATTTCTTCCTGCAATTTTCTCTTTCTGGGGAGAAAAATGAAGAAAAGGGCACCAAAACAAAGTGATAAAATCTTTTTTATGATCCATATCTGGGGATACAATATTTTGAAATACTACCACGTTTTGTTATTGTTTCCGTCATGGAAAATATTTCTATCATTTCCCACAATTAATGACGAGAAGTTTTAATCACATATGATCCAAATCATGCTACTCTTCCAATCCTCTTTATCTTGCTATGTCGTTCTGATGTCTCCCTTGTCCTGCGAGTGTGAAATGTGCACTATTATTAGCTCATTAGGTCTTCTAGCCTCTGGCTCAGTGAAGGATGATTCACCATATTTCTTAGCCATTGACAGTTTCAATTCCTTAACCTCTAAATTTCCCTTGATATATAACTATGTCTTGCCCCTTCTTATTTCAGCCTTCCAGAATGTCCCTTGGCACTACGTTCTGAAGTCAGCCCCATCATCCCGCACATAGCAAAACTAAGTAAGTACAATTTTCCTCTGCCAGTCAAGCTCTTAATTCCCCCAATTTGTTCTTAATTCATTATAAATTCAACTAACTGACTGAATTGGTTATTTAATATTTCCTCATACAATGAATAAGATATCTTCCTATGGTTCTGCTTCTATTTTTCAGCTTGGATTTTTGGATTTAGATACACCACTCCTGTTTAAAAACCTCACAAACAGTTTTAAAAACAGACGTAAGAAAATATTTACTTTCTTATCAAGGTAAATGCTTTCTAATTTGCCACTAACTGCTTAAGATCTCACAAATTAAAATTTCCTAATGAATTTCAAGTATTTTTTCAGATTATGCCTAAAATCTGTGCAGTACAAAATTAAAAGCCTGAGCTAACTCCCCCTGATTCAGTTGAAAGATTACATTTAACTTTAATGATATGGAGACCAAGATTGTTGGCCATCTCTTTCCTTATACAGCTGATAATATTGTTCACTCCATACCCTTAATGTTTATCATCTCTCTAGCTGCCGTAGAAATGGGCTCTTATGTGAGAGATCATTTGGTTAATTTGGGCCCCAATTACCATACTACTAAAGCATATTCTAGCTCAGTCAGACAAATTCAGAAAAGTCTGCTTTCTCATTCACAAAATTATTTGCATTAAAAAAGGATATTTGCATTAAAAAATAATATTTTCTTGGAATATTCAGAGGTAGATATCTTTTTTTTTTTTTTTTTAATTCTGTTCACCTGTAGGAGCCTGTATCTGAAACCTTAGCTACCAGGATCAAGCTGCCCATTTGGCCTCTCTGTGCAAAGTTTAATCACAAGGCAAACATCCTACAGTTATGGGCAACATTTGACCACTCTGGTGTGGCAGCTGGGTTCTTAAGGCCTCACGTCTGCCAGCTGCTAAATAAAAATAATGAGATTCTCAGAAGTTCTCAGCATTTGCTAGGCAATCTGTAGTTAGTTGTAGCGTAGATACTCTGCTTCTACAAATTTCAAAGCAGAACCTAGCATTTAGGTTTATGTGCTCTGAAGTTAAAAATGTCATGTTACTTATCCTTGTCTAGATATGTACATACATACTATGATACCGCTTAGATTCAACATTCTCATCCTATTTTAACTAGAACCATTGCTATCACACTTGTTCTCTCCTCCCCCTTTCCCATCTCCTGTCTGTAATACTGTCTCCATGAATACGCTGGACACCGTTTACTAAAAACAGTGTGCCTCTTTCTCTGAAAAACAGCATGGAAGGAAAGTTAGCAGCAGGGAGTTTTTCTCATACACCTTTCAGAAGCTTTTACATAGAAGAAGAGTAACTGAAATCTAGGTTGTTAATAATTAAAGCAATTAAAGTAACACTTAAGTTGCTGGGTATCTCAACAATGYATTGTTACAGGAGGAATGAAAATTTTTGATACCAGTTCAGAGGGTTTTTTTAATCCTTCTCTTAGTTCTTAACAGAAAGTGTTTTGTTTTGGGAGGGAGAAGGGGCAAAATGAGCTCTTCCCGGGAGAATTTTTAAAGCTTCCCAAGCCTTCCAGAAATTTTAATTGAAAATGTAAATGGGATAACCTGTTGTTTTATTAAAAAGCTTGTTTTAAGAGTGGAAACTACTTGTCTCTATTTAGGTCAATACATATTTAGGCTACAAGAAAATCTTAAAATCAAGCTACCTGAGTCAGCAGCTACCTTCACAGCACAAGATACAGAAACACATTCAGTAATTTTGCCATCAAATCTTAACTTCTTGTTATGGTCGAACTCTAAAAAAACATTAGCTGGTAGGGACTACTATATTTTCAGATAAGTTGTTCCACTCCTTGAATGACCCTGCTGCTTTTTTTGGTAAGGTTAAATAGTTTTCCATTATCAGGTATGTATTCTCTAGGTGCCTGTAGGCTACTCTTTTCTCAATTAAACTAAGTAGATTGATCGTCTGTAGCTTACAACTGACAGCATAGTCTCCCACTTTTTACAGTGAACCTTCTGGAATCTGGCACCAAGAATGGACACAGAATTTTATTCATATCCTTACAAATGTCATATTCAGAGGTATTACTCTTTCTTACTCAATAATCTGTTTTTACATTTATTGTTTATTCTCCGAGCTTTGTAATAGGACTTCAGTTAGTGAACCTGTCTTTAATTCTACCTCCATTTCATGGTCACAGCAGTCCAGGACAGTGTTGCCCACTTTGTAACAAAAGTCTTTTTTTCTCAGAACAAARAACCCCAGCTCTTTGTTTGAGTCTACATTAAGCTGTAGTAAAATGAATTTTATTTAAGAAAACTTGTGTTGTCAAGCAATTCTATCCTTCTTATTTACTTTTTGAAATATTAGCACCTTTCTCCACTTCCCTGGAACTTTCTCAGTGTTGCCTAGATTGCTTATAAACCCATTKCCACAGCTCTGAATATTCAGAGTTCCTCATCTAACTCTTTTACCACTTTTCTGTCCAAATTGCACAGTTTTGCTAATGCACAGTGTTTAATAAGTCTTTATAACTTAAATTTGGAAAAAGTCCTATTACAGACAGATCATGTGGTATCATGGTACTCTACAAACACAAAGCAGTAATTTTAAAGTGACTCTACATCCAGCCAAACAATTTTATGCAGTATCAGGTTTATGCTGGTAATAGGATAAGAGAAAGGTGGGAAGGAAAGAGGGATGAAACAATTTCTATGGATGGGCATTAGATGGCCCAGAGGATCTTTCCACCACTAACTCTGCTATTCCTAGGTATAAGTCCAGCACTCCATTCCCTTCTATCTTCTTTGGACCCATCGAGCCACTTCCCTAGGATTTCCATATTAACCATTGCTCAGTGATGGGAACAAGACAAACCAGGGAAAACAGAATGTGTTGGTTCTCCAATGCCCAAAATATCTCTCAATGACATTGAGATACATAAAAAGAGATACACTTCTTTGTGCCCTCTTTTTTTTTTAATCCTGCAGAACCTGTAAACTATCTTGGATTAGCAGTCCTAAAGCCATTGATCTCCTATGACCTACAGCTTAAGGCATCACAGTACATTTTTTAAATGTTCATTAAAAAAAAAAATCTATAAAGTGCTAGGTATGATAGGGTTCCTTCAAGTATGTTCAAGAAGAAAGGAAGGAGATTTTTGTTCTGTTACACATAATTTGTGATTTATTTTATAGTTCAACATATCCTAACACCTAACAGTTTATCTTATCTTAACTCTGTAAATCCCATACTTCATTAAAATGCTTTCATAAAAGCTACTTTCCCTCAAATTGTTTGCCAATCCACCTAGAATCTCAAGAAATAGAAAGGTTACACTTGGTGCGAGATTTGACTGGTATCAATTTACAGGTTACACAGTCTCTGAAGCGAGCCATGGGGAGGCCTATACCGTCATCTCACAGACTGTATCACTGAATAGAACTTCTCAAATCTTCCAGTGAGGAGAATTCATTATTAAGCTTAYCCTGAAACTTCTTCTCAGACATCTATCTTGTACTTTTTAGCTTGTGTATTACTGTAAACTAATGTTTCTAATATTAGCTTGTGAGAGCAATTCAGTCACAAAGATCATTCACAAACTTCTCTATCAGATTTTTCTTATTCGCCCTGTTATTAAGGGAATCCTAATGTACTGAACTGGGTTTCTTCCTAAGACATCAACTTGCTGGTCACAACAGAGGAAGTAGGATTTGTGACTATCTGGACTTAGTTACCTATCTTTCTTATACTGTCAGTGTATTACTAATTTCAAGAAAATGATGAAAATTCACAGGGCCTGGGAGTTATAATTTGTGTCTACTCAACAAATTAAAATTCCAATGGAAAACATTATCCCTCTTAACACATCAGAAACACCTGSAGAGCTGTTGCATTCCTCATAATGCAGAATTATTGCAGAAATATCAGGCATTGTATCGTCTTCATCTATTTATATATAAAGTTAATTCTGGAGGCAGAATAATTTTAATTGGATTTCTTTTGGCATGCATACATTTAAGTTTGCAAAAGAGAAACAGACATATATCCCAGATGAGAAGGTTCATGTACAGTGGAGCTGAGTGAGTATCAGACAACAGTTAGCCTACATTTACATTTTGGAATCAGTCTTTGCTTATTACATCAGTCAGAAACTTTAAAACTTCCAGGGAAGAAAGAAGATGGTCAGAAACAATAAATCCCCTGGAGTTTGTCAAGTAAATGCTTCTGCTAAATTCAAATGTGTATCTCTGTGGTGAAGGTGTCTTTTATGACTCAGTCTTGCTGTCTTGTTACAACTCATTACATCAATATGAAATGGATTTCATATGTGCAAAAATAGGTGGCCTCCCTCTGAGGTATTTGCCAATATACTGTCACTGCAATGTGTGCTATGTTAGTGATTAGGTTGTTAGCAGGAGAGGGAAAGTAAAATTGAGAAAAGTGCAATTAGAACAAGATTTTCTGATTTTGCTGTTTCACGTGGCATGAAATTTTACTTTTCTCATTTCTGAGTTCACAATGTGAAATGTGAGCATTCATACACACAGTCCTTATTGTCTACTAAGAGTGCAATGGAGCATTATGCAAAATTAAAACCTTTAAAAGCCTTTCAGTGAAAACTTTCTGTTAAGGCAGAACTAGTAAGTAAAAATATTGTACAAAGAGATAAGTCCAAATAAATCCATAATGATCTGTGAAACTACTTATGTAAYGTACAGTATATTTCAGCAAATGCTCACCAACAGTGAAGCCTTTCTATGTGTTTTATGCCCTTTATGAACTTTTAAGATTTTATTTTAAACATGCTAAAGAAAACCTGTGTTACCTCACACGATATTCATTACTGTGACAACATAGTCAAAACCAAACATACACAATAGTATTGGATCTAAACGAGAATTTAGGAATGAAGATGGCTTGACAGAGAGCTCTGGGGAGAAAGTCTTCTGGACCCACAAAGCATTATAGTACTGCTTTAGATTTACTACTTACATTATTAATATGTAGGAGGCTATTAATATCACAAAACAAATTTTGTGAACACAGATGAACCAAAGAACCTTTTAGCTCATTTCCTGAATTGTAAACAAAGATCTCTGTATAGAGGTACTGAAGGAAATGTAAAGAGGAGAGTACTGTATAATCTTTATTAGATTACTCAGAAGCTTTAGCAGAGCTACCACCAGAGGCTTTATAAATCAAAAATAACAGCTTCTAGGAAAGTGATCAACATCTAAAGAGAACGTCTTTGTTCCCTAAGGTTGCACAGTTAGATTTAGATATTCTGATAGATCTTTGATGCAGAAAATACTTATAAAAATCTCACCTGGAAAATCCTTTGGAAAAATCTGCTGAGGAATTGATTGGATCATTCTCTTTTAGTGTGTTAGACCAGTTCTAGTAATAGTGTTATTCCCCTCTTTTACTCTGCCTGCATCCTGTTGATAGGTGAAGACTTCAGCAGTACAAGCTGGATTGTGCATCTTAATATACCATGATGAACCACCAATCTTTTCTACTTCAAAATAAAAGTTAAAGACTTCCAATTGGTCTATCATTATCCACACATGCTGCGCTTTGGTTTATTAGAGTAGCTGCTMATTTTGTCCTTGGGAGTCAAGAGCTTGGTTACACAGATGGCTCTAAAGAAAGAATTTAAAGAAAAACTTCACATTCTAACTACAATAAACCTCTTTTGTAGTAAATTTGCATATGTTTGTTCTCAAGTTATTTCAAGACACTCCATAAAAAACCAATGCTAAACCAACTGTACAAATGGATTACACCTTCAGCAATTGTTCGTAATGTTAAAACCTGTTTAACACAAAAAGAAAACATGAAGTTTATTTTATACAGTTCATGGTGGTTGTACAGGAGATAAAAATTCCTCTTATCCTTTATCTTAAGGGTAATGTAAAGCTTAATTAAATAAGGCTTACAAAGTACTTTGAGCCACTCAAGTCATGAGTTGAATACATGCAAGATTCCATTCTATTTTTAACATTAAAGACAGCAATCACCTAGTTATATTTAGTACTATATAAGTAATAGTAGATAGGAGCCTGACTTCTGCTCTGACCCTTACTTGTACAGGTTTCTGAACCACAGAGCTAAATCTACCAGCTTAATATTTTTTAATAAAATACTGTAGTAATTTTCTCAAAAAAATGCCTGAGTCATATAAGTTCTGACATACCATAAAGTTTACTTTTGATTTGGGGTTTTTTTGATTGTTGTTGTTTTTGAGAATGAACAAAATTATTATAATGTAATAGTTTCTAGCATGCGAAAACATTAAATAAGAAATTTAGACTACATGACTAAATGACTATACCTCATGTGATGCAGGTAGCATGGGAGTTCACTGACTATGTTTTATACTGGTAAGTATCTATCACTGTCACTTTTTTCACTGAAGATGTGGAAATTAAAACTCTCAGTGTTCACAAAATTGCAAAAGTGGATTTCCTGAGGGCAGCGGGTGGCCTCTAGCCACCTCTTCACCTATTACCACCAGCTGCTATGGCTCATGCATCTGCATCAAGCAATGAGATCCCAGCAGTGCTCTTGCCTAAGGGGCCCCTCAGTCAGATCAGGGCTTCATCTACCTTTTTGCTAAAGCCTGTGCTTAGAGACATCCGAATATCTCATAGCAACAGATTCTGTCAGCAAGTGGAACAAGGTGTTTCCTGAAATCAGGGTCTAAAACTGTTAAAAGCAAGCCTGCTTTCAGGAAATATAAAGCTACTATGCCCAAAATGGTGCTTTTCCACAGCCTTTCTTGTGGCACACTTACTGGCAAAACTGGAACACCTCTTCTAGTAGAGGAATAAATAACTGAAAATTATTAACTGATGCTTCCTCATCACCAGCCAAATACTCCAGCTTAGCTGGGGGGTTATCCTTCTGAGGGGCAGGACAGGGCAACTTTCAAGGGATGCAAATGCTGTCATTATGCCCCAGTCAGAAGTGAGAACAGACAAGAGGAACSTTTTTCAGAGATCCTGTGATCATCTACTAGAAACTATTGTGACCCTTATCAAATATTTACCAAAATGTCATAGAGATTGTCTTTATGTTAGGGAAGTGTGTTTTGATTACTATTATGAATTCATGTACTYTCATTCTTTATTGATCACAGCCACACTATTTAGAGAAGACTGTAATAATAAAATATAGATATAGTATAAAAATTACAGTCATTACCTATACAAACTATTGTGTATTTAAAAGACCAAACAAACCCAGAAACAAAATATCTGTGCAATCTGAATACTTTAGCTTTAGTTATCTCATACTGCCTTTCTTCTTCCCTTTTTTTGACTGATTTATTAACTACCTGATTAAAAGTCCAATAATAGATCTTCATTCATATTGACTTCTCCAGAACATTTATGCCACCAGCTTTACACAAGAGAGCAGTCAGACTGACAGCTCCACGGGGCAGGGATTCTTTTCTGTTCTGGCTACTGAGACAGTTTTCAACAAAGTCTATGGTGTTTTATTAAAAATAGTGTTGTCATGTAAATACAACAGAAACAAACAGGACAGCTGCTTGTTGGTAGGACTAGGAATWCAGTCTACCTAAATGCCCTGCAGTTTAGAAGCAGCACAAAGAGAAAGCATAGAGACCTGTTGAGACAGGATGCACTGGTGTGTCAGTCTGTCTTGGCTTGAATGGGTGGACCAAAATTTGGAAATACTTTTCTATCACGGGTTTTCATCACTCTTCTTTGGAATCTAAAAAGAATTCAAAGAGAAACAAAATGAGTTGTAGAAAGCTGGCTCTGATTCTTTATCGTATACCCACACCACAATCACATACAACTCTTCTGATAAAGCACTTTTGGGATTTTCCTTACAGCTGATGTTTCTCATACTCTCTTCAGTGTAATTTGGTACCTATCTGCACATTTTGCCAAAAATAAGACTCAGGCCCTCTCATTAACTTGTACCAACAGAATTTTGTTTTCATTAAAGCAATAAAACCCTAAATAATCCTATGAGGAACAAAGGCCCTTTCATTATCATAGAAGTTCATAGCAGTTTACCTCTTTAAACAATGTCACCTAATTAGCCATAACACTTTCGCTGGGAGACCACAATTTCATCAGCTGGGAAGAAAACAAGGGCCGGTTTCCAGGACTGCAACCTTGCCTTGGAGCCCAGMTTGCAAATCCGTTCAGAAAATGAGAACAAGAAACATTAGTGAAAACATCTAGTACCCACAGATTTGATGACTGATCATCCATTTTCTCATAGAGCCAACGCTATGGCATAAACAGCTGTCTTGGCAGAACACACAGCCTCCTCTCTAGTATACACTGTTGGCATATGTATGCCAATTAAGTGTATTTTTGCCTCTCATAAAGCTCCTATCTACCTCAAAGAAAAAGGACTCCACCAAACACCTTTTGGGGTACTTAGCTTCTCCTAAAAGTACAGCTGCAAAGTGAAAGGCTGGGACTTGGCTTTACAGTAATTTATTTCAAGAATCTCTGTTGTCATTAAATTCAAGAGATTGTTATTGGAAATTTTCTGCACACTTTTTTTCATATTCTGTCTCTGAGGTCTTGATCTCAATTTAATTCAGACAATGAAGTACAACTAGCAAGAAAACAACTGATGTTGCTTTTGCTAGGTGTGTTGTTCCTTTACTATCTAATTTGCAGAACTGGCATCAATGTGACAGAAACTGCACTGATGACTTCCAAAAACCCACAAAATAGCTAGACTTGCATAATGTCCTTCACCACAACCACAGTCCCAGGAGAACAAGCTATCCTAGTCCTGCTGTAAAAATCCTGACTTTGCACTTCCATTCATCCATCATGCCTGCAACTGCACTCATGGGACTATGAGCGTTACTGGAAACAATTTCTATCTGTACACCATGTCTACTGTGTCTCCTTTGGTGGGAAAGCTAAGCAAGTGATCTCAGAAAGAATCAGCAAAAAACAGTGCCCTTCTCACCTAGAGGTAGGAAGAGTCAATGCAAAGTCAGAGGGAGATCAAGAAAAGCCTTGTGGAGTCCCTAGGAACAGCTGCAAGCAGGAGATTGAGCAGAATAGGTACAAGGACTAGAGAAAAATGCACTGATCATGGGAATGAAAGTGCTGCTACTGCAGAAAGCCGTCATCGGTGACAAGAGACTGCTCTGGCTTGCACAACTGGGCAAGACTGGGGAACATTTTGATCCTGTAATGAGGCTCAAACTTTTGGAGCTACACTGTATGCTGTGTTTACGGAAACTGAAGGACTTCCTGCCACCCCAAAGCTCATTTTAACACTGTGCAGTGAAAGATAGATACCCATGAAACAGACCGATGTGTCATTTGGGACAACAAACAGCTTTAAGCATTTGCATTCTTGCTTAAAGATGTTCAATTTTAGTCTGTCTTCCTAATGAGAAATACACACTTTATAGACTATAAGAATCCAGTAAGTATGCAGATTTAAAGAATTTAGCAATCATGTAACTTAGAATTCAAAGTCTTCAGTCATTTCTGTTTTTATTTGAGCAATATTGTTTACTGATAAGTTGAGAGTGGTTTTTAAAATCAATATCTGCCTTGAGAAAAGATAGGTTTGTCTGAACAGCTGTCTCATCCTGCGTACAGAGCTCCATTAAGAACAGCACTACATCACCTCTCTCTCAGTGATGTATTTCTGTGAGTTAAGATAAAGTTTTAATTGTAGAAACACCTAAACTTACAGTAATTATTGTAAATAATTTTTTAAGTCCCTTTATATATGTTATATTCACAGCGAGGTGCACAGCGATGTTAACAGCTCTCTAAAATTCAGAATACTTAGCTTTGAAAATATTATCTGTTGTACCTTTTCATGTCCAAGTTTCAAGTTCCACTAATCTACACCACACTTCCTTACTTTAGCTTGCTTAAACACTGTGGTTTTTACTGTTGGTTGGGCACTCGAGAGCAGAACACTCCTTTTGGACCTAGCCAAACAATAGCTTTTCACTTCAGGTGCTTTTTAATTGTTGAATATAAAATTTAAAATTGAATATACCTGGAAGACTCATACCTAAAAGCATGACTGTGATGGGACCCAAAACCAGTGAGAAATTAGCCTTAAAAAAATGCTCAGACCCTGTTAAAAAGGTCAGGTAAAACTTGAAGAGCGAAGAGAGGGGAAAATCAGTTAATATAGAATCCAGGGAGCACTTCTCAAAAGGGTTCAAACATAAAAATCCTGTGTGCTATTGTAATATGAAACTTTAGTGATTCAATGCAATAACTGGAGATGCAGGAGTCTCTTTTTATTATGAAGGATGTTTATGTGAAGAGCAAAATAGACAAGAGAAAGCAACAGCTAAAGAATACTTGATGGGCACTTTAATCTTCTATTAATATGCAAATTTTGTTCTTTAGGACCCTAGAAAGAGATATGTTTTTTTCATAGGCTATTTGAAAACTGTCTTATTCTCCCAGAGGTTTTTCTTGTATGAAATCAAGTGAAACACTGTATTTATGCTAATTCCCCAGATACTCCTGTATGCACCATTTTCTTTTTGAAATTATATGGAGTTTATTGAACCACATTTGTAAAACATTCCACAGCTGATTTCATTCTAAAGATCTCCTTTAATAGAGCTGAATCCCCTCTGATCTGTGTCATGTGACAATGTTAAGAAAATCATCTTCATACACAAGGGAAAAAATGAAAAAGTCTGTATGAAAATTTGGATATGAGCTTCTGACCAAAAATGGATAATTTTATCTTCATAATCAACCTTAATCATATATGTACCCCTGGAAATACACAAAAATATTTGAAATAATAGTAATATTTTCTTTAGTAAATGCTACTCTTCAGAGCAAAAGCAGCTTTATGGCAGGAATAACATCTTTATTGGTACATATTCAAAAATGCATTTCCTGATTTTCTTTATACAGTCATAAGCGTTACTTTCATAGTGAAAAATAAAAATAGCAAAATCTTGCTTGCTACCACCAAAAGGGAAACTAGGAATTTTTTTTTAATTTTTTGCTGTATTCCACTATTCAGCCTGCAGCAAGTTAATCATGTTCTCTCCCTATTTTCTGTATAGAAATGACAAAACAAGATTATGAGTTAAAGTCTGCTTCTCTTGCAAGACTTCCTCACCTTCTGTGGGTTTATTCATGACTAAGGAAAACAGATTTAGCTCTAAAAAGTGTCAGTGGAATTAGGAATCATCATGAAGTTTGAAGCCTTTTTGTCTTATTATTTGAAAGGCTGTAATGATTTGATCTGACTTTCCACTGTGAATCTTCTTTGTAACTGATCCCACATGAATGCCTTCCTGCTCAGACCACTCATGAAATGACAGCTTCAGCTATGGATCTCTTTTGGCTTTTATGAATTGGGGAAAACTCCATCACTGTGAAATGTAATACTTTTGTACAGCTATAAAACTGGTGAGGGAGGGAGACTTATGCACTGGAATTCCATCAACACATCCCATTAAAAGAAAGTACTACATTACCTTTTGTCTGTAGGCACAATATGGAAGGTTAAACAGGTCTCCAAAACATGACCATGAAAAAAGGCAGTGTTTCCTAGGACTACAGACAAGTGTTAGAGATTCATTTGATTTATTTTTTTTAACATGTTCTTCTAATATTTGTTGTTTGCTGTTATAGAGAGGACACAAAACATATACCTCTAATTGTGCTGACATGTTTGATGTTATTATTTAATTTAAAGACAATGCATGAGAATTCAAATAAAAAAGCAACACAGATTTTTCCCTCTGGAAAACATATATTAATCAGATGCAGTCATTTATCAGGTTCTACAGTGTATATGTTAAGTGACAGTAAAGAGAGCAAAGCCATAAAAAACACATAAATGTACTGCAGGAGTGTTTCTCATGAATATGTGTTTCTCAAGAGAGTTCATGTGCTGTGATATGCTGCACCTAGGATCAGGGAGAGCAACTTTCATCTGTGGTCAAAACTTCCCAGAGTTCCTTCTGCTTCAGCTACCCAGAGATGAACTTGACACAGTTATAGACGTTATTCTGCCTTTGGAGAAAAGAAGTGGCAGTTTTTTGGCAAAAAGAGGAGGCAGGACAGGCAGGGTAAACACAGGATTGTGCAAGCTAAAAGCCACAGATGGTGGAGAAGGACCTGAACAGTGACAGTAGCTGTTGGGATTTTTTTCGCCTAAAAACACAATTTTACCAAAATAAAATAAATAAATAAATAAATAAATAAAATAAAATGTGGCTACAATCAAACAGTTTAGTTGGCATTAATTTTGTCAATCAATTGACCAGACATTAGTAAACACAGTGATTGCCATACTCTGCAGGGTAGGATTTAAGTATAAGGCACAGAAGTGGAGGATGAGAGGGGATGTGGTAGACTAAGTGATCACAGCCGGTAAATGCACCTACGACACATTTTCCACAGTCAGCTCCACTCATTCACCAGCCCACTTTGGTTAGCATCCGGAGGTCACACCGGAAAGGCTTTCTGGCCCTTGCACCCTCACGTTGTCCTGGGACAATTTTTTCTCCTGTCAGTCCTCCCCACTGGCACTCAAGCTGGCAAAAACTTTGCCATGCTTCTGCGTGTTTTTAAAACTGTTGGAGTGGGGATAATGCTCCCCAGCTGGATGGCGGCTGAAGTGGCCTTTACGTCCTGTGTGAGGGTAACCCTCCCTGGGCTAGAAAAAAGGCTTTTTGTTCTGGTCCATTATCAGTATTCCTCAATGGGTAATTAAGTGACTCATGCACACATGTAACTTCAATGGTCACATTCAGCCACTGTGTCTGTCGTTTTCCACCCAAGAGCTTCCTGCCCCCAAAGCAGGAGGAACTAAACTGCACGTGGTCCATATCTTGAGCAGTCGCTCTCTGGATTTGGTATATTTAACTAACCTGGGCTCAGTTTCTGACTGAAACCACAAAGGTTCGTAAACTGTACCACTTAGGGGCTGCTTAAGGATGGCAAACTGTGGTGAAGTGAACGGGAGAGACTGTTAGGTTATGTGATAAAAGCTGGCCTGCATGCCCACAAAGAGCACAGAGGCAACGGCAGGAGGGGGAGCTCAGGGAGCAATCTGCCAGGTTAATCCCAGGCCCATCTGCACAGGAGCCATCAGTCCCTCAAAGGTCCATCTGCGCAAGCCCAGAGGAGTGCAGAGACACAAAGGCAGGCGGGAACCCAAGGTTCTCAGAAGGAAGGAGGCCCTGTCCGGCCCCCTCCCAGGGCTGTTCCAAGAGAGGAACTCACTGATGGGGGCACGAGGGGAGTCCTGCCCATCTTGGAGCAAGGCAGTGGGGGAATAAGATGATCTGTACCAGCAACAGGAGTGGGCCTGCAGCCTCAGGGGCTTGTACGCCCGGGTGCCAGCAAGTGGGGAGACTGGGATCCAGGGGCAGCTAGTGGAGGGATCCACGCCGTATCTAAATATGTTCTCACCTTTAGGCTGTTGGGTCAGGCACAACATAATTTCGCCTAATACAGACAAGTTGGAATGCTTCTCTGTACCTCAAAGTGCTAAATATGACATGCCACTGCACCACTAGCTAAACCTAGAATAAGAAACCACCCATTTCTTTATTAAAGCAGAGTTAGAGATAACAGACAATGAGAACTTTTTAATTTCATAGGTGTTGCAAGTAGGCTGTGTTAGCATGTCTTGCAGACAACTGCGCTAACACAGCCAGGCTGGTTTCACTACCCAGCTGACCAGTCCTATCTGGGCTATCTCCAGGTGCAGAGGAGGCCATGACTGGTCCCTGTTCCTCAGTGCCCTCCACAATGCGTGCCGTATGAGAGGGGCAAGTCTTGCAGGGGCAAAAACATTAGTACAGAGAGGTGCTTGTGCTTCCCACAAGCCTTTTTGGGCTTGTTACCCGCAATCAGCAGGAGAGCAGAAGAGCCAAACTAGTGAAAGGTGTTCAAAATCCCTCTATAACTCTGCAACATCTTCTAGATATCATTGCTTTATGTTATAATAAAAATAAACTATGATAACTCTGTTCACTGAAGCACACAGAGATGCTGTAGAGGGTGTAATCAAAGTAACTAAGGTTCACCAGCTTGAAGTGAGCTCTTTACTGCCCTGGTTAAACAATACCCACATTAGCTCATTCATAGACAGCTCAGGTAGGTCAGCATCCTTAAATACAAATACAATACCACACACTGACACACACGACATGGTAGTAAATCACGTTTTATAAATAAGAGCTTAAAAAAAACTTGAAAAAATAAGCAGAATGTCAAGGAAGACTCTAAATTCTGAAGATCTTTTTTTTAAATCATCAGGAACAGAATTATCCAACAAGTTTTATAGCAATGTTATACAGAGACATTCTCTGCTGTATCTAAACCTAGTGGTGTGCAAGACAGTGTGTGTGTGTGTGTGTGTGTTTTAAAATGAAAAACAAAATAAATTATCTTTATGGCATAAACTGAGCTATGGCAAAGACTAAATGACCTTCAAGTTCTCAAAAAGGCAGCCTGTACAAAGTCATTTCTTCAAAATGACAAAAATATTACCCCATAAACTGTTGGCAGAAACAATTAACAAGAAAATCTGAATTATACAGACTCTCAGTCAATCAGATACTTCTGGATGTTTCTCTCCATTAATGTAAATCAAGTTAGTAATTTCTAACAAATTGCAGGCAGTTTTAACTCCATTAATTCCCACCCCCTCCATCTGTGCATGTGTATATGTCAATAGATCAGTTTGGAAAAAAAAGTTCGTTGACAAAAACACACTATTTTAGTTATTTAGATATGTACCAACTTAATTACAATGTGTTCATCTTGCAAGTTGTAAGCAATTTTAAAAGTAGTCTTTTCATCCAACCCTGCTCACTGGCTTCCCTGTCTAATAGAGTAAAAATTAAGATTAAGAAAAGGATTAAGAAAAAATTCTATATTCCACTCCAAATTTTGTGTATGTGTTCCTAAGTCCCAATAGTTGTTTTTCAGTTAACTGCAAATCACTGAGAAGCATATTGCCATATAATGAATATATAAAATGGTGCCACACAGGATTCCTATCCTAATTCAGAGACTGCTCAAAAAGTAGGTAACCATAGAATAAAAATATGTAAGCAGAAGATAAGGATGCTTTTACATAATGAGTCTTTTGATCTTGCATATGCTTATGTATGTCCTTAATATTAAACTAAGTATTCCACTGAATCAAGAAGATTATTTGATTGTATAATGCAGCCTGTGTTACACATCTCTCCAGCTTCCAGTCAAGCATAAGTGTGTCATTGCTCCAGCCACAGAGTCTTAGGTGTTAGATTAATCTGAGATTTTTCTTGCTACACATTTTGGTGCTTTCCTCTAGAAACCTCCTTATTGTGGCCATCAAACTAAAAAAAAAAAAAAGTTGTGTGCAAACAGACTCTCCGCTGTGAAGTTCAGTGGCATGAAAGGATTACCTTTTGGTTTTACTAAATAAAGAACTGCTTTTGACCAAGACCCTGCAGATGTATGTAAGGAGTCATAAGGAAGGAGGTGGGGTAATGGGCTGATATAATCTCTGCAAGATGCAAGGAATAAGAAATTGGTTAACAAATGGACAGGTCTAAATTTCCCCATTATTCCTGACAGCTGAAAGCATCAATATAATTGCAAGCTATTGCAAGACTAAACAGTCTATTATTGTTCAAAATGATGCCACAATTACAAGAAAGAAAAAAAAAAAAGTATTTTCTATTGTTTTATAGATGATGGGATTGCTTTACTCTGACCTCCTTACTGAGGTCTGTATGTACACCTAATTCCTCCATACATGTGGGAAATTAGTGCTGAAAATTTATCTGTGCTTGCCTTCTCTCTGCTAACTCTCTAGAGAGTGCAAAAGATGTGATTAATCAAGATTAGATTACTCTGCACTATAGGAAGAGCATTTTAAGACATCTAAAGCACTTCTCCCTTCCAAGAGTATTTTTAAGAAAGTCTACTGTGATACTGGCTGAATATGACRTTTACTTTTAAAAACAAAATGAGACTCAGCGATGCACTCAATCTTCAGTCACTACCCCTTGAAAAAAGTGTGAAAGGCAATGGGAATGAATTAATCTCTTGGGTCATCAACTCCACTCCCCTATTATCATCTGATCCCTTTCATAGGCTTACTGAACCTCATCTTAGAAGTTACTCATTGCCCTCGCTATTTTTATCAGAAGGCCATTCAAGAATCTTAATCCTCTAAAGTGTGGATCCTTTCTATCCATTTCCAGCCTAAACTTACACAGGGCCAGTGTTCCCCTTTCTGTGTCAATACCATCTATTAGCATCGCCAGTGTCACTTCCATCGTGATTACTCTCCCATCTTTCGCTTTCTGCCCTTTATCTTTCCCCTCCCCTTTCCAACTCTCCTTTCATTAATACGCACACTGTGACTACACCTGAAAATCATAATTCACCTGATTTGTTCTTGTGAGGTAGACTTTTCAGATATACTTGTAACTAATGGAAAGTACGAAATGCTCAGCAGTTGCAAACATACCCTTCTACTATCCAGGAAGAAGGAGCTGCAAGTTTGTAGCAGTGGACTGAGCAGAAGAGAACGGGTGTTGGGAAAATAGCATTCAGAGGTTGCAAAGAGTAAGCAAAGGAAAGCAGAACAGTATCAGTGCCCTCAGCACCCACGTTTCCCCACATCTCTACCTGCACCTGTCTTGATTACACTACTTAATTTCCAAAGGTAGTTCTCTAATACATATGAAAACACCAAAGAACTACTCCAGCCTGAGCAACAGCTCGTGAAAGAAAATACTTGTGGAAGATCATATTCACAAACACATGCCTTTATATTCTTAGTGGTATTGCCATCATCAGGATAGCTGTGTTTGCCCTAAAGAAATCTAGCTAAGTTCTACCCATAAGAACACTACATAATGCTTTACCTTTGTTTTCAATAGTGTTGCTAATCTCCTAGTGGGTACATAACTGATCAGCAAGAGTAATTCCAGAGCATATGCTTTGTAAATGTTACTTGATGGGATGGAAACGAAAGGGTCAGGGAAAACCAAACTGTTACGAGTTTCACATTATTTTTACTGAGACTTGCAGCCTTTTTTAGAGGTTGTAGTTTATTATAAAGACCTCCTCTAAACAGGTAGTACTGTACAGTTCTATCTTGCTTTTCTGGATTTACCCACTGACAGTGTTTCTTTTATGATGACTCTGCATTTGGAGAAAGCTATGAAAATTTTTATCATTTTAGTATTTTAGTAATGTCTCAGAAAGCTGTGGTATAAGAAAGTCTCCACTCGCATTGTTTCAGGTCTCTAAGTCTGCTGTGACTGATAACACTCATGGTTTTTGTTACATTAATGAAAGAAATTACGGGAAAAGATACTGTCAAATATTACAACATATAATAGAAAAGCCATCAATTTATTTCTTTGTTCTGCAGTGCCTGAGAAAATTGTTCTTTTTGCATGCTCTGAACCTCTGGATACTTTAGAAGACTGATGTAAACCACGAAAGCAAACCAAACCTTGATATGTATATGCCAGTTTTACATACTTAAAATATCCAACACAGCACTGACCTGGCTTTTTTTAAGTACGCATAGCTCCTTGAACAATTTGCATATACCATTTTAATTTCCTATTTTAAAGAAAAATGTCAATATCACTGAACTGAGTCTTCAGATATCTTTTACATTTTGGTAATGTAAAACCTTCAAATGATAATTGATAAGACCTTCAAAATTGTAAATTTCACAGTTCTTTGAGAAGACAGACAAAATGAAAGAGCATAGGCTATAGGGTGAGTCTTTTCTCCAGAACTTGTACATTACTGCTAATGGGCAAAGGACATAGAAACCAGCTGGTCCTTCTAGCTATACAATGACTTGTGGATTTATTTAGGGTTTTTTCACATGTATTAATAGAATGCCTCAGATCACCAGTGACTTAGGCTAGCATAAAACAAGACTAACTTGTGTAATTTCAAGCTGAAACAATCAAAAGTTTTCATTGTTCGCCTTTGTTTTGTGTTCCAGACCCGAAAGTTTAACTCTCAGCTGAATATTCTGAAACCTCCAGCCACAGCATGTGTTTATGTGCACATAAATGTGTATATAATGTTTCTGCCCTTAGGGAAATTTTCTTCTAATAGTAGCTAAGTTCGATTTTGGTGGCAACAGAGTATGTTTTTAGCATGAGAAGATAAAGGTTCTAGAGTCAGATGCTAATTCCCTTGTTAATTATTTGTTATTTGCAATACATGGTATGTTGTACCCTGCCCGGTGAAACAGTAATGACACAAGTTCTAAAGGACTAGAAAAATAGTTCTTTCTGAGGATCACCAAATAAATAAATGTACATGATTTTATGGAGAAGAGGGATTTTGCTAACCTCAGAGAACCCCATTACTTTCCCATTTAATTTTTAAGATCACGTTTTTATTTACATGGTTCTTAGTTTACACAAAATCCAAAAAAGAACAGAACACAGAAAGATGGACTAAGATTTTCTTCCCACAATTCATATTATGAATATGCTCTGTTCTTCTTCTTTTAAACTATACACCCAGTTCATTGTGTACTGGACTTTTCTTCAATTCCTGTTGCTGTTACAATATTTGAGGATTTATCAAACTGCAGTGCTAAGAACGGAAGACATCAGCAGATAGAAGAGCTAGGGACAACGTTACGTGTGTAGTTGAAATGTTTCTCCTTTGACTTCAGAGTGCTGCCCAAGGTGAAATTCTCCAGTGTTGATGCTCCAAAAGTCAAACCTGACTATTTTCTGTTCAAAGAATGACAACCCAGACTATTGTCTGCATTCTGACCCTCGTGAACTGGCATTCCAAAATACAACAAAAATATTGTTGTAGTACAGTGTACAAGGTATAGAGACAAGAAGTCTGTTGTCTGTACAGCTGCTTAAAAGTTCTGCCACAGAAAGCCACACAAGTTCTTCAGGGTGTATAACGTGCTCTGCTGCTCACACAGCACCCGTCTTCCCACCACCTCAAAAATGCAGCCCATGCACAATCACAAGAATTGCAGCCGGGTATGCTTCTTCAATACAGGTTTTCATTCAAATGAAATGGTTAGCTGGCAGCCCTCTAGGAAATCCATGTACCCGTCACAGCCTCTGCTCCCTTGAAGGACCCAGCATTCTTTGTATAACCACTTAGCTTCTGTTTCATACATACATAAATAAATATCATAAGATTTTTTGCTATTCTCAACTATCACAAGCAGTACCTAAATGTCTTTGACTGACACTTGAATGACTCACTCTGCAAAAATTAAAAAGTGTAGGTAGAATAAATACGAGTGCTTGCTTGCTCAGCAGTAAGTAATACCACGTAATTTCACCACAAATGCTAGAAATGCCTAAAGTAGATAAATGTTTCAATACTGTGTCAGACTTGGGAATTTTACATCCCATATTGTATTTCCCAGTTTTATCGAAGAGTCTAGCATTTAAGCCAATTTTCAGTAAGTCAAACGCCACCATATTCTGACTGTAGCACAGGCCTCACTGCTTTGTTTCTATGCAATACAAGATGAGAAGAATGGAGAAATTAGTGATCTATTAGAAACAGGGTAATGGAATGATGCTCCAGAAGGCATCCAGAGAATCGAGCAATTAAAATTTAATGTCAGTAGTGATGAAAACAAACAAACAAAAAAACAACAAAAGAAAACCCCAAACAAAAAGAAACCAACACCCTAAGCTGTTTCTAGAACATAATAATACCAAAACAAATTCTTGTTATAAAGGTAACAAAGACACAGTGTGTTCTGTTTGCTATGTATGGTAAGAAAGAGCCAAAAGGAGAGAAAAGAGATAATAAAAGCTTAAAAATATACAGCAAATAACACAAATTCAAGAAAGCTCAGTTGCGTGTTTTTATGTATATGTAAGAATAAGCCATCAATTTAATGTATTAATGTATTTTTCACATGTTCCTTTGGACAAATGAACAGCCATATGCAAAGATCTAGCATAGCTCTAACAAACAGTGAAGTACTGATACACTCACAGGTGTTCTAGCTAGCAGTTTCTTCTCTCGTATGCCTCCAAGGATTGACACATATGCAATAATAGAAGGTTTATCTCCATCCAGCTGAGAATAAGGTAAAGGTTAGAGGCAATTCAGAGGTGCTTAATTAAAACAGTTACCCTGACAACATCAAGCAACAGTAAACATTACGGTAAAATACAATAACTAGATGCTTATAGCTATCTATTTGTCTAGACATGCTCTATTTCTGTGAACTCATGCTCATTTTCAAGAATACAATTATAAAACTTTCTCACATGCAGTCCCAGATCCTGGCATAGTTCCTTTGATTTCAGCAGAATTAACACCAGGTGGAGATCTGGGCCAAAGATTCAAAACTTCCAAAAGCTTCTTGGCACTAAACACAGATTTCTCACAGCTTTGTCCTTTCTCTTTCTCAGCCTGGGCCCCTAGCCCCTCAAGGTGTCCTGGAGTTTGCTGAAAATCCAGACATGGGGAGCAAAAGTTTCTGCCTCACTCCTTCCTTTGCTGTCCTTGGCCCTTGCCTGCAAACACCGAATTTCATGCTGGCTTTTTCGGACTCTTCCCCCAGCATCAACCTTCTCTTCAAAGAGGTCACATCTGGCCTACCTCAAAAAAAACCTGGCAAAAACATTTTACGGCCAACTGCCAAAGTAGCTGACAGAGAGTGAAAGATGGTTTAGGGCTCTTTTAATATTTATTTCGTCTTACCACTTCCACACACACAAAAAAAGAAACCCAAAATATTTCACCCTTTCAAAGGACAGAAACCTGCTTTACACAGATAAAGGAATCCTCCCCTGCCAGGTCACCAGCCTAGTTAGGTTGATGGATATACAAGGTTAAAAATGTTTCATGCAAATAATGCTCCAACTAATGACTGCAAGCCAGTACTCATAACAAGGACTTTTGGCATCTTTAAACTTATTAATGATATTATTCTGTAGTCCAGCTCAGCTGYCTGCTTCAGACCTATTACAGAAGTAGAATTAATTGTGATAAAGTTTCGTATCAAGGAAACACTTCAAGGAGGTCGCTGTCAAGAGTACACTTGAAAAATTATTGAAATCCCTTCTTCACATAGGGAATAAGTTTTGTAAATTTTCCAAAGAGGAAGCAGGCTTGGGCTAAGTCTTCTGGGGTGTTAAAACCTTTAGAGTGGTTTTTAGGTAGCTTTTCAAGTTAGTATCTCATACTTTTATGCTTCTCCATAGCTTTTACTGAGTAATAAGACACAATTACTTGCCAAGCATTTTTATAGTAGATTCTTTCTCTACAGTTGGACCTTGGATGTCTGTACTCTTGCCATGTGGCACAACGTTCAAAGGAGCTGAATTTTTTAATTAAAACAAACAGGATGCTTGTTTGACTAGACTACAGACAATATGTTATTAGTCTAAAATAAATTTTAAAAAATCCTCTAGCTCTACAAAGTGCAGGAAATATTAACTCACTACTACTTCTACCATGTTTTTAAATTATTTATGCAGTGATGAATATCTCAGGTAGAAGGGTGTACCAACTTATAAAAAAGTTGTGTTTTTCCCCCCAGCTTTGTTCTTTCCAGTTCTAATAGATTTTAACATACTATTTTTGCCAAAGTGTCTTTGAATCTTTGTTTTTCATCATATAGCTACAGATCCCAGCAGAGCAGAAGTATCACCCAAATATTGGGCTAGACAGGTTGTAACATTTTCATTAGCCACTTCTCTATATAACTGTCAAGCAAAAGAAAACTTAGAAAGAGACAGCAGCCCTGATACTTATATTTTTCTAAAATATTTAGCATCTACGTATTTAAACAGCTAGTTCTAAGAAAAAAAAATTAATTTAGGTTGCTTTCTACTGTGTCTTTCTGACTGCATCTCCCATAGTGAGAGTTCACGCTTTAAAATGTTATCTCAGGGGAATCAATAAGATGCAAAGTTCTGTACAAAGACTTAATAACTCTATGGGGCAAAAGAATTCAGCAGTTTTGGGTTCAAGCCATGTCCTCTTGTTACAAGGCTACAACTAATATTGCTTCTTGCTTATAGTTCAGAAATACTGCACCCAAAATTACTGCAGTAGAAAAATTTTGAGAATGTTAAAGCTATAGCATTTAATCATTTCACAAGAAGTATGTAGTCCAACTGCAAGTGTACAAGTGTCTTAGTAATTATATTAGCAAGAATTTATCCCACTAGTACTTCCAGAGTTTGCTTTCATTCACATATGTTCTCCTAACCTTTACCTTACCCATCATGTTGCAATTACTTTGATCCTCTAGCCAAGAGGAGTCCAAACCTTTTGGATGGAAAAGGCATTAAATAAAAAAAAAAATTGCTTTCTACCGTGGAATCAAGTTCCCTATCAACAATTTTGTATGCCTTTTTGCTTAAAAACTGTTTGCACTGCGTGAAACATTTTATAAACATGCCAAATTCAAGCTGCACTAGTAAAAAAAAAAAAATTAAAACCACACTATTTTGATATTTTTATTGTTTCTAAAGTAATTTAAAGTTATTTGTTAAGAAAATTTAAAAAAAAAAAAACGCATAGCCTAAGAACATTAAAAATTGCTGAGTTAAGAACCAGGTCTTCAAAGCAAGAATGAGGTAGAGCCAATGAACAGAAGCCACACACAAGTGCAGACTTCTAACAGTTCTGTTCTCCAAATAAGTTTTCCTTAGAAAACAGCTCTCCTCGTTGTCTTCATCAACATAGCCTTGCATCATGCTCCTGCCTCCTCATCAGTCTCCATTTCTCCCCTTCAGTGCCTGAACTGACTATTTCACTTCAATGAAGAGGGAAGGACAGGTTGGAAGTGGAGAATGTATAAAAATTTGTCAGGCCTGTTGCTCTGTCTCTTGCCACAGCATGGTCAGCCTGTCTTGCTACTCCATAATAGACCTACTCTGTACTATTCACTTTCTTATTACAGACACCAAATAGCACCAAATATTAGGCATTGGTCCTGAGCCTTATCTATCTGACACCCAATAGCTAAGCCTCTTGTTCCTCAGTACTGCCTCTTCCAGCTGATGAACTGACTCACATATCTTCTGCTGGGGAGGGGGACTAACTCTGCAACAGGTTTTACTTAGTCTCAAACTTCATTCTGCCTAAGAATGACTTTTTTAAACTTTTTTCAGAAAACACAGAGCTCAGGACTAATCTTATCATGCAATCCCTGAGACAATTTGGATACAGAATTTTGTGACTATACTGTGTCATCACASATCTTCAAACCAGAAAGTGTCATTTCTCAAGTACCTGGAGAGGAGGGGTTTGTCTATTTAGTTTCAATATACCTATTTTTCAAAATTAACTTTGTGTCTTTTTGTATTCATGTCTTGCTGGCTTCCCTCCACCCCAGGTTCCAGCCTTTTTCTCCCTGTTGCCGCAGAAGAAGCAAAGGATCTGTATACCTTCTTCCAATTCAAGAAATTTAAATATATTCAAGGAATTCCCTTCCTAAACTGGTCTTATTTCATTTGAAAGCCAATTCCTGCTAGAATTTTAGCACAAAATTGGACAACTAGAGTATCTATTTGATCTATAGAGTTTAAAAACAAGCCACAAGAAAAAGCTTTCTCATGTTATACCACAAACCTTGCCATGGGTAATGTAGATGTTACCTGTGTATTACACTAGTTACATCTTGTCTAGTTTACCTTGTAGGTTCCTCCACACAAAAATCAAGTTTTCTTTCTTTCCTTTGGCATACGCCTCACATATCCTTGGGCAACATCAACTCTCCTTGTATATATTACACTTAAAATGCAGTAGAACTGTGTTTTTGGTGGTTACAACACTGGTGTGAGTGAAGTTTGGTACCTTGAGTTCAAAAGATTTTTGATTCTAAAAATCCACACAATCTTACCGGCCATAAATAACCATGATTCTCCAGCATAAACACCTTCTACTTTATTACATATAACCCAATCCACAGGTCAGATCCTTCATTCTAATTCCAAGCTAGAATTTGGCCTCATTTAAAAATCATTTAGAGATCATTTAGATAGCTCACCTATCAGCTCATTTCATTTCAACCATCTGCTTTCCCAAGGTCTATTTCAGATGCAATTGATGGCTTCATAACTCTTTCAGGTCATCTCGTCCCCCTTTTTATTCTGAGTGATTTGTCTCTTATTTCAAAACTTAGTTACTCTGAGTCTTCCCAGAGGAGATTTAGGGAGCAAAGAGGGATTTCCTGTTTTCATCTTTCTTGTCTGCTGTCCTCACTGGTTCTGACTTCTGCATTGCTGAGGTTCCTATGCTAATGCAATCTGTTCTCACCCTTTCCCTTCAATTTTTCCAGCTTACACTTGGCCCGGACACTCTACCTGCTCTGTTGCAACCAGCTACAGATGTTGCCGCAGCCTCATTGGCAGAATTGAACTTTGGGCAGGTTTCCTGACATGTTTGTAGGCAGGGGATTATCTTACTTTCTCCCAAGATTAATTTCAATAGAAAGTTTTATTACTGTAAAGATCCTTTAAAAGTCAATATTTTGACCAAACTCTGGGTTAGTTATTTGTTTCTTCTGAAAACCCGATTAATTTACTGGTCCGTCTTCTCAGCTTCTAGAAGTTGTCAGTTGTACTGAGTGCAATAGAGTTAAAACACTTCTCTCCAGCTAAGGACCTTCCCTACGTTCTTGTAAATGGGAAAATTTATCATTAGGTTCACCACAGTAAAAATCAAATAACCTTTTCTAGGAAGTATTAAACTACATGTCGTCTTCTCTGAGCAAGATCAAGAACAGCATCAGATCATTTTCTGTCCAAAAGTACCAGGTTGATATCTGCATTAAACCACACTTCAGCTAGATTTCAATTTCATATCACAGTCTCTACGTCAATATCTGCAGTAGCAGCTAATGCAGGTATTTGTGAGAAAGTTCACTACCTGATTTTTTAAAATAATTTTTTAAAAGTTCAGTGCCCTGGAAAAAAAGAGATTGCCACTGCTAGAACTTCAGACATCCTTTTGTGCATGGTAGCAGGCCTAATTCCTATTATAAAGCCATCTTCCTATTTGTATTAACTTTGTACAGTCTCTTCTGGACTTCATCAAAGTAGTATGTCAGTAACTCAACTTCTTCCCAGATAGCTACCACTCTACCTCTTAAAACTCTCACTTTTTGAATGGAAAAAGTAGATTAAAACCACAGTTAATCTGAAACACGACATGTAGTCTACATTTGGATCAAATGAGAAATAGACTGTGAAACTGAACCTGCTTGCTTTCCTTAATCAGAAAGAATCCTAAGAGCAGAAAGACAAAAGAGACATACAAGCAAGATCTTTGGGAAAGACGAAAGAAAGCTTTGAAGAGAAAGGAATACACAGAATCCAGAGAATGCATGAGAAATGGTTGACAAGGTCACAGAATACTCTACACTAACATGGGAAAATTAGTGTTCTACAACCTTTTGTGCAGTTGTGGGTCAATGCTGTAGCTAAGTAATACTCATCTTAATAAAAATAAATAGAAAGGACAACTTCCATTTTATACATTTTTCAAACACATTACTTGTTAGTGGATTAAATTGCTTTAGAGAAAACAAGAGGGGGGAATAACAGTTCTAGCAAGCCTACCCGTAGGCACTTATGTGCACTTAACAGCTCACTGCTAACTAAATGCAGGAGACTGTGCATGGACCTTATGTACTGATTGGAAGACAATTTCTCCCTGCAGATTGCAAATATAGAGTTTTCTCCCTGAAGAATAAAAGGGAAAGGAAAGAGGAATGAGAAAGTGAATGAAAATGGAAAAGAACAAAATGTTATCATAGGGAAGAGAGAAAGATCCTTTTCAAAATATTCTCAGGATCATTAAATTATTCAGGGTTGGTGAAGCTGTGCAAGTCAGCTCAATGTAGAAAACAAAAAGTAGCCATGCTCCACTAAAAGGATCCATCAAAGAAAATCTTCATTACTTGCTTGCGAAGGGAGAACAAGTTTCAACAGAATTTTTCAGGGTCTCCTTACAGTCAGCCCAGTACTTGCCTTTGCATCATTTCTATCATTATATATATGAAATAGCATAAAAGGCAAAATATGTGCCAGAGCTAACCAAAATTTACCCAGACTTAAGAGGAGAATTAAAGCTAATTTTAATCCTTTATCATGTAACCGTGTTACACTTAAGGGTGAATTTACCTTCAACGAAAACACATGTCCTGAAGTGTCTGGAAATTGCTGTACCAACAGGAAAACACAGCATCTTTCCCATTCCTTCTTATGCTGCCCAGAGTTCTGGCATAGTTACTGCTCTCTGGTACTGTAAAAATCTGGGAAAGTAACATCACACCAGAGGGAAGATGCATGTCTGACAGGAATGGAAGGGAGATAACTACTGTCATCCCCTTCCCATCTTACGCCTTAATAATGGGAGGGAAAAAGTCATATCACATGACAGAGGGAAACATGTAGAGATTACAACACTAGTAGTTCACAGCTCTGCTTTATCACACATTCCTTGCTGTGGAGTCAAGGTGGTCTCTCAGAGTGACTGTGAAACAATGTGGAGAATCTGCAAAATTCCTGTGTGGAAGCAGAAGACAAGCGCTGCAAAACAACATGTGGTCTCTCTCTCCCTAATAAGTCCTTACGTGGTGTGGTAGAACAAGGTAATTGTTTATTTTTCTGCTGAGTCAGTTAGGTACTAAAAAAATACTTTGGACGTAACAATATCTTTGTAAACTCATCATCAACCTGTTCTGACTGAGAAAAAGAAGTGAGCGCTGGAACTAGCATCCTGAAGAAAAAGCAGTACTGCCTCATTGACAAACTCAGTGGTTTAGACCTTTGCCTGTGAGGCGTTACCAAAATTCATTCCCCTCCTTGATCTATGGTGACCTGATCCAAACTTCCTACTGTGCTGGATGGTGCCTGAGCTGCCAGGGTAACACTCTGCTCTCCTCTCTGCTTGCTGAAGTGCGAGCCCTCCTCAGAACATAATTTACTGCTGAGAAAACATCTCTTTCAGTCCCTCTCCTCCTCGTGCTTTTTCACTGGGGAACATATCACTTCAGAGAGGATTGCTGGTATCCCATGGGTTTATTTTCCACGCCAAAGAGAAAATCACCAACAGAAGAGATGGAGCCTACCCCTGGCACAGACTATGCAATGGCCTGACTGCTAGAACACTCTTTGAGGAGTTCAGGTCTCCTCAGGCAGAGGGAACATGGCTCTTCAGGAACCCAGCTAAAAGCCCTGAAGACAGGGCTCTCAGAAGAAAGGATCCTGCATTTCCTAGCACTATTTTAAAACTACTCTTTCATTTCTTTTCCTTTCCAAATGTCTGCAAATGAAATGTTTACTTTCACACTGAATAGAACATTTTGATGAGAAAAACCCAAATAATTTTGTTTTAATTCTTGGTTTGGTTGCCAAAAAGCCAAAACCATTAATTATTTACGCAGCCTTACAATGCAGAAAATACTATTCATAGGTATTTTACAATATCAACTTGAGGCTTTGCTTCTTTTCAAATGTACTGTGTTGTTACTGGAAGCAACAGTTTGACAGTCTCACAGAAGGGTTGGTGAACCTTTTTTCTAGCTGTTGAAACTAGCCATAGCAGCAGATTGGAAGGTACAACATGCTTCATCAATAAACAAGTGATTCTCTAAAGAAGATTATAAGCAGAAACCTGGCAGGTTTCAGCAGATTTTTCCATGCAGACTTGTCAGTATATCCAGTTCGGTTATGCTGCTGCCTTTTACAAACTATAGTGAAATAATACTTTTCAAAATAGTAGTATCTTGCAAAGCCTTGTCTCCTATTGAGTGGCTGTCTGCACTGTTTCTTTTAGTTTATTTCCATTAAATCTGAGTCATTGTTATTTTATTTCCTGATCTCTTTTACCATGTTAACAGAAAAAAGCAGAGTCCGCGTTGGCTTATTGGTGCTAACGTGAGTTTGAGAAATAGCACAGCCATTTGATGCATGCCAGAGCATGGATCCTTGATTACCTCAAATTCCCCGCGCCTGTTGACATCTCTTCCCTGACTTCATTCATCAGCTTCTGAGAAACCCAAACTTTTGGGCAGGTAATGCTACCATTTTGGTAATGCTACCATTTTAGTAATTAGCAGTGAATATCTTGTGCCTAAGATGGGAAAATCGCAACAGTAGCATGGGTCAACTAGATTTTTTATCAAATGCTAAAATCTGACACAATTTTATTTTGCCTTTAGCCAAGCTCCATTCCAAGGGAAAAAGAAAATGATTATTCAGCGAGGTATGATTGACATCATTCGCTGCATGAGAAGATCTCATGTGATGTGACGACATAATTGCACATTCTGTGTAGCACTCATGCTTTCCTGCATACTTATGTCAATTGGCAATGACCCATTCCTCCCTAGAAATTACTGGAGATTATTAATTATCTTCACAGAGGAGTAAATCATATAGGAAGCAGGACAGTCTCATCTGTCCTAAGCCAACCAGCTGAAGTCAAAGTAAAACTTAGCAGCTCTACTAGCACAAACCTGCACAGCCGAAGTTTTACGTGATTCACAGCTCTTTATGGAACAAATTACAGTGTACTGCATAGCTACTTCAAAGCAATCTGAAACTAAAAAAGGTATAAAATTAATAATTACAGCAGGTACCACTTTCTTTGACACTGTTCACAAAAGCAAAAATATCATGTCAAGGAGCATACAACTGAGGAAAATGTGTATCTGGATATAAACTGCATAATTATATACTTCAAGAAGTCAAACAGGTCTATTTTCAGTATGTCCAGCAGCACAAACTATTCATCCAAGTATTGTAATTGAAGAGACGAATTGATTCAGCTGTCCATAAATTCTGAAATGGAAATTACCTTTTACAGTAAGTAGGTAGTTCAGTGTATTTACCATGTCTGTGAACTTACTAAGCACTCACTGTCAGGTATCTACAAGGTTAAAAAAAAGAAATCAGGTTTCACGTTAAAGTACTTCATTTCTTTCCCAAATTAGTTCTCCTTCTGGAAGATGATGCTCAATAGTTATCCATGTAATACTTTCATTATAACAGAATGGAGAATAACTGCATTAGGCACGAAAGAGATATGAACTGTAAAGGTCGCTTTCCAGATAATGGGATTCATCAAGGAGACTGAGAAGGTACTGGGCAAGGTTCACAAAGAGCATCAATTTCTTCACTTCAACAATTTTGGGGGAGAGAAGAAAGTCAGATTCACAAATTCAAAAGAGGTTTTCAGCTGGCAAAGTGGTTTTAGTCCATCACTGTAGCTGTTGAATAGGCTTTTAGTACAGCTATGAGCAGGAAATGGTAACCAGCAAGGCCTGAATGATGAAAGAAAACTCTGAGATTCTTTCAATTTCTGCTAATATATACTCAATTCATTATTTTTACAAGGAAAATCAAGTTCTCCACTTCTTTACACAAATTTCTTTTAAATTTAAACTATGGCTATAATATTATTCCTGTATTTTCATTTATACAGCATTTTTCATCTCAGAACACTTTAAACGGGTATTATTTGCATTTTATACGTGATGAAATTAAAACACAGCCAGGCTAAGGGCCAATTTCTGTCTCATGTGCAAGTCTGAACCATGCCAGAGAAACAACAATACTTCAGCTGAAGCAAGATTCTTCCCAGATCACCCATGGTGCTTTCCTTGCAGACCAATGAAGTTAACAGAATAGGAAGATACACCAATTTTACCATTTCTTTTTTTGATCGGAATGAAACTGCATGGAATGTCCTCTTTTGACACTGAGAACTGCAAATGTAGTATTCAACTCTCATCTGAGTCATACCCATGTAATTGTTTCTCCTCCACGCTCCCTCTGCCAATACAAATGAAGTCCAGTCCTAGCCTAGCTCAAAATAAACCAGATTTTCATCTGCAATAGGGACTTCTGCTGAGAACTAAGTAGAAAATCTCGGTGTCTCTATTTTTTTTATTTGTCCACTTTACCAAAATAAGAAGGCTGGGATACACTGGCAGTATTTCCTTATGATCCCAGCTGGCCTGTTTTTCCACTTCTGCTCTATATCTCAGCAGATCTTTGCAGAAGAGTAGTTGACGTGGTCACCTTACCTAGTCCTTCCTACTGTGTACCATTTTTTCAGCAGTTTTCAAGGTACTAGAGAGGCATAAGGCTTCCTTCTTTTGTGGGGAACCTCTTGGGGGAGAGAACTTCAAGCCTCTGTCATCACACTTTTATTTTATTTCATTATTAAAACTTTAAAATACACTGGTCCAGAAGTACAGTAAATCTTGCATGCACCTGAGCAAAGAAACTTGTCAACGCACCAACTTTGACAGGAAAATGTGGAGTCCTTTTCCAGATGAACCTGTGTGGAAGAGTAGACCAGAACTCTTAATAGCACTAATCAAGCTCACAGGCTTTCATTACATGGTGAAAGCAAAGCCTTGAACAAGCCATCAAAACAATGTATTCTATAAGATGCTATTACTACATGCTAATCCCTACCCACCCCATCTGAGAACAAACTTTCTCTAGTGTTATATTGTGATCAAGATTTACCATCTTGATACAAATATAAAAATATATGAAAAAGGATATTAAATATTTCTAAGCACGTGGATGATCCAGCACTAGCAAATATTGCAAATAATGATATTGACAAGCAATAGCAATCTGGCAAAAGATTCCTCCTTAAAATGTATCTTTTCTCAACTGCTTGTATTTCCCCTTGGAGAAGATCATTTTCAAATAACTAGAAACCTGACTTTTAGCCACCAAATCATCATAATATGGTAACATTAGCTTTTTTTTTTTTTAATGGATGGCTAAATGCCACAAGGCAAATTAAATTGCCTTGGAGACACCTGAGACCAAATGCTGAACAATTTTATGGCCACGTGCTGTTAAAATACCCTTGGCTTATATGCCAAACGTTCAACTGCTCTCAGTTCTGAAGCAGAATGGACCAAGGATCTGGTTCACATTTTTATTTCTGCACAAAGTGCATCCCAACATATGACAACAGGTGCCCTTGGGATTTCATCTTAATGCTAATCAACAGTTAACAGTCTTCAAAGAACCTCATGGAGAAGACAGTTGTTGTTTTTTACTGGAATGGCTAACCCCTTGCACTTCCACTATCATCTTGCAGCATATACTGACTAGTCAGATGGACTCTGAAGAAGTGTTTTGCACTTGTCAAAGTTACTTTATTTTTCAGGAATCTTCAATGTATCAGATATTCATATATTCATGAAACGCTACTCATGGCTAACTCAGCACAGCTAGTGATGCAGTCAAATATTTCAAATTAGTATGAAAAGTGTGAACCTCTTCTAAAAACCCCAATCAAAACAAAACCCCTGAAAGCTTTCATTTTTACACAGTATTGGTGCAGGATTTTCACTAATTCAATGCATTGTTGGTGTTGGGCTTGGAGGACTCACTTTAGACTTAATTTCTCTTCAGGCATTAGCTAATACAGTATTTGAATGCTTTGGTGTGTTCAGAATAGCTTTGTTATGGGCACAAATCCCCCTGGCTTCTGCTTGAAATGGATAGTCAACTTAGTGGATTAACTGAGAAGGTAATGAAAATCTTTATAAATCAGTAGTCAGAAGGCTATCTAACAGATCAGAGGGAGCTTTTTGATCCATCTCTAACTCATTAAAGCTACAGTAAATCCCACTGAACTCTGCTACAGTTAGCTCTATGTAAACTTTAGCGAATTAAAGAAAATTAGCAAAAAGTTTCCAGAAAGAGGTACCTACCAAACGTTAATGCATCTTGTTTCCTTATTTTTCCAGAACTGACAAAGGATGGAGGAAAAATGTCCCTTCATTTACCTGAATAGTGTGCTCAAGCATAGGCTGCTATTATGAAGACTAATATTTGAAAATGTCGGTAAACAAATTTGGCTGAACACTTATTCCTATATAAAACTTGTATGACTATTTCTAAATACAGTCCACACCTTATTAGAACCAAAATCCATGATCCAAAGCCCATTAAAATCAAAGGAATGACTCCCATTAATATCAATGGCTATTAGATAAGGCCACAAGCAGGGAAAATCCCCACTGAAAACAGTGGGAGTTCTGCCTGCATAAACTCCCCTTAGAAGCTGCTAGTATTTTTTCTTCTTTCATTTCTTCATAAATATTTTATAAACAAAACTCACTGAACTTAGAACTTATATATATATAACATTATGCAACACTTTTGTAAGGATCTTGCTGGTCTTAGCAGAGCTTTCTTGTACATATCTCTGTGTCACTTCAAGAGCAATCTGAAGATAGAATCTCCTTTGGGAAGCAAATGCCGTAGTTTATCTTGATGCTGTCACTATATGGAAGGTATGGTAGACTAGAAACAGATGCTAAATTTAAGTGTAACCTATATGTTAAAATGTCAAACTAGGTACATTTTTACCTTGTTTCTGACAGAAGAAAGTAGCCTTTCTTCCAGAATTTACTAAAATGAAACACTTCACCTTGTTGCCATGCACAAAAACATAATACACTAAGCATAGTATTTAGCTGAGTTTAGTAAATGCACTGGGAGATTTTGTTAAATGTCATTTGAAATGTCTGCCTCAGAATGAGAATGGCTATATTGCTTCCCAGGGCTAATGTTGCAGCTTTCCACCAGCCATTGTGCAATAAATGGCGCACAAAAATAAACTGATAAACAGGCTTTTGTCATTTGAGCGCAATTTTTCACGTCACAGACAGCCAAATGCTAATTAGGGATAAAGAGATTTTTTTAATTTGTTTATAAATTGTGGATTTATAAAATATCACAGGGAAGCATAAAGCTCCCTCAAATGCATTTATTAGAACACACACCTGGGGATGTTTATGCTTTACATTGAGAGAGTTAGCAATTGAAAGACATTCTAGGCATTACCTAGTTAATTGTCATTGGTTCTTGTGTAACAATTTCCTTTAAGTACACCATAGGAGACTTCTGCACATAGTTTGAAATATGAGTTTCACAGTTAGGACAGTCCACTGCTTTTTTTATATCATTTTTACACCTATTTTTAAGAAGTACAGTCTTTAACAAACATGAGAAATTATATCATACAAAAAAAAGTTGAAAAAAATTTAGAAAGCACATGAAAAAGCTAGAAAATGTGTTAAATGAGCAGTAACAAAAATACAACGCAATGCTACGCAGTGACAAGGAAAAATAAACCGTTAGTAGGCCTTCTCGCACCTCCCCAGTCTCCAAGTCCTGGCACTGATGGCTTGTTGTGGGCAGGAAGAAGTGGAAGGGGAAGAACCTTTAGTATGTGATGCTATAACTATTCCAACTTGTGCCATAAGCTTCAGCCAACCTTCAGTTATATAGACGAAAATTATACCAAAGCTATTGACTATTCCCACAGATCAGAGAATGTGCAAGAGTCACGATGGGTAACATTTTTGCCAAAATACCCTAAAAAACTTCAGTGTGTCTGAGACAGAGAGAAAAGCAACAAAGTAAGAGAAAATATGAAAAATAAATGGCATATGAATGACAGAGGAAAACAGGTAAGAAACAACATATGGGCCTCGTTCCATCCCTAGGGCAAATATGTATATTTCTGCATTTCAACAGCATTACATGTCTGAGATGATCTATAGGAGAGCTAGGCTTAACTTTTCTAGACTGGTCATGCATAAGCAAAAATAACACTCTAAATATGAAAAATCAGCTTGAAAATTTACAGTACCGATCCGTGCAGAAGGAAGACTATCAGATTTTGTCAACTGTGCAAATATATAAATATACTATAATTATGCACATTTACAAAACTTTTTTTTTCCCTTTCATAACAGGATTGTTGCTGTTTTAAAGAAGTGCTTGTAAGTAGGAGCTCCTCACATTGTTTTAAGCTGAAGGTGAATACTCAGGGAGAATAGGGCTATGTTCTAAACTCTTCACACCACTATTGCAACGAGGGCTGAAAAATGATGGTCTTAGCCCACCCAAGAAATAAGCRGCTTACATGCAAGTCTCTTTGATATCTCCCACTCAGGACAAGATGGATTATGCCCAAAGCCTGMCGGTGACAGCCATGTAAGCTACAGACTGCCAGATTTGTCCAGGTTTCACGAACAATAAAATTCACCTTTTTTTATGTCTTTTTACCCAAATAAAATTTCTGGAAGGAAAAGGAGGAGGCATGCCCAGGGTAAATCTGGATATACAGCAATGTTAATTACACCAGCAAAATTTGGTTGCACTGGGGAATGTAATCTTCAATCTTACTTTTGTCCCTCCTTGTTCTATTGATTTGGTGGATGAAGGTTGCTGGTATCATAATACGGGTATAACTTTTCACACAGACTGTGTAAACTCATGTCTCAGACTTCAGATTCATCCCAAGTGTAACTGCTCTGAATTGTCTTGCACTTTTTAAAATTGAACAAGAATATATTAAAAATATTGAGTTCCAGCTGAGTTAGTGCCAGCTGCTTTGACAGAAAGTGAGGAAACCTGGACTCATAAAAGAAAGAATGAAATTTATAAGCAACCATATTGACTCAAATACACAAACCTGATTAAGCAAAGTTCATTGACAAAGCATGAGTGATCACTCAAATCCTATCAATATTGCTACTACTAACATCTTTCGGTACCTGGACATCATTTACAAATACTGTGACTAATTTACAGAGAAAGGATGAATATTTACTGCAGACTCTGAATATTCCTCATTGTTCACGTTGTGTTTGATGACATATGTCTTCACACATATGAATATAGAATCTACACAGTAAGCAAAGCAACCATGCTGATTGTCAGGAGACTAAGCCTTATACTGTAGCTTTTGGGTTATTAGAAAAAGTGTCAGAAAGGTTAATCCAATTCCACACTACAGGATTCCCTCAAGACTCAAAAGCAAAACTTAAAAATGTATAATCTGGTCTCCTGTGTCTGTTAATCCTTTGCACCAAAGATTAGTTCCTGTTTAGGTTAGCAAATAAAAAAAAGATTAAATGAAGGTTAAAGGTTCTCTAAGCCTGTTTCCTTTTTTTTTTTTTTAATAAATCATTATGCTAACAAAACTTAAGTAGGGTTTTAGAGGAGCAACTGGAAATCTCCTTCTTATGATGAAATAATGTGTTCCTTGGATACATAAAATGCATTAGGCACAGTCTCAAATAAAATCAAAGCTTGTGGGTTACAAGGGTCAAACAAATTAAGCTTTCTTTTAGATTGGCATCCGCATCTGAGCCCAATAACATGCTTCTTAATTGAATACTAAGCACTGTCAGTCAACCTCAGCCAAAGCAGCTCTGATTATGTAATGGCTTTCAATTGTGATTATTTCAGTGTAGCATATGGAATATTTCACATCACACTTTGCTAGCTTTGCTACTGCTGACATCTTAATCTGAAGTGGAAGCTGTTTAAAGTCCTATGATCTCTCAATTGCCCTAAAATATGAGCTATTTAAATATGTATTTCCCAGCAATTAATGCCTATCAGTAACAATTGCCAAAGGTTTTGTGTACCATCTGTAAGTTTATGGAAAGTAGTTCTGCTGAAGAGTTAAAGGGAAAGTCTGAAAATCCACTCTTCTTTTTTTCCATCTTTCGGGGTGGTATACTAGATTTCTGGTTCAATAGGTGAACTACTTTTGTTTTGAACATCTGTGGAGTGACGTCTCTAAGCCATTCATCTCTCAAAGCTCTAAAAGAGTTAAGGCACCTACAACAATATTTTTATTACATGTATTGATCTGCCTACCTGTCCTTCTGCATAAATATAAAGTCAAAGCTACATGAAAATATATATACAAACTGACAAGATGTAAAATGATGGTGTCATTACTGGGAGATCGCCCTTTTAATTATGTGCCTCCTCCTCCCCCAGTCTTCATATTTCTTTTTGGGTGGGTGGAAAAAGTGCTCTTATGTTGCACAGCATCTGATATATTATGAGCAATATGAACAAATACAAGGTAATAGGGATTACAGCAGTAATTCCGCTAGAAAAGAAAACAGCATGCCAGGTCTGCTGCATCAGTATATTATAAATCCCAGCAGGAGCAACAGGATAATTTCTCTCCCAAGAAAAAAGAAAAAATATTGGCACAAGCTACAAGCCAAGACAAGATCTGTTTTAATACTTTGATATTTGCATGTCATTTGACCAACACATGATGTATGCCAGGTCCTACAAATCACCCATGAAGTGCAATAAGTAAAAGTGCATTTAAAATTATACAAACCATACATTTCTATTCATGCATCATTCTTTATTTTAGAAATATCTTATCGCTTCAGTGCAGTGTTGTTTTTTTTCTAAATGTTGATAGGTGATATATCTGACAGAGAATGAAGCACTTGCCACTCCACATAAAGGATTACTGAAATGATAAGCATATCTCTTTATTAGAGATCTTCATAAAATCTGAACACTCCTGCACTTTTGTTTTCTGTGGCTCTTTTTTTAAACTGTGCTGTCTTTCACACGGCAGCAGGGAAGCAGTCCAAAGGCTCAACTGTGTTGGAATGCTTTTGATGTAAACTCTACAGTCAAAATGCATGAACTCACAAGGAACCATGAGCTGATGAAAACAGGAACCACAATATATGAATGGTTCAGTTTACCTGTGTACTCTGTGGAGCTGGAAGCTGGCCTACTGCTCTTTCTAAGAGGGAGAAACAATACCTTTCTCCCCGCAATTTCCTCCCTTTAACTCATTCTAGCAGAGACTTTAAAGAAAAGCAATCTGTTAAGGGCAAAATGTTCACAAATCAATCAAAAAAATCAGATACTGGTCTCATTTCATTCAACAAACGTTTTGCCAATGGCAGCAGCTGAAGCAGGCTAAGAGTCAAAGATTGTAAAATGCTAATCTGGCATGCAGTCTACTCCATCTTCTTATAAAAAAACTGCTGTGTCCTAAAGGGATAAAACTGTGGCTGGAAGGAATACTAAAAGCATATGACCATCATCTCAGTTTGCAAACGATACTCATTTGTGTATGTCATTGAAAACAGTGCAACTACTGCCTTTTGTACGTATGCAGAGGAGCAAGATAAAACCAAGAATCTAAACGAAAATGCTGATTTTACTTGTAAATTTCCTGGTTTTGTTACTAAAAAAAATTAGTCTCAAGTTGTTAATTAGAAAGAAAATCTCTGATTTGCTAGCAAGTGCTAATATGCAACATAACTGATTTCTTCCTGATCCACTGCTGAATATGCTCAGAGTCCTAATTTCCTTTTTTTACCTTAGCTTTAATGGTACATAAGCATGTAAGCATGCAATTCCAATCTTTTGATCACTTTTCACTGAAAATACTATTTTTCAAAAAGTGCGTTTTCTCTCCCAAAATTAGACAAAAACCCAATCCTTTGTCCTTGCACTGTCAAAGCTGCAAAGTTATTTTTGAGTTACTTCATGCCCCCCAGTATCTTAGTAAAATCTGCCTCTCTCCTGTGTGAAAGAACACTTGCACTTACGCAGAGATGTCTATGTACAATTYGAAAAAAATCTCATCTGTTCACCCCTCAGAAAGAAATTTTCTTTATCAATGAGTAAACGTATTTAGGAAATATGGGGGGTTTGATTATTGTCATTAATTCATGGTAAATGTCGAGGAGGGGTACTTATGCTCCTGGGACGGTGCATTTCAATGCAAACCGATGTGTGCAGGTGTCCAGGTGCTGGCAGGGTTGGCTGCAGGGGTGGCCTCTGTGAGGAGAAGCCAGGGCTGCCCCATGCTGCATATAGCCAATTCCAGACAGCTCCAACGGACCCACCACAGGGCACAGATGAGCCCCTCAGCCAAGACAGTGCAACCTCTGGGTGTATTTAAAAAAGGGGAAAAAATGCTGCCTGGTAGCATGTGAGAGGAGTGACAGAAAGAAGTGTGAGAAACAGCCCTGCAGACACTAGGATCAGAGAAGAAGGAGGAGACGAGGTGCCCCAGGCAGAGATTCCCCTGCAGTCCATGAGAGGACCCACGCTGGAGTAAGGAAATAGTACGAGGAGGAAGGAGCAGCAGAGAGGAGCTGTTATGGACCCAGCCCCCATACCCCATCCCCCTGTGCCCCTCGGCAAGGAGGAGGTGGAGGACTCCGGAATGAAGAAGTGAAGAAGAGCCTCAGAAGAAGGAGGGGTGAGAGGAGGAAGGTGTTTTGTTATTTGTCTTTGCTTCTCACCATCCAAATCTCTTTTAATCAGCAAAAAATTAAAATAATTTTCTCCAAGTGAAGTCTGTTTTGCCTGTGACAGTAATTGGTGAGTGATCTCCCTGTCTTTATCTCGACACAGAAGCTTTTCTATCCTACTGTCTCACCCCTGTTCTGTTGAAGAGGGGGAGTGAGAGAGCGGCTGGTTGGGGCCGTCTGGTAGCCAGCCAAGGTCAACTCACCACCATTACATATCAATAAAACTAGGTTTGACACAAATCTAGGCATCTAACCTGATCTTCAACTTGTTTTTAATGGTTTTGTTCATTTCCCTGAGTTCAGAAAAAGAAAAAAAATCTCTGAGTATCTGCCACTTAACCAGAATTACAAAATGGAATGTAAATTTCAACAACTTCATTCTTTTTCCTCCAAGAAACCTTTGTAAAAGCAAAAATTAGGCATTCATCAATTTTTCATCTTTCTTTCCTCTTTTCCAAAGCTATGTGGAGACACCCACCCATCTGCATGCCCTGATATTAAACCCAGACTCTTTCAGAGCAGGGGTGGAGAGCATTAGGAAGTCCTGGGGCACTTATGGAGCTCTGCCTGCCACCCCTGGTTACTTATAGTGGTGGAGATTCAGCATTGCTCTCTCTGATTGTGGCCAGTGTAGCAAGAAAGGCAATTTACACACAGGCCCTCCCAGCCATCTGGTATCAGTGCAGGCTCCACAGCACAGGTATTTTGTGCTCTCTGTGGATTTCTCCGCTTAGTGGGGGCTGCGGCCACCTTTCATTTCCCAAACCAATTAATGATGCAGGTCATGCAGAGCTGAGACACAATCTAGCAACTACTGCTGCCAAGGTTTTGTAAGATGAGCTAATACCAGCTCACTGTAGAAGACTAAGTTTAGAGTTTTGGCTGAAAGGCAATTAATGTAATCCCCATTGCATTTGAAAGTATTGCTGGATCCTACATACCACCTATTTGTATGACTAAAAAGTGCTTTGAATCACTTGAAAATAGATATGCCTACCTGTAGCATTCATGCTAACAACAATAGCACATGTTTTCACATTGGATCACAGGAATTTCATAGCCCAGAGAGCATTAATGAACAGTGTTACCTTTGCAACTGAACCAATTGCAAATATTATTATTGCCATGTCCGTAAATTTCAGACACAGAGATATTTTCATATTTTTCCAATCCATCATTTTGAAAACAAGACTTTGTTAACAACTAGCAGCCAATTGTTTATGTGGGACTTAACAATAATAAATATCTTCCTAACTGTGCAACAGAGGGGAGCCCACATTAACAAACTGTGCTCTGCATGGAACACTCTGATATTCAATCAGATGGATTAGCGGTTCAAAAAAGTTCACAAGAAAGACAGATGGTAGTCAGCTAAGATTGTCTTATCACAGTACAGCCTCACAGACCTGTTTGTTGCATTCTGCCAATGTATGGTTAGCTGCAGGATTTTGAATGAAACTCTCTTTTCAGCAAAAAGTTCTTTCTAATGCTTTCCTAGTAGATTTTCTACCAAATGTGGAAATATATAACAGAACCTGTCTTCATCTCTCCCCATTTTTTTAAATCATTTTCCCTTTTCTCCTCTCTTTTCTTCATGCTTATAGTTACTATTTCTCCTGTCTGCTTTTTAACAGGAGAAAAATAAGTGAGTGGAGGTAATTCCAAAACAAAGTGGAGAAAAAAGGTGAAAAAGACTGATAATCAAGGTATGTGTCTTTTTCATAGGGAGAGCAGAAATGAGTTATTTTAGCTGTTCATGAGTATTTGCCCTCTTTTTTCAACCCACTGTATTCAAGCCATTTCCTGGTTTCCCAAATCATTGTTCAAGACAATTCTCCATTTAATATGTGTTCAATCGATTGAATGTGACAACTACTAAACATGTATTAGACCAAGCAGATACTGTCAGTCAGACAACTGTAGGAATAAGCCAGATAATGATTAGAGTTGAATTCATTGTTTTCTAAATTGAATATATAGTATCAAAATACGCTTACTTTTGGGGGGCTTGGGAAGGGAGGTTTTTTTTTGTTTTGAGTGCTTTTTTTTTAGTTGAAAACAGAGTGGAACTAAAGAGAAGAAAAATATTTGAGGGGCTTAGGTTTTAGGGAGATTTATTATTATTTTCGTACTTTAAGTTTCTGTCTGTATCCCTTCAAGGAATAAAATCATCAGCAGACAACAGAGAGCTGCCCAAAAGCACCAAAAAAGACATATTGTCAGCAGCTGTGCTGGGAAGCAGATTTACAGAAAGACAGGGGAAGACAGAGAGAAAGAAAAGCAAAAGCAAAATCAAGAGGGGAGGTGGGGGGAAAGAGAGGTGCCCTTCTGTGGTAGTACAAGGCTAAGAAAGCACTGCCCTTTTACAAAGTATTTATGACAAGCAAATGAGTAGATAGGTTTAAATGTTTGATGTACCCATTCTATCAAGCTCATAATCTGGGAGCATCGCAACAAAAAGATTAGACAGGCTGAGTTAAAGCAGAACATACACATTTGATCCTCCCCTGTTTTTTAAAGGAAGTAAACATTCTTGTCACTTTCCAAAAGTGGGTTTTCTCATTTGTTGTTTCACGGACCTTTCCTCATACGTGTGTCCCAGATATTTTAATAGCTTCCCTGTTTTTCTACCCATGTAAATGGATATCCTTTTTCATTGTTCAAACACATACATTTTCTTATTTTTATAGAGAATAGCCTGCACTTATATAAACATGTAATGTATGGAGACAGCTATTTATATATATGTGTATACACAGTCATGCACATACACACAAAACCACAAAGGTGTACAGAGGTATCTATACTGAGAGAGAGAGATCCAAACACGTGGACAGCTCAAGATTCACTATTATCTTGATACATCGTGATGATAATGCTCAATGACACTGGAGCTGAACAACTGAAAATCTCCAGTTTACATCTAAACTACAGTTTATGGAACCTGCAATACAGAGAGAAGGGTCTCGTATCTGCCCAGCAAGGACAGCATGGGAAGCATGATGTCTGCATCAGCTAGATAATTACAATATTAAGGAAAAGAATTCTAAGGGTTTGTTTGTTGTTTGGAGTTTTGGCTTATTAGCTTTTTGGTGTGGGGTTTTGTTTGGGTTTGTTGTTGTGGTGCTTTTTTTTTCACAAGGAACAAATGGATTGCAGATACAGAGATTTTGTCCAATATTGTCACATCATTTTCTTTGGTGGCGCAAGAGCAATGGGATAAAAATTTATGACTTCATGAACTGCACGTTCCTGTATTACATGCCACATAGTAATTTATTGTTTATTGTACTCAAGTGTGAAATATTTTGCAATATATGTACGGATGTGTTTTCTATATGTTTCTGTATTTTTCTATAAAAATGCACACACACACACACACACACACCCCCCAACATATATGAGTTGAAAACCAATGTGCCATTATTAAGAAAGGTAGTAGCAACCCCTCATTACTTTCAAAACCACCATACTATTGCAGTAACTACACAGTGTTTCTCTGATTTATGTATTTCTGAATAAGTCGGCTCTCCAGGGAGCCAGGAGGACCTTGCGGAATTATATTTCTTTTTTTTCCTCACAGATATAAAGTTATGAGTGTTACAGAGGCACACCTCTGCATTTTTTCCTGAAAATAACACTCTGAATGTACTTATGTGATGCAGATTGTATAGAATAATTGTCTTTACACTGTACTGAAAATATCTGGTACAAGGCACAATATTTTTTTCTACTGTAGTATGAGTTCCCATTAAAAACAAAAACAAAAACGAAAACACATTCAGACATCATAATTCCCATATATTCCAGGCTATTACTAACCCACTAACTTCTTATTTTTTTAGAAGAGAAGCTTCCTCTGTAAATAAACATTTTTGTAATTTTTCACCCTGTAGTGTAAATAGCTCCCTGGCATACAGGATCTTGTACTCTCCACTAACAAAAAGAGGATGATCCCAAAACAGTAGGAACTTAATTGACGTGGTAAGTAGAATATTCCCATAATATTGCATTCAGTCTTAGTGTAAACTTACAAAGTACATTAGMAGGCTTACATACTACACATTAATTTTCTAAGAAAAATAGGGTTTTCTGAGGTATCCAATCTAAAAAAAAATGGGGTAAAATTCAGTAAGCTTTAAAAAAAGTCAATATAAAAATATGCCCTTTTTTGCTGAAAAATTTCATGTTGATAAGTTATAGATTTTAARACATGCTATCAACACTGCAGCTAATATGGGAAAGTGATAATTCCTTGATAAGGAATTATTTCACTTTGTTGGTTTTAACTTGCTCATCTGTCATAAACAAAAAGCTATGGCCTTTTGTTTCACCAACATGTACGGTTTTATTTGCAATGTGCTGCCTGCCCTCAGACAGTGGTCAGAAAAAGCCTGCATTTCCATGGCTAGCACCAGACTATAGGACCCTGGCTCCTGTAGAAAGAGGAGGGAGAAATGAGGAATAGGATTTATAGGTAGGCGACTCTCTGGTGAGGCTAATAAATCCACACAGAGGAAGGATTATCTAGCCATAAAATTCATGACTCCGTAATTCCCTCACCCACCCTCGCTTCTGTTCCCTCTTCACCCTGATGCACGCCCACCCCTGCTGTGCCAGAGCCTCACGGTTTTCAGAGGAGGATGGTGACAATTCCCTTTTCAAACTGCCTTTGCTAGGTGGGCAGGCGCGTGCGCTTCTTGGAGGTGGGTAGTACAGCTCCAAGGAGAATGTCAGACAACTACAGCCATCATGTCTTCAAAGACCTTTTTCCACTGTGCCAAACTGTCCACAGAAGATAGGTCAGTGCTGCTATGCTGTACATCTCTTGCTGTCTTTACCCTTGAGTTTGTAAGTCATCATACTACAGAGCCTGTGCACCTGAGTAGAGTAACAAATTGAGAAATTRTTCCAGAGATAAAAATATGGTTGCGATCTCTGGAAAAATGCAAGGTAACACAGGTTCCAAAATCAGAGGCACTGCCTATATGTCCAAAATATAAAATGCAGCAAGAAAAAAGATCCGTACGTATAAATAAGAATCAATTATCTCTCATGCACCCTTCTTTTTACACAGCAACACTGCATGTGCATTCAAATGATGTCCCATCAAAAATCACTACTGTACTTTATCATACAGCTGGGTATACACTCCTATGCTGCTTTTGCAATTTCCCTGGTCAAAAGAAGAAGATATACCAACAGTGTAACAGATAGCCTGAAGTAATGAGTACCTGAGAGTAGCAAGTAACATGGAAAAGCCAACAAAATATTTTTTAAATATTCTAGTTCTGAGATTCTAATATTTAATTTCTACTGACAAAGGCACATGGTGGGTGTCTGAAGTGAGAAATTGCATTCTACCTACACTCCATTGTCTCGTAACAACAATGCCCGGTACAGATTTGCAGTAGTGCTTTAAAAGGGATTAAAAAAATAATAATCTCAATGTACTATTTTTCTTTTCTGTTTTTCTTCCCCACAACTCTGGCTGTTCCTTGTAAAAACCCCAGAGCTAGAGTCAAAGATCTTCATGTGCTACTAAGATTTTACACCAAAAAAAATAGTTTTCCATTAACAAAAGAAATGAAGCCTAAAAAAAAGGTAACAAGAGATCCCTTTTAGATCTTTCTGATAATTTTTTCCTCTTGTTTCTAGTTTATCTTCTCATACATATTTCCTTTCAAGCAAAAGAAGCTTATTTTCTTTTGCCAAAAGGGTGAAATTCACCTTTATGAAGAAACTAACCCCAACCTATGAACCACTTTTTTAAACTATGCTATTTAAACTACAGTCAAGGTTAGTTCACAAGAGCATATAACTGAATACCAGTAATAAAAATCATACAGATTTTGTTCATGCTGTTTGCTGAACTAAATGAAATCCTATACATATTTTGGGCATATATCTTCTTTTGAGAGTGTCATATATGAACATACATGGACATATGTCTCAATCTGGAGTAATATTCCTTGCCTGATACAGAATAAATTGGAGTGCAGCCTAAGGGAGATAAATTTGTGCATTACCAAA